>CAWUFW010019273.1:0-191811 GCA_963921515.1 Calotriton arnoldi | reverse complement strand
ATAATGTATTCCTCGTCATACAGCCAGTGATCCACACTATCATGGGTGCCTGTGCAATGTCACCTGTCAATGTAGGCTTAGATCAGGCACATTGCTGCTGATCAAGGAGTGTGGTGTTTAGAGTGGCCAAATGTGACTTGTCTCCTGGCAAGGCCCCTACCTACAATCAGACCCCCCAGGATATAGCGGCATGGATTAGCAAATTTAGCGGCACAAATATGGAAATTTAGCGGCACAAATCTGGAAATTTAGCGGCATTTTGCGGCACTTTATTTTGCAATTTTTCCTACAACAAACACTGATATCTTAGTTTTTCTGAGTTATTTTACAACATGAAGCTATGTATAATGCCAGCAGGGGCCCGCCGCGTGCCCTGTGTGCGGCGGGCCCCAAAACATAATGCCCCCGGGCGAAATACACTGTGGAAACCCTGCGCTGGGCCTGGGATGGAATCAGGAGTTACTCTGGCTGTAGCACGCTCTCCGCCAATGCCATGCCCCTCGCCCATAACCCAGCATTCCCCCTCTGCAAACTGCCGGAATGGTCAAGCGTGCAGCCTCGCCTGGGGCTAGACACGGTGTCGGACCTCTACCCTGATAATACCTTCTTCACCCTTGCTGCCGGGTCCGGCCCCATGGACACGCTGCTGTATTACCAAATTAGAGCGTCCTGCAGGGAGATTCACCCCACATTTCCTCAGCCCCTCTGCGATAGCTGCCCTCGACTTGCTTACACGTCCAGCTCCCCCGCAAGCTGGTCACCAGGATTTATGCCCTTACGCTGGCGGCGTCCCCTACCACTACTGACCGCGCCCGCGCTGCCTGGAGTGAGGACCTGAGCACCCTCCTTCTATTGGCGAGAGCCACCGGGCCAATAGAAGGGGGTCTGGAGATATCTGGATTTCGCGGGCAATTACAAAGGTGCCGATTTCACGGGCACTATTGTAAAAATCGCGCTTTTTTACAAAAGTGCCGATTTCGCGGGCACTTTTGTAAAAATCGCGGCATTTTTACAAAAGTGCCGATTTTGCGGCAAACCGCGAAATCCTGGAGGGTCTGTACAATGTGGCCTCACATTACGGGCCATGCCCTGGGAGTAATGTTTGGGTATGTGAGATGACAGTGGTTCTTGCAAGGCACGAGACACAGTGCGCAAGAGTGAGTGTGCTAAACAGTATAGCCCACATCCTAATTTGGCATCACAGAGGGTCAGCAGACAGGATACTGTCACCACAGTGTTGTAGCCTTGAGGCTAATGTGGAAGAGTCAGTCTCTTGATGTATTGTTTGGGGTTCCACCAAGGTTGTTCCGCATGTGACTCTTGTGCACCCGCTCATCAAACAATGCCTGATTGCCCACATTCACTATCCCAATTCATGGAATACTTCGGGATTGTACTCAACACACATGTCTCAGTGGAGTTCAGACCCCCATCGTGTGTGTTGGCCCAGCCTCGAAACACTTCCACACACACACACGTTGTGTTTGTTCTGCAGTGTGTGGCTGTTTGGTTGACTTTGTGCATCTTCACCCATGTATTTCAACTGTGTTTGAAGGGCATTGAGTGGATGTTTTGTTTACTTTATTTCTCTACTGGCCCTGGGACTCCTACAACTTCACTCTGCACACCCCTTATGTTTTGCATTTCACCTTGCTGCCACAGTGTGGTGCTGGATCTCACCAATGCTGTTGATTCAGATTGAATCTTTTGTATTTGTGTCTGATTGTTCCAAAAATGTGTGTTTATACATTTTGGGTGGTCACATGTTACATTGTCCAATCGAACATTGCTGTCAGTGTTGGCCCCCAAGAGCACTGATTGGCTGCACATGGCTGAGGGTATGTAACACACACAACAATGTTTGCCTCAACAGTTCTGTTGTTGTTTGACACACAACCACTACTTTATCACTACATTGCATGTGGGTGTGGGCCCAATAAATACATAATTGCTTGAACATGCTGGGGGTGTGAGACCTACATTCACCTTTTTGCCACTACAGTGATGGGGCAATTATACCCCATGAGCCGTATGTGCTTGACAATGCTGTGGGATTGAACCCCACACTCACCTTTTAGTCACTACAGTGATGGGGGGATTATACCCCATGAGCCCTATGTGCTTGACAGTGCTGGGGGATAAAACCCCACACTCACCTTTTTGTCACTACAGTGATGGGGGGGGTTATACCCCATAAGCCCTATGTGCTTGACAATGCTGGGGGATAGAACCCCATACTCACCTTTTTGTCACTACAGTGATGGGGGGGGGTTATACCCCATAAGCCCCATGTGCTTGACAATGCTGGGGGATTGAACCCCACACTCACCTTTTTGTCACTACAGTGATGGGGGAGGGGGTTATGCCCGATAAGCCCTATGTGCTTGACAATGCTGGGGTATTGAACACCACACTCACCTTTTTGTCACTACAGAGATGTGGGATTTGTCCAACATATCACTTTATGTGTCAATTTTGCAGGCAGTTCACACACAAAACCCAATTTTGGCATGACAGCACTGGGGGAGTGTTAGGCATCCACCCCCTATGGGGTGGACAGTGCTGGTAGTGATAGACATCAACACCCTATGGGGTGGACAACGGTGGGAGTGATAGGCATCCACCCCCTATGGGGTGGACAATGGTGGGAGTGTTAGGCATCCACCCCCTATGGGGTGGACAATGCTGGTAGTGATAGACATCAACCCCCTATGGGGTGGGCAATGCTGGTAGTGATGGACATCAACCCCCTATGGGGTGGACAATGCTGGTAGTGATAGGCATCCACTCCCTAAGGCTGGACAATGGTGGGAGTGTTAGGCATCCACCCCCTATGGGGTGGACAATGCTGGTAGTGATAGACATCCATCGCCTATGGGGTGGCCAATTGGGGGAGTGATGGACATCCACCCTCTATGGGTGTGTTGCCTTTCGCGGGATCGTGACGTTTTGGTGTGTGGTAGGTGTCTGACTTACCGTCTGTGACGAACGCGTCGGTTACGGTTGTTGATTCGACCGTAGGCGTACAGTATAGGGATGACATGCGCGATCGGATACATGGCTGCTTCGTCTCGTACGCAGTGATCATGTTGTGGCGCGAATCGGAGCTGAAATACAGCTCTTCCGGATGCTGTGACATGCTGGAGGTGGCAACCTGTTCAGCGCGTAGGAAGTACGCATCGTACTTGGCCGGCCGGAAACTGCTTCGGAAATGGCTCCGGACTACTCCATTCAGCGTTTACGGAGCCGGGTCATACGGAAAATGGTGCTGGAATCGGAGCGTACGTGTCGCTCGGGAATAGGAGAGATTTGCGCATCGTACTTCATCGTTTGGATGGACCGGCTCCTGGAACGAGTTGGTCGGAAGGTAACGCTACGGACTGCTCTCGGAGGGCCTTCCGAGCGAGATTGGAATCGACCCTTTAGTAGTAGTAAAGCACCGGCAGCTTTCAATTACTTACATTCTATGAAAACTAACCTATAGTTTAAAAATAATAAACAATCCATGCAGAATAACATAAATACATTCAAGCAGACTTGAGGCCGATTATGATGACGGTGGGTCCGCCACCGACAGCCCGTCAGTGGTGGTCCCACCGACATCGGAACTATCTGATCCGCCCGCCGTATTTCAATGGCGGGCGGATGGTTGGCGGTCGGCAAGAACGAGCGCCGCGCATCTGACGGGCTCCTTGAGCCCGCCGGTGCGGTGGAGGGGGTTGTATTCCCTACCATGGTGGCGGTGCCACCGCCGTAGGGATTACAATGTCCCTTTCCGCCCGCCTTTTCATGGCGGTTAACCCGCCGTGGAAAGGGACTTTGGGGGCCCATAGCGGGCCCACCTTCCCCTTGGCCCACCGATATGGGCACTGTGCCCCCCTATATATCCCTGAACCATGTGGCAGGCACCACATGGGGCCTGCTACGTAGGGCAGGAATATGTCAGGTGTCCCTATTTTGCATTGCGGCAGGTGCTGCAGCCAACAGCACCCGCCGCAACGCAAAGTATAGGCACTGCGACCGCCGTGGTGGTAGTTGCATCATAAAGCCTATGTTGGGACCGCCGACAGCCTGTCCGGCGGTCCAGATTTCCGATAGGGTGGCAGGCGGACATAAGTCCGCCCGCCATCCTAATCAGCCCCTTACTTATCACGTTGCAATGAATAAAGACATAAATAAATGAGCATTTATATTTGAAATCTATACCTAAATAAACAGCATATATAATTTAGAAGAGAAAATATATGATTAATAACCATTAGTTGTCAATATGGGATTAGGCCAGAATAGAAGGAACTTGAGTGATCTGATTAAATCTGCATATGAAAATGGCTCATTCCTGATGAGCGATCTCAAGCACTTCGAGAATCTTAGTGGTGGCTTCTGTCATTACTTGGATGGGGTTTTCAGTTGGGTCCATTTTGGGCCTGGCAAACTGTCAGATTCCAGAGTTGTAGACCCCCAAAAATCCCCTGCCATCATCGAATACCTACTCTGGTGAAGCAGGGAGGAACATGATACCAGTTGTACAGATCTTGGGGAAAAACAGGAAATGGGGAATGAGAGAGAGCAACACGGACTGGAGCTCACTCTCAGTCATGTAATCGGCGACCTCAGTGACCACACCTCTCTGTTTTGATGTTATAAGTACAGGTAGTTCTAGACAGGCTGGAAGAAGGAAGGTAAGTATATAATGCCAGCCAGTTGGACCTATAATGTACTAGTAATGCAACAGAGCAGCAGGTGGTTCTTTGATGAGCTAGTAGCTGACAAAGAATCAACAGAAGGCCCCAGGATGGTCCACAACTATGAAAAGACGGATGAGAATCAATACAAACAACAGGACAATGCAAGAGATAACTAACTGGGGAACTACGGGAATAAAGAGGGAGGAAGGGATGCAAAACAGGTGTGATCTGATATACAGTGGAATCTTTGGTTTGAGTGAACTCAGCAATGGACCCGTGTCTCTGACACATCCTTGTATCAGAGACGATGGTCCAGGACTCTCATTGGTAGCAAGTGGCCACCAACCTGATTTGTGGCTGGCGGCTGTCTTTACCCCATCCAGAGCTCACAGTAGTGACATATGCATCGTCTCTAGGTTTAGGCGAAGTCACCTGGAAGAGATCTGTAGTCTTCAACAGGTCCACAGCTGCACATCAATATGTTGGCGATTCAACTTATCCGGCTGGCCCTGAAAACTTTCCTATCGACCATCAGACGGAGGACAGAGTTTGGTGCAGGAGTGTTTGGACAAAATATCGGAAAAATATATTGTGATAAACAATATAGTGTCAAGAATATCGAGATGTCAAAAATATTGCCGACAGGAATATCGAAGGTAAAAATATCATTTTTAGTGTTGTGAAAAATATTGATGTAGAAAATATCGTTGTATGTCATATCGTTTGTAAGTTAATTAGTATGCAATTTATTGTAGTGTGTTTGATTTTATATGTTTATTAATTTTTTATATTTGAGTTTTATGTAAAATAATTTATTAGTTTTGAAATTGTTGAAATTTGTATTTTTAGTTGTATTAATGTATATAAATAATGGTTTTATACTTTTTTTAGTAGCAGATATTGTTTTTTAGGGGATAAGGGTAGAGAGATTTTTAAAAGGTGTATATTCTAAAGTACATTTTATGTTAATTATTTTAATTATATGCAAATTAATATTTTACAATTTTTTATTCTATTTATTTACATTATTAAGTTTAATAAATATTATTTAAAAAATAATGAAAATATATAGTAGATATTAAATAAAAAAAATTAAACATTAAAAAAAATGTAAAGTTATAAAAATTATGTGAACATATATATAAACAAGCATTTGCAATGCAATCGGTCTCGGCTTTGGGACCTTGTAAGTATTTAGCCACGCAGCACATTAGCCTGGGTGCTGAAACATCTACTGTTCTTTAACATATCAGATTTGCGGTTGCTGAATGAAGTCATCTCTTTGGGGCATATCGTATTACTCTTTTTTGTAGGGGTAGTGGGCACTTGCCCTGAAGTGCATTGAAGCCCATGCACAAGGACCTAAAGGCTATTCTTTGTTTTCACGGTAGCCAGTGAAGTTCCTTCATGGAGTTTGATGCAGGCGATTCTCTTGGTGTGTCTAGAGCCAGTTTTGCGGCTGATTTTTGGACTTGGTACAGTGTGTTTACCAGATAGTCCGGGACGCCTAACAGTAAGGCATTGCAGTAATCGAGCCTGCTTAGTATTACGCTGTGTACAATCAGAGATTTTGTATGTGGGGTCAGCAGAGGTAGGAGTTTCCTTAGTCCACGGAGTGGTGTAAAGCAGGCACCTGTGACTTAGTTTACGTGACTCTTCATGGATAGTTTGCTGTGAAAGGTGACCCCCAGATTGCAAACTGCTTCTGAGTATTTCAAATCTTTAACTGTTGTTAGGCTTCCACCATCCCTATAAGTGGAGAATCAAGGTTTTAATTGATTTGCGAAATTGTAAGTGATCATAACAAAACCGAAGATTAAGCAGGAATTGTTTCCACAAGGAGACTGGATTTCTCTCTGGGTTTCTGCATCTGCTGCAGAAATATGTACGCCACCTGCAGGGAATCCTTCTGATGTCAAAGAAATGAGTTTCAATGAATTGGGTCATATAATGACACCTGGCACTTATGGTGTCAGGAGGCCACTGACAAGGACGTGGCTGCGCTGATATTTATATACCAGTGCATGGAACATGTTAGGCAAGACAGACCCCTTTGGTAGTGTAGTTGGCCCCCGCTAGGTACTGAGAAAACAACATTCACAATGATAGCATTTGAGAGGGAAAAAACTAAAATGAGATAAAGGTATTGGCTAAACACCAGCAGAAGATCACAGAAGAAATAAAGAGCAAATAAGAAACAATAACAGACCTAACAGGAATAAAACTGAATAATGGCCGTACCAGGAGCTAAAGGTACAGTTCAAGTAGAATTGTTTTCTCTAAAAGCCCTAAAAAGTTTATGGCAGTGAATAGCCTTAAAAAACATAGAAACATGAAGTGTGGATATAGATCTGTGGCAGATTTATGTTCACACAAATGCAAGCATTTGAGAGGAAAAAACCTAAAGTAAGATAAAGGTATTGGCCAAACACCAGCAGACGATCACCGAAGAAATGAATAGCAAATAAGAAACAATAACAAACCTAAAAGGACTGAAATTGAATAAATCTCCACCAAGGAGCTACAGGTACAGTTGAAGTGAAATGGTTTTCTCTAAAAGCCCAAAAAATGTATGGCAGTGAACAGCCTTAAAAAAACATAGAAGTGTGTATATAAATCTGTGGCAGGTTAAATCTTTAACCTGAACTAAGTCTGCAGGGACCAGCCAGTTTTGTAAGAGGTTTCCGCACAAAGGAAAAAGTTATATTCCTACTCAGCCTTTCTTAAGTGGGTCTGTTGTGGCCTTCAGGACAATAGTTGGTGCACGGTGTGTTAATATGTCCCAATAAACTGACCACCTGACCCCATATCATGAGGATACTGTCTCCATTCCTAAAATTTTCATTAACAAGTCATTAACTTCAGGTATATTATTCTAATTAATGAATAAAAGCAAAAAAAAGACTGCAACACCCAGAATGCATTAGGCTATCACACAAATGTCCAAGCCCCGCAGCTGTGCCCATAATGACCTGGAGGGAGGTGGTAACACTGTCTCAAACTGGGCATCATATGTGCTTTCGGCAACTCCCACAGATCCCTGGGGCTCGCTTTTCCCAACACCACTGAAACAATGTTTTGGTCCCACTTGCTTCAGTGTCCTGGTAGGAGGGCGGAGTGCGAGGTCTTCACCGTCCACCGGAGGATAAAATGTAAAAGAAGAAAAAACAATTCTCGAACTGGAGCTGTGCCTTGTTCGGCGCCTTGAGTAACTAGATAAGGACTCCGAAGAGCCTGTGAAAGGTCCTTCACAGGGGCCTGATGGACTGGGCAGGGAGTGTTCACAAGCAGCTGAACCCGACAGGACAGGGTGGGGCTCAATCACTGCCAGACACTGCTCTGAAGGAGCAAACACATGCTACCTGCTGCACACACCCTCGCTGCACACACACACACCATTGCTGCACACACCCTCGCTGCACACATGCTGCCTGCTGCACACACCCTCGCTGCACACACACCCTCGCTGCACACACCCTCGCTGCACACATGCTGCCTGCTGCACACACCCTCGCTGCACACACACCCTCGCTGCACACATGCTACCTGCTGCACGCACCCTCGCTGCACACATGCTACCTGCTGCACACACCCTCGCTGCACACATGCTACCTGCGCACACACCCTCATTGCACACACCCTCGCTGCACACATGCTACCTGCGCACACACCCTCGCTGCACACACACCATCGCTGCACACACACCATCGCTGCACATACCCTCGCTGCACACATGGTACCTGGTGCACGCACCCTCGCTGCACACATGCTACCTGTGAACACAGCCTCGTTGCTCACACCCTCACTGCACACATGCTACCTAGAAAAATTACTTTCTTCTGAAAAGAGCGCCACGCTGAAGCAACGCTGCTGCACTCACTCAGCCAGACAAAGAGCAGTTAGTGTTCCGCCGTGAGGGCATGCAATATCCTGCTGCAGACTCCCATCAAGGCGGCCTACGAGGAAGGCTGTAAATATAACAAGCACTGGCACTAACAGTGCCTTAGGGAGGCCTGTTCACTAGCTCCTCCCGGTGCAGTCCACTCGGCACCAACAATGTGCGCCGACCGGCCCTACTCAACGGACTGTGTTGCGGCGATCAGCAGCATGGAGCCCTGCTCTTTTTTCTGAAAGCCTGCAAGGCTCCAATTCCCCTCTCTGGTGGACGCCTGACTTCCGGTCTTTGCGGCTACGTTTCGTGAGGTGGGCGTGCTTGTGACTGCGCACTATTTTTAAACAAGCATTTGCAATGCAATACGACTCGCATTTACGCGAGACGTATTGCATTACAAATGGCAGCTTCCACTTTTAAAAAGCACGAACAGGAGTGGGGGGTGAGGAGGAGGGCGAAAAACTGCGAACTGCGGGAGGGGGCGGGGGGACACATAGGGCAGCAAATAGTGTTCGAGTAAAGGGGCTGATAGCCTCGGAAGGAGCAAAATGACGACATAGGCGTCAGGAGGCGGGACTAACAAGCCAAACAGCAATCACAATGCAGAATTTATGCATAAAGCCAATCAAAAAGATGGGCGGAAAGTGGGTGGAGCTTCCCCCACTATAGTGTATACAGCATCTCTCGACGAGACAGCGCATGCGCTGCCTAGCCGAAACCTAAAAAGGCATGTTATTGATCCTCCCACTTGATCACAATTAATGACTGGGGCCATGTAGATGGAGATCATTCCACCTACGCTCTGAAAGAACTAAATTTACAGGCTGACCTTCTCTCCACTTCCTCTATGTGGGGAAAAGGGACAAGGCGCTTCCTACCCGCACACTTGAGGCGTGGTACAAAGCGAATAGACCTATGGGATGGGCAAAGAAAATCACACTAGAGACTACACTATGGACTGGGAGCAGTTTTAAAGAAATTGGAAAGTTGAAGGGGTATCATGACTGGGACTGCATTGGTATTTCTAAGGTGGGAGACATTTTGAAAGGGGGAGCCCTAATGCCATTTTCCTCCCTCCAGCGTGAATACCAGCTACATGATACACAGCATTTCAAGTATCTCCAACTTAAACATGCTTGGGGAACAGAATCTATCACCGAAGACCTCCCAGAATACGCACCCCTGGAGGGTAGGCTATTGATAAGAGAAATAACGGAAAAGGCAGTCTCATTTGTATAGAAAACCTTAAATAATAACATGCCTGATACCTTAAAGAAACATAGGCACACCTGGGAGGCTGAGACTGGAGAACTAGAAGATCTAGACTGGGATGCCACACTCATGTTCCCTAGGGAGGTGGCGATTACAACTCATTCAACTAAAGATCCTTCAACGGATCAATTATGATAGAGTGCGCCTCTATAAAATGGGGAGGGCGACACCACTGTATTGTCTCTGTTGCATGAGAGAGGAGAGAGATTTCTTCCACATACTCTGTTCCTGCCCAGTCATATGCCCCATCTGGCAAAAATTACTACTGGCATTGGGTAAGATACTAGAGATGATGAGTCCGGATGACCCTAAATATATCCTCTTAGGCATTCCCAATGATGTATCCCGCCCCTGGACGAAGATACTATTCTGCAATCTAGACCTGGTGATTGGCAAAATAGATCTCACCAAATACTGGGGGGCCCTTGAGACACTGACCATAATGGAATGTAAACGAGGGATGAATCTATATATGGCAGTGGAGCTGGTTGTATATAAGAGCAGAGGATGCCCACGTAAATGCCGTAAGATAAGGGACGCTTGGATAAAATATTATGACCTTGATCCCCAAGACAGAGCAAATACAGCTGTGCCCACGTAGAGTTGATGCTCAGACTCACTTAATTGATTGTGCCTATCTACAGGATGCTGTTCCCTCCACAACTTTAAATCATTGCTACTGTATTCTGTGGAATTGGTTGATGAACTGCTGCCCTCCTGTATTGTCTTTTGTTATGTATTGACATATGCTTTTGTCCATTTTTGTTCTGTATCTCAAAAATACAATAAAAATGTAAAAATATATATATATACAAAATGTATTTTCATAAAGTAATATAATTTGACATTTTTGATACAAAAGTTTTACATTTTATCATTTCTTTGAAAGATAAATGTAAATATTACAAATATTTAATTTTTTTGTTTTAAAATTATAACCTTATATCAAAAATATACTTACATTTTCTTTTTAATAAAAAATGGTATTGTATAATTGTTTATTTTTTATTGTTAATTTTGGATTATGATTTTATGTTTTATTGAATGGGATAAAGTTTAGGAATGTACTAAATATTTTAGAAATTAAATTTATTGCTGTTAGCAATAAAAATATTTTTTTATATGTTAATGTTTAAATATGAATATCGTTTTGGTTAGTGTGCTTTTAGATCAAATTTTTGTTTTTTTTAAAGTTAAAAAATTGGGTGTAAGTATGGAGTATTGATTGTGTACATAAATGTATAATTTGCATTGCCTTGTTTAAAATGTTTTAGATTGTAGTAAAAAAAGCAAATTTCACCTCTTTAGCATCCAGCGCCTTCTTCAAACAGCCTTAGATTGGAGTGGGAATAGTAAATGTCACCCCTTTAGTGTCCATCACTTTCCCCCAATAGGGTTAGATTGGAATGGGAATAGTAAATGTTGCTTCTTTAGTGTCCAATACCTTCCCCCAATATGGTTAAAATGGAGTGGGAATAGTAAATGCCACCCCTTTAGTGTCAACACCTCCCCCCAATATGGTTAGATTGTAGTGGGAATAGTAAATGTCACCCCTTTAGTGTCTAACACCTTCCCCCAATATGGTTAAAATGGAGTTGGAATTGTAAATGTCAACCTTTTACTGTCCAAAACCTTCCCCAAATTGGGATAGATTGGAGTGGAAATAGTAAATGTCATTTTTTGCTGTCCAATACCTTCCACAAAGTGGTTTATTTTGGAGTGGGAATACTAAATGTCACATTTAAGGGAGAGGATGTGGTGCAACGGCCAGAGCTGCCTACTCGGGAGCTGGGGATCCAGGTTCGAGTCTCAGCGTTGGCGCAACATCCTGTGATTCTGGGCAAATCCCTAAATATCCCCATGCCCATGGACAGCGCTTGGATACCCTAACGGGTGATAAACCGTGCTATATAAATCTGCAAACATTTGCAATATCCAACACTTTCTTCAAATTGGTATAGATTGGAGTAGGAATAGTAAATGCTACCCTTTGAGTCTCCAACACCTTCTCCCAATATGACTAAAATAGAGTGTGAATAGTAAATGTCAACCTTTCACTGTCCAACACCTTCACCAAGTTGAGTGAGACTGGAGTGGGACTAGTAAATGTCATTCTTTTGCTGTCCAATACCTTTCACAAAGTGGTATATTTTGGAGTGGGAATAATAAATGTCACATTTTTAGTGTCCAACACCTTCGAATAGATATAGATTGGAGTAGGAATAGAAAATGTTACCCTTTTAGTGTCTAACGCCTTGCCCAAATTGGTGTAGATTGGACGGTGAATAGTAAATGTCACCCCTTTGTTATTCAACAATTTCCCCCAATATGTTTAAAATGGAGTTGGAACAGTAAATGGCAACCTTTTACTGTCCAAAACCTTCCCCAAATTGGGATAGATTGGAGTGGAAATAGTAAATGTCATTTTTTGCTGTCCAATACCTTCCACAAAGTGGTTTATTTTGGAGTGGGAATACTAAATGTCACATTTAAGGGAGAGGATGTGGTGCAACGGCCAGAGCTGCCTACTCGGGAGCTGGGGATCCAGGTTCGAGTCTCAGCGTTGGCGCAACATCCTGTGATTCTGGGCAAATCCCTAAATATCCCCATGCCCATGGACAGCGCTTGGATACCCTAACGGGTGATAAACCGTGCTATATAAATCTGCAAACATTTGTAATATCCAACACCTTCTTCAAATTGGTATAGATTGGAGTAGGAATAGTAAATGCTACCCTTTGAGTCTCCAACACCTTCTCCCAATATGACTAAAATAGAGTGTGAATAGTAAATGTCAACCTTTCACTGTCCAACACCTTCACCAAGTTGAGTGAGACTGGAGTGGGAATAGTAAATGTCATTCTTTTGCTGTCCAATACCTTTCACAAAGTGGTATATTTTGGAGTGGGAATAATAAATGTCACATTTTTAGTGTCCAACACCTTCGAATAGATATAGATTGGAGTAGGAATAGAAAATGTTACCCTTTTAGTGTCTAACGCCTTGCCCAAATTGGTGTAGATTGGAGGGTGAATAGTAAATGTCACCCCTTTGTTATTCAACAATTTCCCCCAATATGTTTAAAATGGAGTTGGAACAGTAAATGGCAACCTTTTACTGTCCAACACCTTCCCCAAATTAAGTTAGATTACAGTAGGAATAGTAAATGTCATTCCTTTGCTGTCCAAAAATTTCAACAGAGTGGTTTATTTTGGAGTGGGAATAGTAAATGTCACCTTTTTAATGTCCAACACATTCTTCAAATTGGTATAGATTGGAGCGGGAATAGTAAATGTTACCCTTTTAATTTACAACACCTACCCCAAATCGGTACACGTTGGAGTGGTAATAGTAAATTACATCTTTCCAGTGTCCAACGCTTTCTCCAAATTGGTTTAGATTGGAGTGCGAATAGCATATGTCACCTCATTAGTTTCCTAATGGGAAACAGCCTTTAAAACGCAGCTGTGACATCGCGTTACTGTTACAACACGGTCGTTACAACGACCGCGTTGTTACAACACGATGCCTTTACCACGCAAGTCATTAGATCGACTTGCTCTAGATGGCGCTCCAACCTAAGGAATAGTGTAATTTACTATTCCAACACCTTCCCTACTGTTGCGCAGGATGGAGTTGGAATAGTAAATTATACTATTCCTAAGGTTGGAGCGCCATCTCGAGCAAGTCGATCTAATGACTGGCGTGGTAAAGGTATCGCGTTCTAACAACGCGGTCATTTTAACGACCGCGTTGTAATGGAATGCGAAGTAAAAGCATGCATTGTAGCATGCTATATTCGTTTCCAACAATGTCCCAAAATTGGTCTAGATTGGAATGAGAATAGCATTTTTCACCCATTTAGTGTCCCACACCTTCCTCAAATTGGTATACATTGAAGGGGGAATAGTAAAGGTTACCCTTGTAGTGTCCAACACCTTACCCAAATTGGTATAATTTGGAGTGGAAATAGTAAAACACCCCCCTTTAGAATCCAACACTTTTTAAAAAATTGTTTATGTTAAAGAGTGTGATTATTTAATTTTATAATTTTAATCTGAAATCCTTAATTTTAATATTAGTTGTAGGTAGTAGAAATGTTTTTTGTTATTTCATTAGTGCTGTTGGTGTTTAGAAATATTATAAACAAATAGTTGTATGTTCGGAGGCAATATCATTAATTACATTTGTTTAGAGAATTATGGGCCAGATGTACAACCGGTTAAAATAGCGACTGGCAAATTGCGTCCAAATGCGACTCGCAATTTGTGAGTCGCTAAATGGTACCTACGAAGGAAAGAGACCACATGATTGCGAGTCGCTAATGACTCGCATCGCTATTTTGGTTCACAGATATTTGCGAGTCGGTAAATGCTTGCAAATAGCGAACTCCTCAGAAAAGCCTTTTTTGCTTACGCAAATAGCGAGCGCAGCATAAACAAGCCCATATCTTGCTTGCAAATTGCGATTCCGAAAAAAAACATGGAAAACACTTCCTGGTTGAGCTGAAGGACCCCAAAACAGGAAGTGGTGTCCAAGGATACTCCTGAGCAAAATCACTAGCACATGGTCAGGTGCAGCAGCACAGTTCAACACTGCTGTTTGAGTATCACTGAACCATGAGCAGCAAGGCCAGCGACAAGGGTGGCAAGGAGCGCCTAAGGAAGCTCAAGTTCTCAGAGAAGGAGCTTGATATAATCATTGAGGAATGCTGCAATCACCATGAGTTATTTGGTAGGCTCTCACACCGTGTGCCAGAGGCTGACAAACGAAAGATCTGGCGAGGAATGCAGCAGCGCATCAATGCCCTTGGTGTGGCACACAGGTCCCTGGATGATATAAAGAAACGCTGGTACGACCTGCACTCCAAGGAGAGGGTGGCAGCACGTCCGCAAGAGGCACAACGGACCGGAGGGGGGCCATCCACTGCATCAGAACCATCCGCAGCTAAGGTCATGGTGGAAAGTACCCTGGAGAAGGCGGCCGTTGTAGGATTTGGGAGCCTTGACACATCACAGCCAGCACCAAACCCTGGTAAGTGTTAAATGTGTTAGTCATGTGTAAATCCCCACTAAAGCCTGTTCTGCGCATGCATAGTAATCATCCACAATCAAACATCCATTGCCACAAAACAATCCACACAAATGGTGCATCATGGGAGATGTAGTCAGTGACATATACAGTGTAGTTAAGGAATGACCTGAGCTCATAAACATTGCAACACCACTGAGATAGTGACTCACATATTTTATTTTCTCCTTCCATCTTTTGCCACATAGCCACACCACTGGGAGGAGAGCACAGTGCTGAGGACACAGAGGGTAGACCGGATCAGGAGCAGATGGAGGAAGGGCAGGATGGGGGTGAATCAAGTGAGCCAAGTTCGCCAGAAGTCCCAGCCACACATGCAGCAACAACATCCCAGGCTACAGCAAGTGTGACACCAGCCTAACGTCAGTCAGTTCCATCCAGACGCTTTCCGGCCACCAGGGTGTGGCGAGTGCAACAAACCAAGCAGTCCCTACGGCGTCTGCAAAGTCAGTCCCATGATGGAGCAGCCAGTCAGGTCTTGTTTGGAGGCCTGGAACAAGCGATGTAGAAAATACAGCGCCTGCAATAGAAGACACAGAGGCAAATTAATTTGAGGCTGAAACAGGGCTTCTGCAACATCACAGACAAAATGACTGAAAATCAATGCAGGATTGAAGCAAAATTTGATGCCCTCACAAATACAATTGCCGATCTAGCCAAAGAATGGGTGGAAGAAAGGGTGCAGCACAGGCGCATGGAGCGAAACAGGGGCCACAAATTGGACACTGTGAGCAGGGGCATTGGGAGGCTTGCCCATGCAATGAGCCAACACAGCAAACGCACCTGGGGCTCCAGGTGGAGATGGGCCACTATAGTGGGGATGTTGCTCGTGGCCTTCCACAAATCACTGCAGCAGTGGAAACACTGCTAACCAATATGATTGTCAGTGGTGGTGCTACGGGGGCACAGATAGTGAGGTGTCAATCCGCAGTAGCGTCTCAGCCACGGAACCACCAGTAATGTGCCGTAGCAGCAGCCGCCAGGCTGGGATTGGAAGTGGCAGCTCTGGCCAGGCTGGACGTAGGGGCAGAAATGATTTGTGTAGGGTCACTGCACAATGTTTGGGCCACATAATACTTCTGAATTGTGGTGATGTAACCACAATTTAGTTCAGGCCTACATTTGGAGATGGACAGGATGTCCTTATTTTGCTTGTGGATGTTTGCACAATAAAACACCAATTGAAGGTCACAATTTGTTCTGTCTTATGTAGAGGGTAGTGGGTAATTACTGTGTACGTACCTTTAGAAATAGTTGTTAGCAATCTGGTCCCTGCGCCTTCTCCCCTCTGCTGCAGTGCTACCATCCCTTTGCTGTTGGGCAGGTGGTCCTGGGTCCTCATCCTCCGATTTTGTGTCAGACAAATCGATGGGCAATCCATCCCTGCAGGCCATGTTGTGCAGCATGGCACATGTTTCCACGATTTTGCAGACTCTCTCAGGTGCATACTGCAGAGCTCCACCACTCTTGTGCAGGCACCTGAAGCGCGATTTCAGGATACAAAAAGTGCGCTCGTTCACGTTCCTGGTGCGCCTGTGTCCCTGTTGTACCGCCTTTCATGGACATTGTTGGGAGACAGGTACGGTGTGAGGATCCATGGCCGCAGGGCATAAGCACTGTCACCTGGTGAAAGATATATGATGGTGAGACAACATGCATACAGACATAAAAGTGCAAATACATTTCTCTGGGGACAGGAAAGATCAGTACCTAGGAGGTATCCATCATCAAAGTCACCTGTTTCTAATTTCTGGTATATGCTACTGTGTCTGAAAATGTATGCATCATGGGTGCTTCCAGGATATTTTGCTACCAGGTCTGTGATTATGTTTTTGGCGTCACAGACGACTTGGATGTTGAGGGAATGTGTACTTTTCCTATTACGGAAGATGTATTTTATGCAGGATGGGGGACATATGGGCACATGGGTCCAATCTATGCACCCTATAACCTGTGGGAACCTTGCTAATCTGTAAAATTCCAGTTTTGTATTTTTAAGTTCCTCATCATCCCTGGGCATGTAGATGTGTTGATGGATGTGGTGTAGCATGGCATCTAGGAAATTATGGAAAAAATGCATTAGCGCACTCTGAGATACACCTTTGGCCACTGCAATGACATCCTGGCCAAGAGGTGGAGGGAGCACCAACACCTGCACATGTGTGGGGATTGCATTGCTGCGCAGGGTTCTGCTTTCCAGTTGTGGCTTCAAGGTGTCTACGAGGTCTAGGATGACAGTGCTACCCAGCCTGTACTGGTCATAAATCTCATCCTCTGTCTTCTCAAACAATGTTAGCCTGACTCTGAATATCCTCTCCTGTCTCCGCCTCCTCTGCTGGGCAGCCAGTATCCGCATCCTCCTCGCTATCACGTACAGGGCAGACTTTGTGGAAAGATTTCTGATGCATTCTGGGGCTGTTTTTATACGTTGGGCCTGGTAACCACCTGTTTCTGGTTAGTGATAAATTGCATGCGCAAATGGGTCTAATTGTGCATACTTGCAATTTGCGACTGCTCTGTACATTGTATTTTGCGAGTCTCAATTTTGAAAACGCAAAAAACGGTCGCATTTTTTGCAATTCGGTATTCATTCGCAGCGCAATTTTGTATTTTGCGAGTGCCTTTCGTATATTGTGTACAACCATTTTTGCATGCGCAAATCATCTTGCGACCGATTTTGCGCATTCAAAATGGTTGTACATCTGGGCCAAAGACATTTAACAAATTTTTCTTATTTTATTTTTGTTTTAAAATTTTATTTTATTTATATTTTTACATTTTTAAACATATGTATTTCAACTTAAAAATAAACATTTATATATAGTTAGATAAATAAAAAAAATATGATTTTTTATAATTTATTTAAAAATGTGAATTATATTTAAATACTACTGTATGCTGTACATTTTTCACTTTTATTTACCATTGTTAACACTTTTTCAACTTTTTCTAAATTGTTTTATATACATATTTTCAACATAATTTTAACATGTTTTTTCAGTATATATTAAATGATTGTATATGTTTTATACTATTATTTAATTTATACTTTATAATTGTTTAGCACTTTTTACAACATTTTTTACATGTTTTACATGTCTGATAATTGTTTAGATTTTTTTCGTACATTTATTCAACATTTTTACATTATTTCCCTTTAATTTTAATAGGGAGGTAGTCTTTTTATAAGATTCATGAAACGGCAAAATTGTTTACCACTGCTTCTATTTTGTAATCTATTTGTGTTATTTTAAATTTATTTTCCTGGAACCAGGTCGCGGTAAGTTGCTGCTGTTAGTTGGAACAGGAAAGTCCTTTTTTAAGCATTTCTAAAGGGTTTTGAGAGTGGGGGGGACCTAAGGGGGAGATCTAGAATTTATTTATAGTGTTGTTTGTGTTTTTTTTGTACATTTAGGGCCTGATTCTGATGCGGGTTGGAAAGCTCCCCGACCGAATCGGTTTGGAAATGGTTTCCGACCCACTCGGATCGGGAGAGTCCGACCGACGGAGTACGATGCATCCGGATGCTTCCAGATACGATTTGGTTGGACTCCCATTGACTTCAATGGGAGCATATGTTCCTAACCGCATCATAATTGGGCCCTGGGTCGGGAAGACACGTTCCCGATCCGATTTGGAAGGAGCAAATGCCATTAGGAGGCCTTCCTAACCGCATCAGAATCAGTCCCTAGGTGGTAATGCTTTCCTAACCGCATCGGAATCAGGCCCTAGGGGCCCGATTCCGATGCGGTTAGGAAGGCCTCCTAATGGCATTTGCTCCTTCCCAATCGGATCGGGAACGTGTCTTCCCGACCGAGGGCCAGATTACGATGCGGTTAGGAACATAGGCTTCCCATAGAAGTCAATGGGAGTCCAACCAAATCGTATCTGGAAGCATCCGGATGCATCATACTCGGTCGGTAGGACTCTCCCGATCCGAGTCGGAAACCATTTCCAAACCGATTTGATCGGGAAGATTTCCTAACCGCATCAGAATCGCGCCCTTAGTATTATTAATACTTGTGGTTTTCACTAGTTTGTAGTTTTGGGTTTTCGCATGCTATTATAGTAATGTATTGTTATGTTATGTTAAACTGAATTATGTTATTTATATTTTGATGATTAAGGGCCTGATTACGAGTTTGACGGTGGGGCAGTGGGCCACCATGCCAGCGCCCCGCTGCCACACTGCCAAACTCATTCACACACCACCCGCCAGATTACGAGTTCATTCGTGGTCTGGCGTGCAGTGCTTTGGCGGTCCCACGGCGGTGCCTTTCGAAGGCTCATATCTGAGCCTTAGAAAGGCACTGCAATGGGAGCGCCAAAGCATGTTTGGCCATGCCGTGCTAGAACAGGGGGTGCATACTGACAGGAGGGCACAACATGTGCCCCCCTGCATGCACCCTCAGGCCCTGTAGGGCCCCCTTAGTTTCCCCACCGCCACACTTTTCATGGCGGGATCACCGCCATGAAAACTGTGGCGGAGAGGAAGCTCGTAATATGCTTGGCGGTGCCGCTGCAGCTCAGACTGCTGCAAGACCGCCGAGGGGTCACGGATCTCCAGCGGTAACAGCAATCCTATGGCAGTCCGACCAGCAAACTCGTAATAAGGCGGGCGGACTGCCGGTGTGGCGGTAGCCGCACCACCACAGCTGGTTTGCTGGTCCATCGGACCGCCAAACTTGTAATTAGCCCCTAAGTGTTATGTATATGGATTTTTGGGAATGTAATGTGTTTTGCAGGAGGGTTTTCTTATTTACTTTACAGGTTTTTGTCTACGAAAATGTCCTATAGGCATTGGAAGTTTCTGGGTTTTTTTTAACGTAAATCAATTTTGTTTTATAATAAACCAATGTTTTTTACTTTGATTTCCTTTTTCCGGGTTTCCTGGAGCATTTCTTTTAAACACTTTTTCAGCTTTTTTACAGCTCCTACATACTTTAGATTGCTTCGAGGGATCTGTATTGGATTTGTTTTATTTTTGCATTTTTTGTGTGCCTTTTGGACACTTTTTTCCCCATTTTCATACATTACTCTTTTTGACTACGTGGATACAGAGGAAGATCTGAAGCTACAGAATAGCAAGTTTTCTTTCTGGTTTCTTTTAGGTGGGAATTGTGATATGTTATTGTTTGTGTAAATGCTATGTGATTGTGTTTTGGAATTGTGTGGTTTATGCGTTGTAATTAATTTAAATGATTGATTGAGTTTATTTTTTAGTTTTTTGGTTGGTGATGGTTACATTTTATTGTTTAAATAATTTATATATCATTTAATTATCTCAGTCTTCATTAACGTTGAAATTTTATTTAATTTTTAGACTGATGTAATAAAATATTTTATTTATTAATTATAAAAGAAATTATTTGTCATGTTGGTTCAGATTTTGTGATAATACTATTTATTTTATAATATGCTTTTGGCTATTATTTCTAAGTAATCTACTCCTTTGTTACTAATGAAGAGTGACTTTAAATTATAGCATTTCAAATATTCCTTTGGTTTGTTTGCTAAGTCTACGGGCAATTTGGCTAACACATTGCTCCATTTGTAGTTGTTGGCAGCGTTGCTCTTTTCTGCTCTTTTTGTAATCCTTCTATAAATTTATAGAGTGTAGGTTGGGTTCTGCCTAGTGTGGACTGGAAGGCATTCTGCCATCCTTCCACTACGTTGTTCTTTTGGTTTCCTGTGCTCAGGTACTTATCCCTTCCTTCCCCTGTGGGGCACCTCTTCACAAATATATTGACATATGTGGTGTTCTTGAACATGAGAATGCATGTTCAACATGAATAAATATGTTCAACATGAATAAAATTGTTTTCAATTGATTTAACAGGTGATGTTGATGTTCATGTTTTAGTTTAAGTTTGTTTTCCACTGGGACCTTTCCCTCCTTGTACCGAACATTACCCAGGTCCTAGTAACGTGTCTGGGATACCCCCTTTTTTGTTGTAACTCTATTAGAGCAGGTGCTGACCTGCGAGGGTTTTCTTGGGAACTAGTCCCCATCATGTCAGAGAGTGAGACCTTATCTTACAAAGAAGAGTACATTAATCAACTCATTCAGAGACAGTCAAGCAGTAATTTCCTTTCCTCCACCTGCCTGAACATAGACTTTTCATTAAATGAAAAAATTTCTCGTTTGGAAAGACATGAAAAGAAGTTGATACGCACTCGACTCCATGGCCACCTACTTACCAAGTACTTGCAAGCAAATATAATACCAATTGGCCTCCAAGTTAGAAACGAGCCTGCCATTTTTGTGGATATTCCCAAGTTTAAAGAAAACTTTAGCTTTGTGGCCAACAATTGCTCGCGCCACTGGATGGTGCTGGGGGTTGAAACAGCCCTTGTACAGGTAGAGAAACTCCTCAAGGAAATTGCGGAACTTAAACAGGAGATTGCTGGGGACGCAGCTCTGACCAATGCCAAGGAGGCCCTTGAACGCCTTGATAAAACAATCAAGGATTTTGACATTAATACTCAACCAAAGAAATTGGACAAATTGGCAAAAGACATTCGCTACTACGATAAGAAGGTGACCTATCCATACCTACAGGAGGATTATTACAAGCTGGACACACAGGGCCGTTTCTCCAGTAGGGGCAGAGGTGGTTACAGAGGCCGTAGAAGGTTCACAACCTTTTCAGAATTGTCTGGATCTAATAGCTCCGGTAGTGATACAGAACAACCCGGTATGAGCACAAACTACCACTATCAGGAGAGTTGGTATCAACCACCACAGGGGCCGTCTTTTTTAGAGGAGGCACCATGGAGACCGCCCAGAGGCAGAGGTTACAACTGGAATCGAGGCCAACAATGGGGCCAGGAGCAAAGGCCCCAGAATTGGGATGGAGGCCAGACCAGAGGGCAGAAACAAGTTCGGTTCCCCCAAGAGAACCACGGGGAAATCCAGAGCCGCCGACGGGTGTACAGATGGTAAATAGACTGGGCAGCCCGATCATCAATCTGTCCTCCCATGAACTTACGAAAGATGAAGAAATGGTCCTCAGCAAAGGACTATCATTTGTACCCAACGCTCATCCCAACCAGTTCAACATTAAGGCGGAGTTACACTGTTTCTTCAGGAAGGTTAGATTGAGATATTTTTTCAGAAATTCTCCCTCACTTCCTTCTACATCTCACACCGGCCTGAGAGTACCATCAACCTTTGTGCCACCGCCACATTTGGTCTCTAACAAGATTCTCACATATGAGAGTGTGGTTCTCAGGGATGTTTTGAAGACATGTTCAGATAGACAATATGTAAAGCACGACATTACAAAACCAGAACGAGAAGCCCTCCAGTCGTTGAAGAACAACAGACAGATAGTGATTAAGCCAGTGGATAAGGGCGGAGCGATCGTGGTACAGGATACCACGGATTACAGAACAGAGGTCTACAACCAACTGGGAGATGGTGTCAGTTACACCCGTCTAAGAACTGATCCCATCAAGGAACTGACCAAATTGATTTTGAAAGTCATGGAAGAAGGTCGCAAACTTGGTTTTTTGTCCGAGTTGGGATTCAACTTTCTTAATCAAAAACAACCTCGTCTGCCGACAATATACACTTTACCTAAAGTGCACAAGAACATTGAACATCAGCTTGGACGGCCCATAGTTTCGGGCTGCAGCTCCCTGCTTGAACCCCTCTGCAAGTATGTCGACTTTTTCCTGAAGCCAATTGCGGAGGCAACCAGAACCTACCTAAGGGACACCATTAGATTGGTGGACAACTTACCTTTTAATCCCACCAACCAACGTCTGGTGACCTTGGACAATGTATCATTGTATACAAGTATCGCTCAGAAACCAGCTTTGGAGGTCATATGCACAGCCTTGAACAAGAGACCCGCACCTGCATTGGTCCCTACGGATTTCATCATCAAGCTCCTGGAGATTGCAATGATGCAGAATTTCTTCTTCTTCCAAGGAGAATACTACCTCCAAACAAAGGGAGTAGCCATTTGCGCCAGCTTTGCTCCGGACCTGGCCATTATATGCATGGATCACTTTGAAGGCACCTTCGTGTTCAATTAAATCAACCCATACCAGGATCATGTAACTTTATGGAAACGTTACATCGATGATGTTCTGCTCATTTGGACGGAGAGCTCAACCGAACTGGCCGCTTCTTTGAGTGGCTGCACCAACGGTCCACGGACATTAAATTCACTATGCCCTCAAATTCAAGTACAATTGATTTTCTGGATATCTCCATCAAAGTAGACAACAACTTACTGTAGACAACACTATTCAGGAAGCCGACGGAGCGCAATTCACTAATGAGATACAACAGTCACCACCCTAGAGGATTGTGAGATATTTTTCCTTTCGGACAATTTCTTAGGATTTGCCGAAACTGCTCACGCAAGGAGGACTACATGGTGGAATCAGCAAACCTCACAGAACGCCTCATTGAGAGAGGGAACCCAAGAAGATTGGTGAAGCGAGCCCGTAAAAGGGCTTGGATTAACCCCCGGGAAAAGTAACTCGTCGCCAAAACACACAACGAAGACCTGAATAACAGACTGATATGTGTTATCACCTTCTGCACCCGCAGCAATGCGATCAGAAAAATCGTGTACCACTACTGGAAACTCATCTCCTATGATTTGGGACTATCAGAACCACCAATGCACTCATTCAAGAAAGGAAAGAGCATACGTGAGCATGTACTTCGCCCTCTATTAGAGACGCCCCCGGCACCTTCCATTCAGTCCCTTTGGCACCTTCCGGAAGTAATTGGACACTGCAAATGTGGACACTGCAAGGCATGTAGTCTGACCATCCAGACCAAACAATTGAGCTACAAACACCATGCCATTACCTTTAAAACCCACACTAATTGCAACACAGCTGATGTTATTTACGTCATCTTATGTCCGTGTGATTTGATGTACATTGGGTAGACACGCCAAAAAGTGAAAGCACAGGTTTTACAACACTGCAGTAGAGTGAGGTGTGGAGTAGCTGGGGCACCACTTGTAGAACACTTCCAGAGAGCAAACCATCCACCAGAAAGCATCAGATGGGTTGTCCTTGAAAAGGTCACATTGGGAACAAGGGGCGGGGACACCCAGCAGGTTCTCAATACACGTGAATGCAATGCACTCCTTAGACACCATTCAAAACGGGTTAAATGAGCTGGATGCCAGTAGTGCCCAATTATCATGCCTTATGAGGGAATGAACGTGTCTGTCTATAGTCTCACACTGTATTACTGCTTTACTTGTTTGTATGGACAGGTTTATGTTACCTGAACCAATTGTCTGTTTATTATGTTAAGGCATTCTATCACTGTCTGATAAACACCTGTACACTCTACATACGGCCCCATGTAACTGCATGATTGATTTGGGGAGCCTGCTCCCTTGAAATGGTTTTAATTCCTTGTACACACAAATGTTTAAAATTGTTTTATGTTTTCCCATTAAACTGCACATGGGATATTAAGGCATGTGCGTGTCTATTTACAGTATTATTGCCTTACCTGTTTGCACGCAGAAGTTTAAGTTACTAAATCATTCAACCAACCTTTTGTGAAGGCATTCTATCACTGTTATAAACTTGGGTACTCTACCATTTCACCCGAGGCCCTCTGAGACATTCTATGTACATACGAAATGTTTTCCATTGTTTCTTCACAACCTGCTCATGGGATTTGTACAACATCGATTTTGCCATGCAGTGCCTTTATTTTATTTTTATTTATTTTTATGCATTGCATTTGATTTTAATACAGAATAATTTTTTGACTGCCATATAGAATCCACAATTTACCAATCGGATATTGTATCTGTCAGCTTGGTTTCTGTGACGTTAGCACGCTTCAGCTGTGCTCGTTTCCCTCGGCAAGCTGCACTTCCCTGCTCAGCTGCCGCTCTTTCACTAATTAGATTAGAGTCCCCCCGCTGGGTCTAATGAGGTGTGAACAGCACTCAGCTGCTGCTTTACGAACTTAACGGCGTGCACGTTTCCTGGCCGTATTTTGCCCGCATGGGTTCAGTGCCTCTGTTGCTTTACAGTAAGACGGACGTGTTTTTCTAATGGAGGTATGTTTTTCTTCCCCTCGACTCGAGGGACGCGTATTGTCTTGCCTGTACCTACCCACTGGTAGTACGGATAACCATTATTGATTTGTCCTTAACTTACTTTAACAGATGGATGGAGCTTTTGAATTTTGGTGTCCATGCTAATAGAGATTTACGAAGGTATGTTCTCTTCCTATCGGCCTGAGGGTCACATATCCAATTACCTTGTCTGAGACTGTATCTGCTGGTGGTGTGGACAATCATCATTGATTTATATATTTTAACTTACATTAACAGATTGATGGAGCAATTGGTTTCTTCGCCCATGAGATTAGAGATTAGATAGAAGACACTCGATTAAGTAAGTGAATGTCCATTGTCACTAGGGACGTTTTTGACATTCAACTGGTGTCTTCATACGCCCCATACCGGTCAGGTGCTGATATTTTCACATTAATTTTTTCCGCCTATCACTACGATTACGTCCCTTTCTGACCCTGGAGCCTGAGGGCCCATCAACATTAGTTCTCTCCACCGCCTGCACCGGTGGCCTGAGGGGAATTTGGATGCCCATTTTGAACTTAATTTCATTTCTGTTCGATTTCATTTTTGTTTTGTTCCATCACCTGTACATAATTAAGGTCCTTTCAATTATCCGTAGGTGCCCCCCGCCATGGTCCTGATGGAGACCCTACTGTAAGGACCTTGGTTACCTACATACAACCCCTGGCTCGAAACGTCGACGGCTTTACTTTATGTCTACCTTATGGACAACAGTGATAGATTTACGGTGTCCTTTTAAATATTATGGCTTTGTAAATAGGTTAGCCTTAGATAAGGCTGGATAGGCCATTTATGATTTTGATGTACACATTGTTCACTGCCCTCCCTCTTTCACTTACCTTCACACTCGCACATTGCTGCACTTATCCCTGCCTTCCCCTGTGGGGCACCTCTTCACAAATATATTGACATATGTGGTGTTCTTGAACATGAGAATGCATGTTCAACATGAATAAATATGTTCAACATAAATAAATAAAAATTAATTGATTTAACAGGTGATGTTGATGTTCATGTTTCAGCTTAAGTTTGTTTTCCACTGTGACCTTTCCCTCCTTGTACCAGGTACTGTCATAGACATTCCACCATGGTATTTGGAATTTGGGTTGGCGTCTGTGTCCAGAGCAATGCAGTCAGCCAACCAATGTGTCTTCGAAATAATCCAGTAGAGGCTTAGTTTGTGTTAATTTTGTTGGAAGAAAGGGCTTTCTATTAGTAAATTGTAGTGATTAGCTATCTCTGTGACAGGAACATAGGCTAGTGCTATATTTTTTTTTTTATTTCAAAGGCAAATTGGCTGTTTGTAGAATATTCTACACACAGGAGCCGATTACGAGTTTGGCAGTCCGAACGCCGCGGCTGTGGTCTCTAAAAGAATGCTGTGCCAGCAGTCTTCCGCCCGCCGTATTACAAGTCGTGTAGTCTGAAACGCTGACCGTGTCGATGGCGTCGTTCTCGCCTGGGCCGCGGCAGTCTGCAATGTTGGCAATGCGTACTCCGACACTGTCAGGTCCGCAGTTTCCTGCCGAGCCTATTACGACAACACAGTTGTACTGGTGGTCTCCTAGTGGCGGTTACCCAACGCTGGTAGACCGCAGTGGTACGCTCGTAGTAAAACACCACAACATTGACCATTGGATGAATTGAAAAACTACATAGCTGATGTCCTTTTGCCAAGAGGACATGCCTGCAAATCACACCATAAAACACACCCCATCCCTGACCAGGGGATGGGGTGTGTCATGCATTGCCCCAAAAACCCACGTTTCACAGAGGCTGAGTTGACAGTCATGGTGGATGAAATGATTAGAGTAGAGCCACAAATTTTTATATCCCAAGTCCAACATACTCCTCTCAGTAGGAAAACGGAAATGTGAGACAGTATAGTCGACAAAGTGAATGCTGTTGGCACCACCAGCCGCGGTCTGTGCAGGTAACAGCAGTGGGGTGGTGGGGCCGTGTAAGGGGGGATTCCGAGGGACGATGCTGAGGGAAAATTAATTATTTATTTAATTTTCCGTCTGCATCGTTCCTCGGAATCCCCCCTTACACGGCCCCACCGCTGTTACCTGCACGGACCTTGGCTGGGTACCACCTTGTGCACAGAACAGGAAATTAGGAGGAGGTGCCACCACCTGAGGTTGAAGGTGCATACCCTGGCCTCCAAGCACCACCTGGAGGCCCAGAGGACTGGCAGTGGCCCTCCCAGTGGCCCATTACAAATCTTTTCCTGGGAGGGGATGGTCTTGCCCATCCTGCATACTGAGGGCATGGCAGGAGTACTTGGGGGAGCACTGTCTGGTAAGTAACACTTCAATGACTGTCACAATACCTCAATGTCCTGTTGGCTCTCACCTCTGCTTTTGTTATTGTGTTGTCTACCTACTTTCCTAACATTCAATCCTCTAACTATCAGAGATGTTGGTTTGTCAGTTTAAATGTTTATTGTTGTATATAGAATCACATGTATCAATGTCCATTACATGCCACATGTTGAAATGCTGTCTGTAAGTGTATAAATATAAAAATATCACCCAGTACCCATGAAATGTGTTAATCTGCAAATGTATGGTCCATCCCAAAAGCATGTTGCCAACAGGTATGTAACACCAAACATTTACCAAGTGCTGGGAAGTCGAGATTGAAATGACTGCAACTACCATGAGGCCCTGTTACTGTAACTCTAAACAAGATGCAATAGTGATCTTGCCCATTCTCACTAGTCTGCCCTCTTTCAACTGATGTACACTTATCATGCAGGTAACAAAATGTCTAGTAACTTCAATACGGCGCAAATAGATTACAATACTAATCTCTACCTATTTTGTTTCATCCTAGGTTTCTATTTACTGTGACACAAAGGATGTGAATGTAGATACCACACTTCCACCAATAACAATGTTCTCTATTTCTCAATGGGTTGAGCGGGCACAGGACTTAGCCACAGCTTGGTCCCCAAACAGATTGCTGCTCCACCCCAGGATGATGCCCTCAGTGATGACAACACTCCTGGAGACGTGGACATGGCTGACGGTCCTGGCCCATCTGGTCAGCCTGGGCAGACGGCAAGAGTGGGGCTCACTGTGCCCACAACAACACCTCCCACCCCAGCTACAACAACACAGCCAACCCCTGCACACCCAACCTGTGTACCTAGCACAGTCAGTACCATCTTGTGCTTCCTAGTCCTGGATTCTGAGGTGGCTATCACCTCCCCAGTCTTTGAGGAACCCTGAACCAGTGTAGGGTGCAGTCTGTGCCGCAGGCACAGGCCCGTGGGGGTAGGGTTCGTGGGAGGGTAACTGTGGGCCTGCAGATTGAGCTCACTTGGGCCACTGACACCCTGGCCACCATCACCCAAGTCCTGGGAATTTACCAGGACTCTCAAGGTGAGATGGGCCAGGAACTTACAGAAATCCGGGAAATGAAGCAGCTGCTGAGGACACATACCAGGAGGTGGCTGGCATAAACACCAACCTGGCCTTCCTGGTTGGGGTGTTGCAGGAAACAGACACCACCCTCTGCATGGCTTTTACCCCTTCCTGTGGTCCGAGTACATATAGGCCATCAACATCAGACACAGCCAACATGAAGGGGGGCCCTGTCAGAGGAAGACACGTCAGCAGACACCCCTGTCTCAGCAGCAGCAGATCCCCCTGTCTCCAAAAGGAGGGGACGTCAACCCATAAATCAAGGAGGTGGGGATGGCAAGACACCCACCACCACCAGTAAGAAACCTCGACCCTAATTTCCTATTGTGTGTGCAACACATTCACTCTGTGGACTATTTTCCACATCTGATGGGAGTAGTATGTTAAACTTTGGACTTGAGAGAATTTGGATTCTACAACGATGGTTTCATCCACCATGACTGACTACTTCACTTTTGGTTTTCCCTGTTTATACACTTTTTGATACTATCCTTGTTAACATCAATAAATACACAAGTCAGCAATTTATTGTCTTGTGCTGTAACTCTAGCATCTACCAATGAATATGTACTACCATGTGAACTTTATAATGCCAAAAATAGGTACTTCTGGAAGCATGGATATCTTGATTGTAAACAATGTTCAACTCTGGATCACTACCATGTCCAGGGGTGGGGAATTCATATCGCCCGACGCCCGAGACATGTTGATTTCTGTCAGGGGCAAGAAGATTTAATGTCTATTTTGTCCGATGGACAACTAGACATTAAATCAAAGTGAACGGGGATGTCCCTACTCTGCCCCGCCCCTACAGCCATTGGCTCCGTGAGTGGCCGGTGGTGTTCTGTCAGATGCAACTTCTCTTCTGCTACTGGTTGTAGCTTCTGTAGGCAGGCATAGCTCTTATGTATTACAAGTGCGCACAAGAACAATGATCTGCCTATGACTGCTCCACAAGTCTCTGTCACTTGATTTAATAATGCCGTAGTATGCGTGATGGCACAGGATGCCGATTACAGAACATACAATTTATGTTCCTTGCAGGTGGGATTTTAAAAGCACGCTTTAGTGTTTTCCTAGCAGCTAATGTCTGCGTGGCTAGTGCTGAAAAGTGGACACTTTTGCTCTGCAAGTACAAGAAGTAGGGGAAAGAGGCGGTAGAAAGAGAATAAAACCGGGATGAGCAAGGAGAGGGGTCTTTGAGAGCGTACTGTCTGCATGTTTTTTTTTTGTAACTAATTGCCACAATTATACAAGAAGGAACTCCATAGTAAAGTTATTGTAACTTGTTTTAGGTTCTAAGAAGAATGCAATATAAAATGGGCTGAGGTACGGTAAATCCTTTCTTCCATCTGTTTTGTTGTCCATTTTCTCTTTTTCTCTTGTGCAGCTGTCCAAACAAATCGAAAGTGTGGTGAAGATTGCTCATGCAGGATAGTGAGTTTGTATTTACAAGCCTTATCTACTGGTGCGCCAGGAAGCAGTCCTGCGTGGGTAGCGCTGGAGAGGGCGGTCTCATCTGGCGTGCTGGGTCCCGTTTGGCTCAGATTCTCTTCTGTTCTGGCCATGGCGGCTCTGCTGGGGTTGGAGCAGTCGGCTGAGGCTGTGCTAAAGAGGGTAGTGGAGTTGGATGGTGCTTTAAGTTCCAAGAGACCCTGATTGGCCGCCAGGAGGGCACAGACCTTGTCATTCAGGTGCTGAAAGGTGAGCTTGAGCTCGGGAGAGGCGCTGGCAAGTTTTCAATGGGCTTAGGCGTTACAGTTTCATATTTTCAGGGTATTTAAATTTGACATTGCCTTATTTTATGTGTGAAATTTAAGAGTTATCCCTTTGGCTCTTTTAGCGACACACTTAGCCCAGCATTTTGAAGGCCTTTTGTGTGATGTTGTGCTCGCCGATTTCTCATTGCCTATGTGTGGCATTTCCGTGGTTTCAGTGTACTTATGAGTGACATTCTACTGTCAAATGTTGGACACCTCGAGTGACATTTTATTGCGAGTAAACCGAATAACGAAGACATGTAAAGAAATGCATATCAGAAATTACCCCTTTGAGCAATGTGAACTGCTACAGCACCCCTGAATTGGACGATCTAGCCTACTGGGCATGTTTTGAAAAGAAAACAAGTAAAGAACGTGAGGCTGTCTGACTGAGAAATCAATGCAGAATATTAGGATTGAATATAATCTACAATTAACCAATATATGAATATGTTCGATTTAATTCTCAAAAATACTTTGCCATGTTAAGGGTCAGGGCAGCATATTCTTTTCAGATCTAATTAGTATGCATCTTCAATGGTCTGAAATGGTACTTTTTTAAAAAGAAGCAGTAATGTTTAATATAGTGCTTCAACCCACCCTCCTGCCATTTCTAAGCACTAACAAAAACACATAGCTGCACTCTACAGGACAATCATTGCTCCAAACTGTATCATTTAATAATATATTATACATTAGAGTAAAATCAACATACTTCCGAGTCAACACATGTAGTTTTCCTAACAGTAATACTGTCTCCATTTTTCTCCATGCTCGCTGGAAAATGAACCACAAAGCAAGCAGTGAGACCTTTCCATACAATCCCACCAAATTAGGTGGACTTTTCTTCCCACTTCCACCCTGGACACAGATTTTGTTCGATATTTGAAATGAGCAAATATTTGGCCATGATGAGAATGGGCTGTGGAAAGATTTGTGAATACTCCCAAATGCATTATTTTGTGGGTGTGCACAAACTTCCCAGGGCACACCGGCCCTGAAACACCCTCTTCTCACACTTCAGAAAATATTTATTCACAAGAAAAGGTAGATGTAAGTGAATCTTTTACAAGTGCACTTCTACACTTTGAGCCTAACAAACTGAAAAGCTGTGCTAGTTGCGAACCGAAGTTGAAATAAGCATTAGCAAACAAGAGATCCTAAACAGCCAAAAAGACTAGGGGTGTCCAACATGTGCCAAGGAGAGCCAAACCCATACTAGATTTTCACGATTATCACATAAAATAAACAAATACCAATTTAATCTCATTGGAACTAATTTGAATAGTCCGTGGTAATTTTGAAAGTCTGGCCATGGATTCTGACCTGCCCTCGTGGACCTATGCTGAACATCATTGCCACCTAATCTTAAACTTCCTTGGAACCCTTCCCCTTCTGCAAGATACATTTGAATTTCATATACATTTGTGGAATGTCCTTCCTTAGAATAGAAAACGAGTGGCTTCTTTCAGCCTTTTCTGGAAATCCATTGATATCTTTGCGGGCAGTATCTCTGCTCCAGTCTGGGCCAAGTTAGGCACATGTTATGCAAACCTTTCCGGTTAGGCACTGCCTGTCAATAGGAAGTGTTTGGTTCTATCTATAGGGGGTGTATTTATGTCTGTGCAGGGGGGAGGGGGTGTGGTCCTGCATGGGGTTGTGCGTCTGTCCATTAAGTGATGTATGAGTCTATGCATCTTTAGTGTAGCTATGTGTCTGTGCCATGGCGTTGTTTGAGTGTGCAGTGGGTGTGTTTGTCTCTCCCAGGAGTGTGTCATTGCAGTTGGGTTGTGTGTATGTGCAGTGAGTATGTCAGTATGGCAAGATGAAAGGGGAAGAACCAATTAGGCTGGAAGCAGGCCAGACGTTTCGTGACAGACAGCACCTCCCCAACTGCACAGAATTTCTCATCCATTTATTTTATACTGCAACACTGAGGTACTCCACCTTAATTTTGACAGAATATCGTGCTACCCGAATATTATATACAAAATATTGAGGGTCAAAATTTGGAGAAGTTAATTGGTAAGTAAAGATTTACTATTTTTAACTCCAGACTCTATATTTTGGTCCTCAGTATTTTGGCAGCATGATGTTTCTGCAGTAGATATTTCCACATATAACAAAAATGGATGGATGTGCAAATATTCTGCAACTTGCGTTTTGGACCAGTATATCCAAACTACCATACCTGAAGTCAGTTATTCAAGATCCTTCCAAGATAATACGGAGGAAGCTTTTCGCAACTTCAAAGAATGTCTTAGAGCAGTCACAACTTAGATGGATGCCAATTGTTTAAAACAAAATTCTGACAAAATAAACGTTTTGGTTTTTACCAAAATGGTGCCTGCCACCTTCTATCGGTTGGTGGCCTGCCAAACATCTGTCCTAATCATACTACATCTGATAGAAATGTGCGCATCATCTTTGACTCCACCCTCTCTTTTACGTCGCAAATTAAACATATTTCGTCTGTCTGCCTTATGAAGATGAAAATTATAAAGAAGTTTCTTGATCCGGTTCCTGAAGAGACTAGGAAAACAGTAGTTCATTCTTTAATTAAGTCCCGTCTGGACTTCTTAAACAGTCTCTACCTTGGTCTTCCTTCAAATTTTATACACAGATTTCAGCTATTTCAAAATGCAGCAGCACGACTAATCAGGAGAGTGCTGAGGCGCCATCATATCTCTCCATATTTGAGACATCTGCACTGGCTTCCGGTGGAACTTCAAAGCTCCAACAGTGGCTTTCAGCGCTTATCATGGTGAGGCCCCATGTTATCTGCTGAATAGACTGTCTCTGTATACTCAAAAGAGGGCACTTGGATCCAACAATAGTTACCTTCTGCTGATTCCAAAATTTCTGAAGTCTCGTCGTGGCGGCAACCGCATTACCATACGCACTGCAAAATTATGGACAGTCTTCCTTTTCAGTTATGGTTAATTGACTCTGTCAGCCTTCAAAAGGCAACTTAAAACTTGGCTATTTGACTCCGTTTAGTTTCTTGTTACTTTGGCCTGCCTTTATTGTCTGCTAGAGCGCTGGCACGCTACCTTCGAAGTAGCTGTGCACTTTAACAGATGTCATTTGATTGATTTATTGATCATTTATTATGTTTCAGTACTTAAGGAGAATATCGCTTTTCTCAGCAATAAAGTCAAAGTTTCCTTCAACATTTTTACAAATCATTGATATCACTGGTCAGTTTTATTAAAACGAAAATCCATTAATGGCTCTGTGTCATCCCACATCATTGATTTGGGAATAGGTGGGACAAGTTGATTGTCTTACAGGACAGGTAGATTTATGTTGCATTTTTGTCCCATGGACAAGTAGATTATTTAAAAATGTCCACACCCCTGCATGTCACAACACATACATGCAAGTGCCTGGTCTGATAACATCTTTATTCCATTGTTCAAATCATAGGCTGACATGATGACAGAAACAAAGCAAATAAGACATGACTCAATTCTTCTGTGTCACTGATCACGTATTCAGTTGCAGACCTTTACAACATGGAAGTATGGGATACATCTGACAATATCCTCTATAATAGGCAACGCGAAAATTGGTCTACATCATCAGCTGGAGCCATATTGCGTACCTCACAAAAGGAATCCCACATCAATTAAACAAATAAACAGACACATGTCAGTACAACAGTTTCTGGCCTCAGGGTTATTCCAGTCTAGTGTTGCTTGCATTTGGTGGAATGTCACAAACAAATGTCAGTGATGTGCCACAAGCACTTTGGCCTACAATGAAGAGACACATTAATAACTACATACAGTTCATATACGAGGATTTAGCCAATGTAAAGGGAGATTTGCATGATTTGGGCCCAACACAACATTGTTTTGGACTACATACTACAAAATGGAACATATTTTGCATTACAACCACACACCACAAGGAACAAGTCCAATGGAAGCCACATAACTTCCATCCTATGGCTGTGCAAGCTGTCTTGGTACACCCAAACTCTGTAACAGACATTCCCAGAACCAATCCATGTCCACTTCGTAAGTCTGAATAGCATCGTATACCTGCTAATGTCACAACTCTGAAATGTCCAAATGAAGATGCCATGGTGAAGGAATCTAAAACAGAGCAACACAGAGAGATTAGCTAATAAACCACATATATGGCACAAATCACAGTCAACTTCTAGAGAACACAGTCCAAGACAAAATTTAAAGCTAAACAAAGCTACACTAACAAACCAAACACCTTTCGCCAGAGTCTTATATTTCGAGTATGTAGCATCAACATCCTCCTCACATCATCACAATAAGAGTTGCAATAATAGTCAAACTCATAACATCTCACACTAAACTTACACACAGGAGAAAAAGTTTTGGATGACATCTTGATGCAAGTCCATTCCTTCCTCTTCAACACTAGCATCATCATTTGGCATTTCAGGTTCCTCACCCGGTGACTCTTCATGGCCTGCATCCTCTGTGATTTAAGGGATGTTCTGTCGCAGGGCAATATTGTGGAGCATGCAGCAGGCCACGGTGATCTTACACACCTTCCCGGGTGAGTAGAGGAGGGCTCCCCAGTCTTGTCCAGACATCTGAATCTGGCTTTCAGGAGCCCACTTCACTGGCTGCCGTGTTCTTCCATAGGCCTCATTGAAGCGGACTTCTCCTGGCTTAGTAGGATTCCTCAGCTGTGCCAACAACCATGGCTGGTTGGGATACGCTGCGTTTCCTAGATGGAAGACAGACAGAAGTGCAACAATGAGTAACACACTTTCAGATTAGGCTACCCGATATTACCCATACAAAGTTAGGACAGATCATTCTTACCTACAAGCCAGGCCCTCTCCAGTAGTAGTTGTGACATCAGCTGGGGTATGGTGCTGTTCTGCAGTATGAAGGAATCATGTGTAGATCCTGGGAATAGGGCACGGACGTATGAGATATACAAATCCGGTAAGCAGACAACTTGCACGTTGATAGAATGAAAGTGCTTTCTTTTGCGGTACACTTGTTCCCTGGCTTGCGGTGATACTAAGGGAATAAGGGTGCCATCAATGGATACTATCACATGTTGCATGCAAACAAATCTATAGAAATCACCCTTCACAGTGGCTAAATCCTCACGTCTGGGGAACTAGATGTAGCTCTCCACGTGTCTCAACATTGCTGTAAGCACCTCAGAGTACACGACTGAACATTGGTTGTGACATACCACCAGAAATAGCAACAGTGAATTGAAAGGAACCTGTGGCAAGAAAATGCAATACTGACATGAGTTTGACAACTGGTGTGATAGATATAGGATAAGTGATGTGAGGTAGGAGGTCAGGCTCCAACTGATGACATAAATCCAGTATTGGTTGACGATTCAAACAAAAGTTCTGGATCACGTCTTTCTTCTATGGTCTGAAGGTCTGAAAAAGGGCGGTACACTGGAAGCTGGCATCTCCTCCCTCTCCCAGGGCACCTATGTGAGGAGTAAAATTAAAATTGTACATTGGTCACAGTGTCCACAGTAACAGATATGAAGAGTAAGGTAGAAGTCATGAGACAAAACATAACAGCTTCATGAAGCATTACACTTAGGGGGCGTGGCCTGACCCCGATGGAGTGAGCAGCACTTTGCTGAGCTCCTCGCGGCTGGGTCCAATCTGGCACCATCCTGACCCCTATTCAGCGGCACCGAGCGGAACCGAACCCAAAGCCTGCACTGAGCACTACAGAGTCGGCCCAAACTTGCTGCGAAGCGCCCCGGTATTCAATTCTGAGCCTGTCGGACGGAGTGGCGAGTCAAAATGGCGGTTCCCAGCTGGGGCGACCCGGGCAGGGAAGAGGCAAAGCGGTGACCAGGACGCCCAAGACCGCGGGCGACTGGGTCTCAAATGCTGCCCTGCCCCCCCCGCCACCCCCCAAGGCTAGCGACTAGAGGGAAGGAGCGACGGCTGGCCAAGAAGGGCTGCGTCGATGTAGACGCCTCTGATATATACCATGGCGAAACCGCTGACCCGCAAGTTGAGGAACTGACAAGCTGAGCTGGACGCCTGCCCCTAGAGGAAGCTGCACCGGGAGCTGCTGCGGACTTGGCCGCAGCAAAGCAGGAGAGCAGAGGGCCTGACATGAGAGGAGTGCATCCGGCAAGGGCTCGCAGTACTGAAGAGGAGGCGAAACTGCAGGCCTCTGCCCACCTACATGCCGGCGGGCGGGGACGAGACTTCACGCCACCCCCACAAAGAGGTAGGTGACCGTACCAGACACACACCTAGTGAAGGAGGGTCCGATCGTGCCTCCGAGACAGAGAAGGCCCGCTGGGGCGGCATGCACTTACGAGATAGAGAAGGCACCGTGGGACGCGGATGCGCTGCATGGGGCTGCCGGACCTGCTGCCTCTGTGATTACTGCCCCCTGGCCTACACGCGATGTGAGGAGGAGTTCCACCTGCTTGCTGCTTTTCCCCCCAGAGGAATACAGAAATTGGGTGGGTCCAGGGACTTATCTTGGCCTCATTACTGAGGAGACCCATTACCACTGAGAGACCCTGTGCCCTGGGAGGGACCCACCCTGACTGGCGCTGGGCAGCTGCTTGGAGGGCTGCATGCACCACCGACTCATAGACAGCAGCGACCAATCTGCATTCAATAAACACGGAGTAGTGCAGGCACCTTGGTGGGTCGGACCCCCTGACTCGCTTGAAAAGCACCTGGGTCCGCGAGAACTTTAGCTTTCAGCGCGCTGAGAACCCAGAGGACCTAGTCTTTGGGAAGGGCGCACGGGGACACGCACACCGGACCCTGCATAACCCAGCTGACCCCCCACCAGAGGTAGAACGTTAATGAAAATGGGCAAATCCTGCAGGAGAAAAGAGCCTGACCAGGGGGAGACAAGTGCGATGCCGTCTGCGGAGTCATTCGCCCGCTGACAGCAAAACCTACAAAAGACCCCATGCTGCAAGACATATTCCAAGCTATCATTGCATCTAGGGAGGCTTTGGAACTTAAAATTGATACTATTGGTACTGGCCTCAACCTACTCAAAGACGATCACAGGAAGCTGTCGGAGAAAGTGACCAATAACAAAAGCACGCTTGCCGACCTCCTCCCAGCCATAGGAACAATACCAAAGCGGCTGTAACTCACGGAGGCCAAGATGAGGACACTGGAGAATAGAGCAGAAGACGTTGAAAACCGATCACGTCGCAACAATATTTGCATAGTGGGCCTGCCGGAGAAAATTGAGGGAACAGATACAGTACAGTACATGGAGCAATGGCTGCGCACAGCTGTGAACCCCGAAGGGCTATCGGCATTCTTCGCCCTTGAAAGAGGGCACCGAGTACCGGCTAGACCTCCCCAGCGTGGCGTCCCTCCGCCATCAATAGCGGCAAGACTTCTTTATTACAAGGACCGGGACTGCAGACTAGCGCAAGCACACAAAAAAGGAGAACTCAGAGTAGACAATGCAACAGTACGCATCTTTCCAGACTTCTCCAGAGAGGTTCAAAGATAAAGAGCATCCTACCAAGAAGTCAAAAGAAAACTGCAACAGATGATTTTCCAGTACGCAATGCTCTTCCTGGCGAAGCTCATTGTGGCGGCCCCTGATGGGGTGCGATTCTTCCAGTCACCGCAAGAAGCCTGGGATTGGTTGGAGACCCAGAATGAACCAAAGTCGGACATGGCGGGCGGAGGATGGTAACGACCTTGCAGAGACCCCAGAAACAAACGATAGAAGCGGAGCTTGGCCGCCCCCTCATGTATTGAAGCTAAACTAGGACGTGATGGAGGCTTTTGCCCAAATAAACGGGGGCCAGACGAGTCAGGAGGATAGCGAATGGGGGTCCCTCCCATCGGACACCGAATTAGATCTCGAGTCCCATGTTTCTGAGAGCTCAAGCCTGGACCTACCCAAGGTCACACCGGGCACGGCAGACGACCTCATATGATATGCCGGATGTGCCCCTGAAGAGTCGGAGAGGACTGTGTTCCCCTGGCTATGAGCATACTGGCCTGGCCGCCTGAAGGCTGCGAGAGGCACCCCCTAAGCCTAAGAAACACTGTGGACGGTTTCCACGAACTTTCATGAACATATACATGGTTTGAACAGGTGGCACGTTGCCGCTTGTCCTGGGATGGGGGCGTTGGCATTGTTGGTTATTATTGTTCAACGGGGAACTTAGCGAGTCACGCAAATGGTATAGGAGTTCGAACACCGAAACATATTAGGTGGGGAGCATGAAGCTATATATGAAGGAAGGGGAACATTCTCCTACCACATCGAGTATTCACATAGCCAACAGACTAGCTTATGAGTACCTATCATGATACATTAAGGGAATGCATAGTATGGCAAAACGATACAAGGTGTATTCATACCTTAGACTAGGAGTACACATCGCGCTTCTGCAAGAAACACACCTCACTGACAAGGAGGGACAGGCGCTGAGACGACCATAGCGAGGCAGACATACTTTACCACATACTTGGCGTATGCCAGGGGTGTCCTCATATGGATTCGAGCGGGGGTTCCGATCAAACTCCTGGACACCATAGTAGATGCATAGGGTAGGTATATAGCGGTCTGGGGGCGAGTGCAGGGGAGGGAACGCACCATGATTAATGTAGGCCCCGAATACTGATCAGGGAATCTTCTTTGCTGGTTTGTCGCAACGACAAGCCCCGCTATTGACGACAATGGCGCTGATCGGAGGGGACTTTAATTGTGTGTCTGATACCCTGCTCGACAGATCCCAACCCCCACTCCAAGATTCCCAAACCAACCGCAACTAAAATGTTTGCGGAATGGCAACAACAGTGGGGCCTAATAGTTTCCTGGAGATGCTGTAACCCGCAAGGCCGAGACTATTCCTTTTTTCGGGCCTTCATGAGGTCCATGTATGCAAGACCTCTTCCTAACTACCCCTGCACTATCTCAGATCATAACACAGTGCTGCTTCAGCTGAGCTGGGTGCCCCCCCAGACCTTCAATCCCTACATGGAGGCTTAAATCTGAATCGCTAGAAGACCAGGTCTTCCGCGAAACGATCAGGACCAAAATAACGCAATACTTCACTGATAACACTGGGACGGCATCCACCCCCCAAATAGAATGGGATGCCTTTAAGGTAGTGGTGAGGGGATACTGCATCGCTGAATCTAAAGGAGTTAGGCAGACACTTAGGTACGATGTAGAAAAAGCTGAAGCCCGCCTACGAGACATAGATACGCGAAGACCGAATTGCCACGAGCTCCAACCAGAGCGCCTTGCGGCCAGGGAAGAGGTGGCGGCGCAAACTGAGAGACTGCGATGCTTTGACTATAAGGGCTATAGGGACAAGACGCATGCCAAACGAGATAAATCGGGCGCCTTGCTGGAATGGCTGGCGAACCCTGACAAAAGGGGCTCACCTATTCTGGAAACAGAGGATGAAGAGGGTTCCCGGGTGTACACACAAGAGGGGATTAGCAATGTTTTCTCAGGTTATTACTCCGCTCTATATGCCAATCTGCCAGGAAACGAGGACATACCTAGCAGACCTCCAGAATCTGCGGATCACGGAAGAGGAAGCAACTGCGCTGGGCGGGGACATCACAACCCATGAAATAGCTGACGCTATCAAGCATATGGTGCGTAACAAAACGCCGGGCACAGACGGACTCCGAGTACAGTTTTATTCCACATATTCCACCGAACTATCGCCCCACCTAGCAAAGCTCTACGGGATGGCCAAAGATACTGGCTCCCTCCCAGATACTACCAGGGAAGCCGTCATAGTCCCCATTCTGAAACCAAACATGCCGGCCCATGATAGAGCGGCTTACAGGCCACTATCGATGTTAAACATTGATTATAAAATCCTGAGCCGAATTCTGGCTACCCACCTATTACCCTTCATGACAAACGCTAGTGCACGAGGACCAAGCTGGATTTATCCCATCCCGCAGTCCAGCGGGGAACATCAAACGACTGATCTCTGTCATAGAGGCAAATGGGGGAAGCCAGGAGGGCGCAGCGATCCTTGCTGTCGATATTGAAAAAGCCTTCGACAGCTTGGACTGGCCATACCTGTATGAAGTTGTGGCACACATGGGACTGGGGGAGGACTTCATTAAATGGGCTAAACTCCGATACACCAGGCCCACGGCGAGAGTACACACTGGGAAGCACATATCAAGAGGATAGCAGGTGGGGAATGGCACTCAACGGGGATGCCTGCTTTCTCCCCTTCTGTTTGCGCTCCCTTTGGAACCGCTCGCGATTGCGGCCAGGAGGGGTCAATTTTATGGGGGACTAAATGTTGCGCACACCAAGCACCACATAGCACTATATGAGGACCACCTATTGTTGTTTCTCAAAGAAGGGAATGAGAACTTAAAAGGTGCCCGAGCACTACTGGAGAGATTTAGCCTCAGGCCTAAAGGTGAGCTGGCGAAAGTCGCGACTCTTCCCAGTGGCGCGGACAGGACAACCCCCAAAAGACCTTGCATGCCTGCCATGGGAACCTACCTGCCTGCCATACCTGGGGGTCCACGTCTACCACACCTGGTTGGACCTCAATGAGGGCTACATAGCAAGAGCCTACCGAGGACTGAGGGTGTCCATGACCTTTTGGCGCACTCTGCTGCTCTCTGTGGCTGGCAGGATTGCACTCCTTAAATTGGTGGCACTCCACCGCCTCCTGTACTATTTTAGCGCGCCCCATTCTGCATCCTTCTTTAAGGAACTGGCCTCACAGATCGGGGCGCTGTAGAGTAGCCCTGACAGCAATACAACGGCTGACAACTGCGGGCGGATTAGCTGCCCCTGACTTCAAGACTTATTACATAGCAGCGCAGCTGCAGTGGCTGGTGAGAGGCTATGCCAAGAGACGAAATCACGCTGATGCCCCGCATGTAACCACGCCATCTCTGCCTGACCTACTGCGAGTCTTCCTTAGGGTAAACAGATCAGCAGGACGAGGCTCCCAGGAGCTGCAAGTGCAGAATAAATGCTGGCGCCAAGGCTTACAGAGATGGAAAGTCCAGGTCCCATACACCCCCGAAATACCGTTAGATATGCTGAAAGTGCTTCCACACGGGGGAAACTGGCGAGACCTTGGGGCATGGATAGAAGGAGGGGCGACTAAGATGGGCGACCTCTATAGAGACGCGGAGTTACTACCGTTTGAGGAATTACGCACAGGGTTTGGACTCCCTCGCGGACACTTCCTATTACACATAGCGCACACAGCAGCAATCCGCAAGCACTGGTGGACCGGCACAGCGAAACCCCCACCAGAACAGAGTTGCTACTATATGGCACTCTCAGCAGGCACTATTAAGGCAGTCTCCTGCTTGTTTAAAGCACTCCGCGCCGATAAGCAACAACCGCTGGAGAAACTACGTCTCCAATGGGAAACAGACTTAGCCATTCAAATCTCGACAAAGGACTGGGACAATATACTGGCAGGTATCCCTAAGGTCTCCAGAAATGCGCGCTTCACATTGATAAACTACTATGTTCTTCATAGGGCCTACCTGACCCCAGAGCGCATAAGTAGATACTTTCACGTAGAAGATGCGGCCTGCCCGCGGTGCAGCGCAGATCGTGCACACATTCTGCACGTGTTTTGGGAATGCCCAAAGTTATGCGAAAACTGGGAGGGAGTGTTACATATGGTAAGTGAGGCCATCGACAGGGAGCTCCCTTACTCTCCAGCCCAATTTCTACTAGGATGGTTCCCCCACACCTCAAAGTTCAAAGTCGCCAACAAATTCCAAGACCTGGCATTTGTACTGGCCAAGCAAAAAATAACCAGGAACTGGAAATCAACAGGGGGCCCTAGATTAGCTACCTGGAAAAAGGAACTCTTGAAATGGGCGGAATGCGAGGGACAAATATTCTTAAGAGAGGCTTCTAGAGGACTGAGAAACATAGAGATGGATTGATCCTGGGAAGCCCTATTGCACGATCTTAGACACCCTGAGCCTGATGCAGCAGAGAGAGTGCCCTAGGACCCAGACCGAATGCCAACAACATAAAGCACTCTCATTGGCAGGGACACCCACGCACCTACTTCACACTCACGATCTGGAGGCCCTGACACTGCCTTACTACTAGGGGTGGGCGGAATTTGCGTAGTCGTGCTACGCAAAGCTCCGCGAAACGGTAAAAAATCTCCGCGAGCACGCAAAAGTTCAGCGAACACGCGGAATTGCTTGTTCCGCCCGTTCGCGATGCTTTTTTCCTGTTTGCGAACGCTGTTTGCGTGCTCGGGGAGAAATATCTTGCGAACACGCATTTTGAAAGCGCGAACAAGCAAAAAATTCTGCGAAGCCGCAGGATTTTTGGTAATTCCGCGTTCTCCGCGGAACGCAAAATTACCCAAATTCCGCGAGCGGAACGGAATTTACCGCCCAGGCCTACTTACTACCCAGCTGCCCCACAACCACACCTAACATAGATGACTCACGCACTTCTCTATGATCCACGTATACATTAATATAGCGCTGACTCGCAGGGATGGAGGGGAGGAGTTAAACCTATAGCCACACTTCCTGAAACCATTAGGACAGGCCACCTTGATGTGAGCCATATGAACAAACTTACAATGTCTACTGTAACTGACATGATGACGTATTACTGTATTGGTGGCACTGGAATCAATAAAATTTCTTAACCAAAACAAAATGAAGCATTACACTTATTTCACATCATCATTGTCTAATGTTGAACATCCACCAATAATCCCCAATGTGGCCTTCACATGTCTGTAACAGAACTGTGCACATCATCAATTCGGAAAAGTTAAATTTGCACTAGATTAAGGTTTTCATGACATTTCATGAGAAATACCGCCAACTGCGGTGTACAGTGCACCATGCACATTTTGCCTTTATGCTAACCCTGGGCAAAGCACTACGCTACGCTCGCGTAGTTTGCGAAGTTTGCGCTACTTCGCACAACGCGAATTGCACGTAGCACAGTGCAAACATGCGTAGCGTAGCGTAGTGCAGCGGTCATTTTTTGCTTGCTCGCGGTCCTCAATGTCAAGTTGGCGACCGCGAGCAAGCAAAATGACATCCCGGCGAGATTCTCAACGCGGGGAGGTCAGGTTTCTCATTGCGAGTGGTCGCGTATGCTCGCGACCGCTCGCGATGAGAAACTACCAGTCCGCGTTGAGAAGCTGCCGCCGAGTAAAAATCTACTCGAGCGGCAGTAAAAGACAGCTCGCACTGTGCAAGATGCCGTTTTCAATGATTGCACAGTGCGGACAAGCATCCGGCACTGTGCAATCATTGTGAACAGTGCACTACGCAGTTCGCGTAGTGCTACGCGTAGCTCGCGTAGTGCGAACTGCACTTTGCGTAGCTTCGCGTAGCGCTACTTCGCGAACTACGCCCAGGCTTACTTTATGCACAGTAATGCACTACACAGATGATGTTTTGTACTGGACATGAGATGTGAAGGGAGTTTTTCTAATGTAAACGTTAGGCCTCATTCATAGTGGGGGTGACGCACTTACCAGTCACAATTACTGTCTTTCCTACCGTCAAAATGGCAGATGCCTAGTCTCGCATATAGGGCATTTGGAACGAAGCGGACATAGCCTAGCACTGGTGTCTGTGATGGTCAGGGTCCAATCGCTGTGTGCGTCTATGGTGATGACCACATACATATACGCCGCGGTTTTAAAAAAAATCACTTGCCTCCTGACACTGCTGCTATCAGCACTTTCTCCACTTTAGATGCTGTTTGCTACCACTGGAAGCGATCATGCCAGGCCAAGCAGGTGAGAGGGCCCATCCCTTTTCTCCAGAACAGCTGCAGACCCTGGTTGAGGAGGTCCTTGCTCTGCATGGCCAGCTCTATGGCGCACCAGAGGAACAGGTAATTATCTCAAATACAGCTTTTTACGCTGTTCAACTTCTTCCTTTCTGTTCCCATAGGCTTCAATGTGCCTATCAGTGTAACCATATTGTATTGTTTTGTGAAATGGAGTGGTCCCTACATAGGACAATCATGTAATGGATTATGAGGCACTGTTCGCTGTGGAGTGAACAGCAGCACTGTAATGTTTGATAATCCCTATATTGTATATGTGATACATGCATTTCTGCATGCCTACATTTCATAGTACCTATCATGATTTCCCACATCACATCATGGTATATGTGCAGAGATATGTATAGGCTTTACACCATGTGCTGTGTCTGTATACTGTTAGGAGCATTTGAGGATGATGTTAGACGTGTACAGTACCACAGAACATTCAGCCCACATCAGGCATTGCAAAACTGTTATCTGGGAGGTAGCTATACTTCACAGACCCCTTCAGAGTGCCACACAACCTTATGGTCACATATTAGATAGGCAGAAGATTCACTTTTAAGTATTAAATTGGTGGAAATGTGATGTTCATGTGGGATCAGTAAGCTCAACCTGCAGAAAGCAGGGCCTGCCAATGCGTTGTGAGCAGTCTGGGCCATGACCCAGACTGGGGCAAAGTTACTGTGGCAAGACATCTGGTGCAGAGAGTAATCTCCCTATAGACCTGCAGATCCATGGATGTTCCCAAAATGAGTTTTCTTTACTACTAGTAGTCCTGATAGCTCTTACATAGACCATATTTGGTATGGTGACTAGGGGAACTCCCTGGCGTGATACTTCTTTCCATTGACCCACATTGTCAATGTGTGGGGTTCCCTTATGAGACTCCCCTTACTCCGACAGGTCTGTTGTCACTTTTCCATGTCATACTTCCACTGTACAGACCTATTGCACACCTGACACATGAACAGGTTAAATAGTTGGTTACTTCTGAATAGATTTTGAAATGTGATTCATCAGCTTTGTCAAATTAAAGCCAATCACACAACACATACAATGGTATGTTGCATGTTATCCCAGTTACAGTGCCACCTATGGCAAAAGGTGTGTATTGTGATGGCAGTACATACCAAACAAAAATATTCTGATATAGTATGATATCGCAATAAATAGTCCACATGTGTACACAAACTCCAGAGAGGAAGCTCTCAGTGAAACACATGCCAGCCCTTTCACTGTGACCTTAGTCTTAAGATGTTGTGTATACTGTAGGAGGCTGGCTTAGTATATGGTGCACACTTATTTAAGTGAAACACCTTGCACTAATCCAGACAACCCTTATGATGATTTTAGTGGTCTTAGACAACCATAGAAAGCTCTCTAAGTGGTAGCTGTGGAGAGCAGCCTTCAGGCTTATCTTCAAGGACTGTAAAGCAGCTTGTTTTACCAGATTTAATCATGTAGTGTAGGTTAAACATAAAAGAACCACAGAGTGTAGATATAAAAATAGTTCTATTTATTACACAACACTCACTAACACATTGGTATATCTCCTACATGGAGATATAAACACAAATACACAATAATAGTTCAATTGCAAATAGGTAAGTAAGCACAATACACAGTGGTCTCCAGGGGGAGACCAAACCATATGCTAAAAAAGTGGAATGCGAACTGAGAACAAAGTCACAACATGGACCAGGAGACTCAGAAGAGCTGGGGACACAAGGAACCACCCAAGGTAAGTACTCAGGAACCCCACAGAGGCTGTGTGCAGAGTGGAAACACAGCCGCGTACTCAATAGAAGTCTACGGGAAAGTCGCGGTCGCAGTTTTGAGGAAGAAGGACCCTTCCCAGTGGACTCTGAAAAAACCCCATGGAAGACAGAAGGTTGGTGAGTCACCTCTCCTGTGGATACCCCAGGAACCAGGATACCTACACCAGGGAATACGGGTGCATAGGTGCGAAGTGAGGCGGAAACCGAGGTAGACCACAATGGAGGACTTCAGTAAAGATGCCGCTGGCGAAGACTGTGCAAGAGTCCGGTGGAATCCAAGGGCGGATTCTTTAAGAGAAGAACCTGGAAGCAGAGGGGACAGAGTCTATACTACTCGGAGGTGACCAGGAGACACGGAAGAGCAATGCCCACCGATGATGGAAGATGCAGGAGTGATGACGGTGACCTTCTCACAGCAGTTGTGAGGACCAGGTGAGCTGAGGAAGACCAGGAGCCGTGCACGAGCTGTCCCATGTCGGAAGTCGAGAACTAGGGGGTCGGTGTCCGGCAGAAACACCAACAAGCCTTGGCAGCTGCAACAGGCATGGAAAGCGAAGATGGAGCAACGTTGGGACTAGCAAGGTCCAAGGAACTGACCAAGTGCAGAAGAGTCAGAGCGGGCCCCGAGCAAGCAGGGGAGCCCACTGAAGTAAGAGAAGACCCTCGAGAGGACCCACAGGCCAAAGGCACAGGAGTCGCAAGAGGACCTCGAGCAGCTCACCAAAGACAAAGTCCCCCGGTGCAGAGGATGCAGTGAGGACGGTGATCTTGACAGGAAGAGATGCTGGAGGCTGGAACTTCTTGTAGCTCGCAGATCTCTGGCAATGGCAAGTCGACGCGGTGCACAAGGGTTCGGTCCCAGCGGTTCTGATGAGGGATTCTGGCCTCAAACTTGATGAGAGGACAGGCCAGGCCTCGAGGGAGTTGCAGAACCACCACCTGTGTTGCTGAGCTTTTCGAAGTCTGTGGGACGTCAGGAGCAGCAGACCGGTCAGCTTCGTTGCGGTGCCTGCAGATGCAGGGGAGTGACACCTTCACTCCAAAGGAGATTACTTCGGGTGGCCTTGATGCCAACCGATCTGTGAAGATCCTAGAAGAAGTACAGACACAGACGGCAAAGAAGACTTGCAGAACGTGAGACCAGGAGCAGCGTGATACAGTCACAGTTCCAGGCGAAGTCCAAGTGTCCAGACGGTCGAAGAGTGACGTGGGTTCAGGCTTGAGTCTTGTCCCACGACGAATCTGAGGACCCACCCACAGGTAAGCCCTTTTATACCATAAGAAAGGGGTTATGATGACTCAGGGGTCCCTCCCAGAGGAGGGGCTGGAGAAAGGGGAGGATACTCCCATGTCCTTTGTCCAGTTTTGCGCCAGAACGGGAGCCAAGGGCTCCCAGGACAGGTTCCAACTGGAGTATGCAAGGAGGGCACCAAATGTGCCCTTCAAAGCAGTCTGTGGCACTGGCAAGTGCCCCCAGCCCAATACACTAATCCTGTGTGACCACCTCCCTGTGACAGGAAAGCTATTGTTCTACCTTCACCTGCTCGAGCTCAGCTCAGCAGCAGGAGGGCAGAATCGTGACTGGGGTCGGCAGCAGCATTAGCTTGCTGGCAGACCCTGGAAGGCTGTTACCGGGAGTACTGGGGGCTTCATGGAGGAGTCCCCCAGTGCATGGAATCATACCTCAAACACCAGTAACGGTGTTGGGGTATGATTCCAACATGTTTGATACCAAACATGTCCAGGTTCGGCACATCCACTATATAGTTAGCCATCGCGTAATGACGGATGGCCACTATTGTTGTGTAATTCCTAGGAGTCCCCCAGGACCTGCGCGTTTTGGATGACGTAAACTGAGGGCTTGGTGTCCCGACCGCTTCCGGACACCCCCACAAGATATGTCAGCCGTTAGATCAGCTAGCTCTACAGTGCCACTACCAACCCCCTGTATCTTACAGTGATGTAGGTAGTCTCTGGCAACCACTGAACATGACAACCCTGATTCCTAAGGTATTGTGGAAAACAGTACAGTACTTTTCGCTCAGACACTCGTGCTTGCTTACCCTCAGAAAATACACAGGATGGCGATTAGGACGTTTCAATAAGTATTTATTGGTCCTGCGACAGCCTTGTGTAAAACATGTGTGCTGCGACAATCAGGAGACAGAAGCATACAAAAGAGATTGCTAGTACCAATATAGTAAATAGTAGATACATTTCTACCATAGTGCTAATAAGATGAACATAAGCAGTTCAGATAAAAACAGTAGCACTTGCATATTCCTAAAATGCGCGCTCTAAGTAATTTGCCTAAATGTACCTAGCCTAGATCTGTATGTGTAGCATGTATATGCGTGTATCTATGTGTATCTGTAGCCAAGAAACCCCTGGGGAAGAACCAGCCCCCTCACCTGATGGTTGAGAACGAAGGACCCCGTCTCGGCTTCGAGGATGACACCCTGCAAGGGATGTCAGACCGCTGTGTGTCGAAGATTCAGCATGCAGGACCCCGTGTCAGCTTGGCAGGAATTCTCCTATAATTTGCAGGGGGGAATAAGGGTCTTATATACTAGAGTGGTCACTCCACGGTTTCTTCTAGAATCGATATGTTTTGAAAACAACCATAAATGTTTTGGAAACAATCATGAATGTTTTTCCAAACAAATGTGATCATGCACAGCTGGCTGTTGGCAAAGGATGAAAAAAAGAGGTGACCCTTATACAGAATAATGGGGACAAGTTTATGTAAATCAGGTACAGGGATTATGATAGAGTACCGAGAGCCTGGTGTCGAAGAGACTGGAGCAAGCTACTAGGTAAAAGGTCACCTGTTTAGAATCGTTATCGTCGTGTGGTTGGGACAATGTATGTAAAATGGGGTATACATGACAGGACTATCCTAAAGGACATGACACCCACTCCTCATCAAAAGGTCAACAGGGTAAGCTAGGTAATGATAAAGCTAACGATATTAAAAGGCATAAAAATCATTTACAATAAAACATACTAAAAGCACTTTAAAAGCCTGAAAAAATGTCCATAAAAGAAAAAGGCATTTTTCCCTAAAAGCGTTCAGAAAGGTCCTCTAAACTTGCAAATGTGGTTGTTATTACAGTGAGCACCTTGAAAGCCATTATGCTCAGTTAGAGCAGAGAAGGAAAAATAAAACAGTCAGTTTCGACCTTCAATTTAGTAAATGTTTAAAAAGTTGCCATACGGTTCCCAGCACAGGAGAGGCCAAATTGTTTAAGAATCCTGCACTGAAGACTCAACATCGCTGAACATCACATCAACAGGTAGCAATCCCTCCAGAACTTCCAGTATCATGTCGAGTGACCAAAGATGTTCATCTCCGGTTCCCACAGCAGCCGTCGGGTAAGAATTAGATGCCTGCACGCCTGATACCGATGCCTGTACCTCTGGTGCGGAGCCGATTTCCCTTCCAACAGGAGCGGAAGCATCCCTTGGAAGCTCTAGAAATGCTGTTATCAACATGGGAATACGCTGTGGACAACTGTACACGTGGGCCTGCAAGGGCTCCAGGAGCACTTCTATGTCAGGCGGCGCAAACGATGGAAGTGTCAAACACAGGTCCAACATGCAGCCAAATCCGCAGAAGAGCCAACGGAACACAGGCAGGACACAGTCTAGCCAGGCCGGTCTAAAAGACAGGAACCAATGCTCACTCAGCTCTCGAAGCCGAGGCGTAGTCAGGTAGAACACCATACGCTCATGACAACGTCGCTCCAGCAGTATTCACTCCATTTCTTGAGGGATTGCAACGTCCATTGCGAAGCAAAAGGATTAAAATCAGGATGCCCGCTACTGATAGCAGAACCAAAGGAAGCCCTCCGAAAACGCTTCCAAGTACAGAGTGTATAAAAGCTGGAACTACTCCGAAGATGGTCTGAAAGGTGGTTAAGAGACCTGATCCAAGTCGCTTAAATAAGTGTTCAATCCCACTTGTATCAGACATGTTAAAGATACGATGAACCATTTCTCCGAAATGGATCGGGAAGTTCGTACGGACCAGGGCCTGTATTTCTGCTAAAGACCTTGCAACCTGGAGATCAAAAGTCTCTCGGGCTGAAGTTAAGGTCACATTTTGTTGAAACAACATGGCTTTCAGTATGCTCAGCGAATCACACCGTATACTGGAAACATTCAATGAAGGCCACAGTGGTGCCTCCCTAACTGTGTGAGCCGGGGGAAACAATACTTGCTTACAATAAACATCCCTAAGGTTTACTGTGACTAGATATGCGATGCCTGGTGCCATCCCGCAACAGCCTTGATCATTCAGCATTAAAAACTCCCATTCGAGAGCAACTCAAAAACTGGATGAATCACTGCATCTGTGAGTGGAGCCTTTCAAGTAGCAAGATAAGTTTGCTTTTGACGCATTACACGGCCCATGAAGCGACACTTCTTTGCACACTAAAGACTCCCGCAGTCTGTACCACTTAAGAAAACTTCAGTGTCCTTATTTCTGCACCTATATCTATATGGTAACTCCCAGGTTTCCTGTATGTACCCTTCACCCAACGCTTCATACCTGCCTGCTTGGATGTATCTAAGGCAGTATTGGAACTGGAGTATCGTGATTGGCAGTGTGATATAGCCATGAATTAACTATTCCGTAGACGGTGACTGCTACTGTAAAAGGGAACTTCTCTAATTTTTCAATGAGCAGCATGGTGTACTTTGCATCTGTGCATGCCATGGTCAACTGTCTGTCGGTCAGATTATAAGCCGAAAACAGATTGGAGCCATTAATGTACCACCATGGCACGTGGCCCGAACGCAATTATTGTAGCGTCCAGCTTAAAAGCACAATGGAGCGCAATTGAGATTGCCCATGTTGTAGAATAGACAAATCTTGTTCCATTATGTCGATTGCTGAGGACACAATGTTGGCCAGTGAATAAATACGCGAAGAAAGTGTGGTCATACCATTGTCCAACACAGCCAAGGCCTTTTCTAGATTAATCCTATCAATCTCACATAATCTCTCAGCAGTTGGGAGACTTTCCATAGTTCATTGTAGATGGCATATAAGAAGCGTTTCTTACACAGTTTCTTGGGACCTAGCAAGAAATCCCCAAGATCCATGTAGTCTGACAAAAGGGACAAGTGTTGTTTCACCTGTAATAGTGTTGAGGTTCTTAGCCATTCTAGGCACAACTTCCCAACACTATAAGAAGTCACTACCCCTGGGTCGTCTGTGTGTACATAGCATCGGTCAGGCCTATGGATACTAAACCCTCTGGTGGTACCCCTGAATCTTGATTAACACCTAATTGTGTTGCTAGGCCAAACCAACCATCCTTTCCAATTGGGAGCTGATAAATTGTATGTACCATTCTGTATCATTGTACCCAGCATCTCCTCACTTTTCAGTGTGTCATTTAATAAACCATCAATAGGTGTGGGTAAGGGGATGCGTGGTGTTTTCAGGTCTTTAATTTTTGCAAACCCGTAGAAGGTAGTCTGTAGCACTGTTCTGTTCATGAAAATTATCTGCAATGGTATGAGGCAAGCTCTAAATAAAGCCTCTGTTCCCTGAACCTGCCAACCTTTCGTCCCCCAGATGGATTTTGTGTCTATCGTGACCCTCCAATAGTCGAAACCTTGTATAGACAGTTGGGAGATAAAAGGTGCTGAATATATGAGCTTGGTATTTGTCAGCATCATTTTCTTCGCAGTTGCATTTGTTTGCGTAAGCTTATAATAATGACAGTGGGTCTGATGTATTAAACCCTGAAAAGTACGCAAATTTCTGTGCGAATGTGGGAGAACTACCTTTTGGTGGTGTCGGGCATTGTTCCCATTGATGGTGAGTATTGACGGTGCGTGGAACACTAGCCCTGTGCAAAAAGTGATGACCATAATGCTGGTAACAATACATACTGTCGAAGTCAGGTGTGTCTTCATACAAATCCCTGTAAGAAAATGCAGCAGATAGTTCTAAATCGGAGACCTTAGTATTTAAAGTCTCAATGTCCCAATCATCAGAGAGTGTACTCGGGGTAATGAAATCATTCAATGAAATTTTAAATACGTGTGGAATTTTTAAATGTTCAGTGGACCAAATACATCATATGAAACTCTATCCCAGGGGCGTAACAATAACCCCCGCAACCCACGCCGTGCGGGGGGGCCCCGAGCTCGAGGGGGCCCCCTCAGGCTCTGTGCACGGGCGGGCCAGAGAGGTCCTGACTGGGTCGGGAGCAGGGTACAGCCCTGCAAAGCATCATGGGTTAGCCTAATGCATTTGAAGGCATGTCCCTGAATCACAGCAATAAAAAAGATTATAGCGCATATTGAGCACCTCTCCATTTGTCAAGGCGCTTTAGAGTGAATTCGGCAAGTGCGCAGCCAGTGCTTGTCTGTTTACTTATTTTAATGTGTCCCAGGCAGTACAAGCCAGGCCCAGAGACGAGGTGACTATGGTTGCCATGGAAATTGCCTCTGGGCCCGGATTGCTACAATTTTATTTCTAGCATGCCTTTTGTTACATTTCGTCCGGACCCAGGACTCTTGTACTGCTGGGATTGAATCGCGCTCTCTTTACGGGATGTTATGGGTGGTGCCTTGATAGACCAGAAATGTAACAGCAGGGTCACTGCCACACCCCGGCACCATGTTTACCAGATGCACAGACGGCCCTCTCAGCAGCATGTTGAGAGCCAGCTTTTAAGTGAGAAGGTAAACGCTTCACACAAGACCAGCGCCCAGAGCTCTGCTCAGGGCTTTCTCCAGGGTCGTGTGAACTCTAAGCAGAGGGCACACATTGGCAGCCTGACCTGCACACTCAGACAGCAGCAGGAACTAGCCAGCTCAGCCCTCGCGGCCCCCGGAGCATGTACACCATGGACTGTGCTGAAAATCGGCAGCAGAACAGACACTGTAAAATTTCAAGTAAGTCAATGCCAGAAACTAAATTGTCTTGTATGCAGACAGAGTATTGGATAACAGAATTCGCTGATGTTTTGATCAGGCACATCAGAGCAGAGGTAGAGCATTTTTTATTACATGAGCAAAGTCTCACAAAATTTCAGATTATTGGCTTACATGCCCTTCTAGAAGGTTCTTGTTTTCATTAACGTTTAGTGGTGTCATTTTTATCCACAAACTGGAAGCATTTCTTTGAAAGTAGTAGTTGGAACTGAAAATGAAGGTGAATTGCATGTTGATAAATTTTCCGTTAAGCAACTTAATTGGTGGACAAAATGTCTGATTTTAACCTGAGAACCGACCTACAGATACAATTGGTGCCAACAGTAATAATGATAGTTTTCTCAAGAATTAAGAGTAATTTGCAAAAGAAGCACTTCACAGCTTCTCACCCCCATCCAAAACAGCCACCCCTACAATATTACACAACTTTTTATAATTGAACATTTTTAATTTTCATATGTGAAACGTTCCTGAAAAGGTAACTGGCAAATATTCATGTGATGGCCAACAATTTGTGTTCGGTGAAAAGTTAAAGGTCCTTTATCTGCCCATAAAAAAGACTATCACCCTTAAAAATCTGGAAAAGGCTGTCAGATGAACTAAGGTCACCCAGCACTAGCAGAACAACCAATCGGGTTTGGGAACTTGGGACTTTGAGAAAACAAAAAGATTCTGCAAAATGTATCTGTAAACTTCAAGTCGGTGTTTGTGGGGTAGCGGGAGTGTGGGGATGCAGGGCCTCGTGTGCCTTCTGTGGATATTTTTAATCAAACACACAAGACACAGGCTCAAATGTCGGCAGGGCTGTCTCTGCCACTCATCCTCATCAGGCCGATAACACCGGGACTGCTCAGTATTCGTGGCGTGTGTTAGATACATCCTGTAAAGTACTGCGGGTGTGGCAGAGAGGGACACCACAAAATACATTCATGTAATGAACCATGTCACAAACACAACAAACAATTCTGGGCTATCTAGTTTTGAAGGAAACTCCTAGTTGTTTTGCTGAATCTTTCAATTTATTTATTGCATATGAGGGTGAGTCAAAGACCGCCTGTGAAATGGACAGAAATTAAGTGATATCTCGACCGGAGGGGGTTAAGGTTTCCAAGATCAGGGGGTGCGGGTTCTCTTGGTATTGCCACATATAACTTGTATCGCGCACAACCAGGCCACGGGCCAGTATCATTGGGTTCTGCAGGAGGGACCGGGTGTATCGATAATCAATCAATCAATCAATCAGGGTTGGTAAAGAGCAGCTACTCACCTGTGAGGGTCTCAAGGCGCTGGGGAGGAGGGGGGCAGCTAAGTTGAGTGCTGGGGTCATCCGAAGAGCTAGGTCTTGAGGTCCCTACTGGACTGGAGCAATGTGGGAGCTTGCCGGAGGGGGAGTGCAGCAGGTGCTGTGGCACTGGGACAAAAGCCTGTGATGGGACCACTGTACCCCAATTATTGCTAGATTTTGATCACCATTTTGTTGAATGTGTTCATTGAGGTGACAAGAAATGATAGAAAAAGGATCAGGGATAGAAATGACTCACAAGGTAGGATCTGTAGTCCCCCGTGGAGTGCTTCTGCTTTATGTCTGTCCCTTTGGCTCTGTCTCCCCCAATCAACTTTGTAGAGGCAAGATTCGACAGTTTATTTACTTTGTTCATGCGACAAAAGCACGGACTCCCACATCAAAGCACCAGGTCTGAACGGCAGACACACTGGGCATGATGATACAGACTCGCTGGAGGAGAAAGGGGATGGGGAGCCCAGATGTGGATGGTGGTGGATGACATCCAGTATATGGTGGGAAAGGAGGCAGAATGTGGAAAGGCAGTTACAGGGCTCCCCTTATATATTTGACTGCATTGCCTGAAAAAAGCCTTCATTATTAACACAACCAGTTTGTTTGTAAATGAGAGATGCTAGTAGGTGGATACAAAAAAGGAAGCACTGGTTTAAAGCCTAATGTCCTGGTCGTACCATCCCTTAGCTGTTACATGCTCAGCTTTGCTGTGTTTTCTTTACTGCAGCTATGTGTGGCTGAACTCAGCACACGGTGACACCAGTGCTTGCTACAGACAGCTGTACCCTGGCAAAATCCCAGTGTAGCCAGCCTGCTATTTGGGTTATTTTATTTTATTTTTATAAGTTAGCCTGGGACGCATGCAACACTCACCATGCTATGTCCCTTTTGCAGGAAACAAGCACATACCTAACTAAATTCACCTTCACTCCACTTTTTCAGGGTTTCTCAGGACATTCTGAAATGAACATTATTACACAGGCACAGCTACTTTGATTTGCGATAAAGTGTCACTCATGTGTCACACATAAGGCAATGCAATGTCACACATAAGCACACTTCAGCCATTGAACTGTCACACATAAGCAACTTGGAACTGTAGCAACGATGTGCAGGGGGGCCCCCCTCTATGTACTTTGCAGGGGGGCCCCCTCAAGTTCCGTTACGCCACTGCTCTATCCCAAACTATACCATCCAGTACTGGAACTGCTGTAATGTTCACTAGGGACAAGTCTCTCTGTTCACGGGGTGATGACGTATGAGGTTTGAAGACCAAGTTCACAGGTTGTACTGCAGAGCGTTATGGGAGGTAATGTCCATTCAGTAGTAGGAAAAAGACAGTTACCATACCAATCCAAATTAAAAGGAACAGGATCCATAATGCAAATCAAAGATGCAACCAAAGGTGACACAAAGTAAGTCTTTTTCAGCCAGAGATAGAAGTGTCGAAATTTTTCTTTCTTGGAAATGGGTGGCGTTTGCTCAGGCTCACTTGGATCTGAAGAAAAGTCATCGAAGTTGATGTAGTAGCCAGACGCAGTTCAATCTATCTTTGGGAGCTCAGCAGTGTTTGTAGAACTGGCAGTTGCTTCTTGTGAAGGCACATTGGTGTAAAGTTCATTATTGGGCCGAATTGCAAATTGCGTTTCAGTTTCATTTGGATGTTGTTCTGTTTCAACAGGTGTAATTTGTACTCCGTTGTTTGCTACTCCAGCATCTTGCGCAAAGGAGTCTTCAAACGTTATTAGTCTTACAATCGGAACTTCCTGTATAGTAGCGAGAGGAGATCTGTGGCTACTCAGGACCCCACACGGCCTACTGTTGAGAATCGGCCACATAGTGTGGTTTGATCAGACTTTCTTAGCATATTGTTCAGTGCCCTCTGGACCCCTTATAGGTGATTGACCCAACTACCGCCTGCACTTAATACCCTTGCTGTTAAGGATTGCTTTAGGTCCCGGTTTTTCCTCTCCACCACCGTATTTCCCTCGGGATGGTAGGGGAGAAGTACCGCAAGGCCACGCCCATACTTTCAATGGCGTCCTTGTAAGCCCGAGAGCTAAACGCAGGGCCACGGTCAGAATATAATGTGCCAATGGCGTATGTCCAGATGAAGACTCGTAAATCCTTTATAACAGTTCAAGCATCGGCCAAGCGCTGAGGCCAAACCCATAGGAATCCAAAGCATGAATCCACTGCCACCAAGATGTACTTGTAAGCCCCATCTGAATGTAAGGGGCCGCAGTGATCCAAATAGACACATGCGAGAGGTATGTCTGAAATGAGTAATGGTGTTTGTGGTGGTCGTGCTACGGGAGGACCTTTCATCTGCTGACAGATGTCGTACTTTAAGACATAAGCCTTTGTTTGGACAAATTTGGCCACCAGAATCGCCGCTCCAGTAACGAAACTGTAGCGGTGACTCCTGCATGTGCAGAGCCCATACCCTTGTGTGCAGCTAGAATTAAACCTAATCTGCGATCCATGTTTGGTATAAATCTATCCCCCACTCCTGGAATTTGAGCATACGGTGTGTTCTGCGCATTTGAGTGGAAAGCCTTTCGGAACGGTAGAGCCGTTCTTTGAGGCGTTGACAGCTATCAGTATGTCTCCGTCTATCCTCGTGCTAGAACGAGTGATTGCAGCAACAGCAGCAGTTCACACTGTCGCCTTGGCGGCTTCATCAGCCAGTGAATTCCCTTCAACGTGTACGGCAACACGCTGATGACTCAAGGTGTGAATAACTTAAGCCCGTGGCAGGCATGCTTTCAGCTTTGCCACTTCTTCCCATAACAATTTATGTTTACTTGTGCAACCCTTGGAATCTCTAAACCCATTCTGGCCCCGGTAATGAAGATATTCATTATAGGACTGCACACAATAAAACGAATCGCACACTATCAGTGTGGGGAATTCCCGATCCGTGTATTGTAGTGCTAGTATCAGGGCTTTCAGCTCTGCCAACTGTGCTGTACAATTTCCTAGAGATTGCGTAGTCGTATGGCTGGGATGGAACTTACCGTCCCACATACGTCCCTTTACTATAGCACATGCTGCGCTATACTGTTGTTCACTTCCTATGGCAAGCTGAGCAGAACCATCAGTATAAATGAGGTATTCATATTTCTCTAGAGGCAAGATTTCACGCAGGAGAGGGTATTCTTGTTCGTACTGCAGTAACGCTTGTGTTTTTAATGTAGAATCATATTTGTAATCTACATCTGTTGCAGTGAGAGAATTAGCCCATTGTATCCATCGTGGATGCAGTGCTTTCGCATTTGGAATGCTCACTTTGGTAACAGCTCCTAAAGTCGGTACCGGGGTTACAACAATAATGCGATTCGCCTGGGCTAGTGCTCATTCTCTCACTACAGCAGTCTGTACTGTGGTCAATATTTTTTCAGTTTCCGCAAATAGCATTTCAGCATGTGTATAAATGTGATTTGTATGCAATTGTGACTGTCTCACCTCCATTGATATATGTATATCTTGATGAACCCGGGACCACCCGGATCACCAAGTTAGTGGTACTCACACGTGTGTGCAAATGTTTAGATGCTGTCATGTCAGCCTGAACTGAATGGAGAGTATCTGTGAGTTGCTATATCCACTGATGTGGTGTGAAATCAGGTCTTATTAAGTCGTAGAAAGCTTTTACTCTCTCTGCGTAATCCAGAATGTATGTTCTCCCAAAATTTAGGAATCCTAAAATGGATTGCAAACCTTTGAGAGTCTTTGGAGATTGGAGCAGCGAACATTTTTCTAAAAAGTTGGCTGCCAGGCTCTTGCCTTCACTTGATAGCTCATATCCCAAAAACAGGACATTGAGATGGGCAATTTTTGATTTTTTGAAATTAAATTTGTAGCCCAAATTGGCGAATCCCACAATTATGTTGTTCACCCTGCTCAAGTGTTCAAGTAATTCATCGTCCGTCAGATAGATGTCGTCTACATAGGACACTGCTTCCTCATCGCATGTTTGTAATATTTTTGACACTCTTGCCGATAATAGCCCCGGGCTGTTCTTATACCCCTGAGGCAAATGACAAAAATTTTGCTGAGTGCCTTGTCGTATAGTTCCTATATTACCCATACAGGACCTGCGCGTTCGGATAACATAAACTGTGGGTTTGGTGGCAGACTGACTCTGAGCACCCCCACCAAGAATGTTAGCCTGTTTGCATTAGCTAGCTCACAGTGCCACTAGTGTCTCCTCTTATCGGGGAGAGATTAGTTTCTGGCAACCTCAGAACATGACAACCCTGATCTCTCAAGATCGTGGAAACAATGTACTACTTTTTGCTCAGTCACTCGTGCTCACTTATCTCGTCTCAGAGATACACAGAATAAACAGCCTGGGCGTTTCAATAAGGGTTTATTGAACAGTCGTTATTCTTGTGTAGAATATATGAGCTGCAACAACCATTAGACAGTAGCAGAGATATATGATTAGCAGTACTATGAATATAAATGGATAGTACAGTTCTACCATCTTGCATTACGCATGAATAAATACATGAATATAAAATGCATTGATAAAAGAGTGCGTACTCCTACGATGCCTATCTAGATGTACCTAAGTGTACCTAGCATGTGAGTAGGTGTGAAGCCAAGAATCCCTCTAGGATTTAGTCGAACCCCATTACCTGAAGTGAGAATGTAGGAGCCCCTCTTGGTCTCGAGCTGGACACCCCGCAAGGGATGTTCAGACCACTGTCAGCTGGAGCGTCTGCATGCAGGAGCCTCAGCGTCCCTGGTCAGTGTGTCGGCCTGGAAGTCTCGGTTCCCACTGACTAGCACTAGCAAGAGGTGCTATATTTATACAGAAAGTATCTAGGGCTCCTTTGTCCCTTGTTGCTTGTATTAGCCATTGTTGGATTTGAGGATGACGTATGGGATGAACCGTGTACGTAGATGTGGGGAGGAAGGTGGTGTAGCCCCAGCCTGGTTTCTAAGAACCCTTATGAATATCATTCATACTGTGTGAGTCTATTGATGGAGTTATAGGACTCTATTGTTCAGGAGACACCCTCCTTCTACACCCAGGACTAGAACTAGGTAAAGGTTCAATCCTAAAAGGCTCGTTACAGTGTAGTGTAGGGGAGGTAATGTAGGTGAAGGGGTATGATGTTCCCCAGGCCTGAATTAGGGTACCTATACAAAACATAAAAGCCTAGGGCAGAGAATGCTGTCAAATATCTGCTTTCTGGAGCTATATTTTGGCAAAATGATCCATTCAAGATATCCAATGTCGTTTTGTATTTCTTCCGCACAATGTTATTCATTAGTGCGGCACTATGTGCATTTTGAACTGCAAAATGTGTGCATTTTGAACTGCAAAATGTGTGCATGTGTTTAAATGTCGGTAATTTAAAACTAGATGATATGTGTTGTCAGGTTTCATTACTGGAAACAAAGAATTATTCATCGGGGAGGAGCAAGTCTCAATTACATCTTGGTATTCAAGTTGGTCTAGAATTTCTTTGACCTGTCTTTTTGCATCATTTTTTATAGGGTACTGTCTCTGTGGATTTGGAGTAGATTTTAATGGGATTTCGTGGTGGGTAGACTCCACGTCCCACCCTATATGGTTGCGGTATAATGCTGGAGTTAGCGCTAGCGCCCACTCCTGCGCGTATGAATGTTTCAAAGATTCTGGAACGAGGTTGGAAAAAGCAGACAAAATGACACTTTCCCCTTTTGGGGCGATCCATCACAAACTCAGGCGGCCAATCTTTTTCTGCTAGCAGTATGTCATATCCATATGTTAAGTTCTCCCAAAAGAGACCTTTAACCTTTCTTGAGATGTCCCCCTCTATTTGGAGTGTAATTTCATACAGTCTATGCGGGACACTAACTCTGGTATCTGGTGTTTCCACTGTGATTTGTTCATTCAATACTGCTGTCACCAGAATATCCTTCATGTTCTGGCGAGCTATTGTTTCTTCTGCCGCGCTGTCTAGCATCGTCAGAGCCCATTCCCTGGTCAGAAGCTGAGCCATCAGTAACCTGGGCATGTATAATTTTTAAGCCAGCTACTTTCTTCTTTTTGAATTGAGGTTTTGCTTTAGGTTGCTCTTCCTGTTTGATAATATAATCTGAATTGTGATGTGTTTCCCTTATTGTCTTTGGTTGATCTTCTTGCTTTTGTTCTGATCGCCCGTCCCTCTCCGAGCTTTCTGATGAACCCTGAAAGGAACGAAAGGAACGTGTATCAGTGTCCTGATACCTGTCAGGTTTCCTAATGTTATCACGATTCCTAAGGTTATACCTCTTTTCAGAGGACTCCCATTGGGGAGACCCACCCCTTGATCGTGAATTCTTTTGTGAATTGTTATTTTTAGAATTTTTGTTTTCCCATTTCTTTTTAGAAGAAGCGGGTGCTTGCTTCGAGTTGTCCTTGTCGGGACTACCCACCATTTGTGGCTTCCCTGCTTTGGTTCCCAAATTATCTCTACCTAATGCAGAATAGGTTTCTTCAATAATTTTTGGTAATTCTCGCTCCTTATTTATCGGTGCTATTTCCCTTAGCCGGCTGTGTATCAGCACTGCTGCTGCCTCCCCCTTTATGTTGCTCAGCATGATTGCAGAGACTTGGGCAAAGTTACCCATCAGTTTTATCCCCAAGTCCAGGGCAGGTCCTGCCCCATACTCATTCTGTATTTGTTTCAATACCTCTGGAACAACTGCTATGGAAGGGGTACAGTGTATTCTAATGTATACAGCAGCAAAGATTGTTCTCCAAGTGGTACAATCCTCAATCAAGGGAACCATCCCCATTGGCAAGCAAATGGGTCCTGCTGTACCAACTGGAATGAGGCATAGCAGAGAAAAAGTAATCACAGAGCCTGTGGCTAGTCCAGCTTCAGAGTCACCGGGATCTTCAGATTCCTATAATCAGCGCTCTATACTGGGAGTGGCGGAGCTGATCTCCTCGCTGCGGGTGCTTAGTCAATTTTGCTTAAAATCGCTGGGGCATCGCGGAACGGCAAACTGCCACATGTAAGCCCAATTGTGGGCTCAGAAGACTGATTGGCGCTAAAATTAATCCCCTAGAAACCTCGGCAATAACTCTTAAATCAGAATTTGCCGAGCCTGACCCTAAAATGGCGCACCCCAAGGTACTTCCACCGGAGAGGGAAGATGTCCCTAAAATGGCGCCCGCCAAGGTATTTCCACCGGAGTGGGGAGATGTCCCTTTAGTCGAGGGGGTCCCGATGTCCCATCTGGATAATTGGCATAACTGAGTAATACGAACCACTGAACTAGAGGCAAGCCCAGATGCAGAGCCTTGGGGTCAAATAGACTAAACTGCCTGACTGTAAGATGGCTGCCAAGCTACATTCCCTTTCCTATCCTGCCATCCTCGTTATCTCCACTCGCCCGTTTTTGGACTCAAGACTTTCGGTCACTTCATGATCTCTATTCTATTCCGGCGGAGACCGAACCACATGGCCGATTCCCGGTGGAGCTGCAACGACAGCTATAGGGGAGATTGGCTCCGGCACACCGCTATGGCCGTCACCTACCCAGCCGGACTTCGGACATTTGTCTCGTTGTTTTCTCTGCCGCTGTCTCCTCCCAGTGGACTTCCAGCTCTCGTTGGTCTTCTTGGGTCTTGATTTTATGTTCGTGAGTAACACCTGTCTCAACTATGTAATCATTCTGTAATCTATGTGAATATGTGGTAACCTGTAACTCGCTGTTTTCTCATTTGAAGCGCTCTGATACCTCCGGGTCTAGCCAGCGATATATAAAACTCAAATAAATAAAAAGATAGATTTTCTGTGTTTTTCCTGCGGACCCGTATGGGGAAATACTGCTTCCAGCTGTGCTATTTTTTGTGCAATCCAGAACGTAATTTGCTCCCGTTTTGAAGGAATTGTCTCTATTACTGATGCCAGTGTCTGTGGGTTAATTGTAGCTGTGGTCTGATGTGGACCGTCTGGAGGATTTCTCGCAGGTTGGACTGTTAATGTTCACATGACGAACTGGACAATGTGTCTGTACAGCCTGACTTTGTCTTCTGAAAGGTGTGAGTAGGGCTTTCTGAGAAAGCACGACTGAACTACTCAGATTTTCACTGTTAATATAAGAACCAAACCAACGTTGGCGGCGCAATGTCGTGTAGTTCCTAGGAGTACCCCAGGACCTGCGCGTTTTGGATGACCTAAACTGAGGGATTGGTGTATTGACTGCTTCCGGACACCCCCACAGGATATGTCAGCTGTTAGACCAGCTAGCTCTACAGTGCCATTACCACCATCCTGTATCTTACAGTGATGTAGTTAGTCTCTGGCAACCACTGAACAGGACAACCCTGATTCCTCAGTGATCATGGAAAACAGTACAGTACTTTTCACTCAGACACTCGTGCTTGCTTACTCTCAGAAAATATACAGGATGGCGATTAGGATGTTTCAATAAGTATTTATTGGTCCAGCGACAGCCTTGTGTAAAACATGTGTGCTACGACAATCAGGAGACAGAAGCATACAAAAGAGATTACTAGTAACAATATAGTAAATAGTAGATACATTTCTACCATAGTGCTAATAAGATGAACATAAGCAGTTTAGATAAAAACAGCAGCACTTGCATATTCTTAAAATGCGTCCCCTAAGTAATTTGCCTAAATGTACCTAGGTTAGATCTGTATGTGTAGCATGTATATGCATGTAGTTATGTGCATCTGAAGCCAAGAACCCTCTAGGGAAGAACCAGCCCCCTCACCTGATGGTTGAGAACGAAGGACCTTGTTTCGGCTTCGAGGATGACACCCCGCAAGGGATGTCAGACTGCTGCGTGTCGAAGATTCGGCATGCAGGACCCCGTGTCAGCTTGGAAGGAATTCTCCTCTAATTTACAGGGGGGAATAAGGGTCTTATGTACTAGAGTGGTCATTCCAGGGATTCTTCTAGAATCGATATGTTTTGAAAACAGCCATAAATGTTTTGGAAACAATCATGAATATTTTTCCAAACAAATGCAATGATGCACAGCTGGCTGTTGGCCAAGGATGAAAAAAAGTGGAGCCCCTTTTACAGAATAATTATACCGTGCCTGAGGACATGTTTATGTACGTCAGGTACAGGGATTATGATGGAGTACCAAGAGCCTGGTGTCAACGGGACAGGAGCAAGCTACTAGGTAAAAGGTCACATGTTTAGAATCGTTATTGTCATGTAGATGGGAGAATGTGTGTAAAATGGGGTATACATGACAGGACTATTCTAAAGGACATGACACTATATGTATCAAAATGGCTCACCGCACTTAGAAAGCCTGAAGATTTGACTTCAGGGTTTGTAGGGGTGTCCTGCTCATGCAGGGATACCCACGCACTTAAAACCCAGCACCCTGCCTTCAGGATTGCAAGACCTGCCTTAGGGGTGACTTATAGGTTTTAAGTGTAGTGGCCTCAGATATAAGAAAACGTATATCTTTCGTAAGTGGTGCTAGCACTAGTTTACACAGACTGCAATGGCAGGCCTGTAGTCACAGTTTGAGTGGTCTCTCATGGGTGGCACAATACATGCTGCAGTCCATGGGAGACCCCTAGTGTACCTATGCCCTGGGTACCTTAGTACCATATACTAGGGACTTATAGGGGTACACCAGTAGCCAATTGTGGAGGTACAAAAAGTACTTACCAAGTAAAATTTAGGGAGCAAGCACAGTGACAGGGGTCCTGATTAGCAGGATCCCAGTCAGACTAGTCAAAAAAACATACTGACACCAGCAAAAAGTGGGGTTAACCATGAAAGCAGATCCTCCTTTCCTACATAAACTATGGTACCTCAGATCACATTCCATGTGGGATGGCCGTGGGCTACATGATGTTAGTGGGCTGGCTCAGTTAGTTTAGATCATAACCAGGGTTGAGGTGAGTCAGCAGACGACCACAAAAGTGTGTATTCATGCTTTAGTAGTGCTTAGCATGTGACATTTACACATGTATGGTGTTGACTCTTGATGAATGTTTGTGCTAGTTGTCAACAAAATATGTATCAACCATACAGATATCATAAAACTTGCAGTTACAATCTGTTTCTACATCTGCTGCAGCCATTCAGGTCAACATCTATAAGAAGAAAGCCATTTGGAGGGACATTGCCCGGAAGGTGCGGACCCTGGGGGTCTTCAACTGGCGTATGGTCCACTGCAGGAACAGGTGGGAGGACCTGAGGCACTGGACCCGGAAGATCGTGGAGGTCCAGCTAGGGAAGTCCTCCTAACATGGATGGGCTGCGTGCCGGACCCTGAACCTCCTAATGGCCTGCATACTGGTGGTGGCCTACCCGAAGCTTGATAGGCAGTTGAGGGCCCGACAGCAGCAACAAGGGGGTGAGTCCTTGCCAGAGCCATACACGTTACTTTGCCAACTTTGTGCGTTACAGGTAGGCATTTCCACAAACGATATTGATGGTGGCCCATGTGCCACACACAAGATGAGTCATTGTTTCTGTAGGTCTGGTAGTAGGTGCCTGCTGCTGTGCCCATTGTCCTTCTGACCAGGAACACAGCAGAGTCCTGTCTACATCCAATTTTCTTTTTTGAGCAGACACCTGGCTAAGTGAATTGAGTAATCATCTCATGTTGTTAGTTGTTCTGGGAGACAACTGTACCACACATACAACTTGTCTTCCTTGTGTGAGGAGGGATGTTCCCTCACTACTGTCTCTCATGTGATGGTGGCCCTATTACATGTGACATGACATAGAGTGCACAGTACATGCAGTGACTGTACACCAGTTCTGTTAGAACTGGGGGTCTCTAGTTGGCAGAGGTAGGTACCTTTGACCAAATAGGGACCTTTGCTTCTACGTCAGGGCAAGGGAGTTACACTACTGGATAACCCCTGCTCACCCCCTTGGTAGCTTGGCACGAGCAGACAGGCTTATCTCAGAGGCAGTGTGTTAAGCATTTGTGAACACATACAGTAATACCCTGAAAACACTACAGATGGACACCACACAGGTTTTATAAAAATAAGTATTCTTTATATAGACTTAACACAAGACCACAAACGACAAAAATCCACAATACTGTACTCAAAATAGACTTAAAGATGGTAGAAGTAACTTAGTTCAAGTTGATGGTAAATGCGACAAAGTTCTCACAAAAGTACCTGGATGCGTAACGCAAAACAAACAAAAAGGTTTGCAGGGCTGGAGATGCGTCGGTTCCTTGCTTCGGGGGAGACGATGCGTCGCGCCTCAATGCTTGCGCAGAGTAGGGGATGCGTCTCGGTCCTTACCGGAGAGGAGGTGATGCGTAGATTCTCGTACTGCGTTCCGGTTGCGATGCGATAAGATGGCGCCTCGATGCGATGCGACGATCCGGTGCAATAAGATGGCGCCCTTGATGCGACGACGTGAAGACGATGCGTGCACGCCCGGCGGCGACTCTGTAACTTTGGAGCCGCGACAGGCCCTGCGACACGCTTCTTCGGTGATGCGCCGGCAACCTCTGCGGCGGCGACACGCTTCTCCGGAGATGCGTCGGGTAACAGCTTTGACGAAGGCTCGGTTCTCTGGTGATGCGGCGGCGACCTCTGCGGCGGCGACACGCTTCTCCGGCGATGCGACAGCAACAGCTGCAACTGCGACACGCTTCTTCTCGTTGAGTCGCGCTTCCAGCTCCCAGCGACAAGCAGGCTTCTGCAGACAGAATTCCCATCAAGGGAATTCAGAGGAGAGCTGGTGGTGAAGTCTTTTGTCCCTTAGACTTCAGCAGGAGGTAAGCACAAGTTCAAGCCCTTGGAGTATTATTCTGCAAGATGATGAAAGTTCTTTAAAAGTTCCTTCTCCTCTCCTTGGCACTGAAGACACCACTGTAGGCCAACCCAGCAACACAGCACACTGGCAGGGGGGCAGTCCAACTCCTACAGCTTCCTTTGGTTCTTCTCCTTGGCAGAGGTTCGTCTTGTTGTTCCAGAAGTGATCTAAAGTCTTGGGGTCTGGATCCCCATATTTATACTACTAAATCCTTTGTCCTCTGAAGGCAGAGGGGCCTTTACCTGGTCCAAACCAGTTCTGTGCAGTCCTGGAGCACTTTGTTTACAGGACTCCTTCTTTCCTTTGACAGTGTGGGCCAGGGACTTCAGACGCACCACAGGAGGTGGAGCCAGCATTGTGGAAGGCAGGCACAGCCCTATTCAGACCCAGGTGCAACTCCTCCCACCACTCTACATGCAGATAGGTCTATTCAGCCCTGTGCTGACTCGCCCTGTCTCCTGGAATCCCCCAGCCCCTGTCACTCACAAAACCAAACACACAATACACAACCTAGCAGAGGCAGGCTGGATGGTTAGGCAAAAAAATACCTACTTTCTAAAAGTGGTATTTTCAAACACAGAATGTTAAAACCAACTTCACTAAAAGATGTATTTTATCATTCTGAGTTCAGGCATACTAAATTCGAATTTCTACCATGTTCCCTGGGTCAGTTAGGATTATAAGATGTTATAATCAAACTGCCCATTCTGGCCTATGGGGTCAGGTAGCCTTGCAATAGTGAAAAACGAAAATGGCTGTAATTCACTATTAGGACATGCCACACACACCAGGGCATGTCCTACTTTATACTTACAATGCACCCTGCCCTTGGGCCTACCTTAGGGGTGTCTGATATGAAGATAAGGGAAGGTTTAGGGACTGGTAAGTGGGTGCACTTGCCAAGTCGACATGGCAGCCCCAGACTGCGCACAGGCTCTGCAATGGCAGGCCTGAGACACACTTTACAAGCTGCTTCTGTGGGTGGCACAACCAGTGCTGCAAGCCCACCAGCAGCATTTGATTTACAAGCCCTGGGCACACCTGGTGCACTATACTAGGGTCCGACAAGTAAATCAAATGATCCAATCATGGAGTCACTAATCAATACATCAATTTACCATAGGGAGAGCATATGCACTTTAGCACTGATCAGCCGTGGTAAAGTGCCCAGAGTCATAAAATCAACAAAAACAGGTCAGGGAAAATACAGGAGGAAGGCAAAAAGTTCAGGGATGACCCTGCAAAAAGGGCCAAGTCCAACAAGTTCCCATTGGTAAGTACTGGTAATACAGTGAAATGAGTGTGCAAACATCACTGGTGCCATCAGCATTAGTGCCTATGTGGTGGCCACTGTGCATTTGCCAGGTGATGGTTCATCTGTAATAGTGTTTCAAAACACTCATTCGCTGACTGGTGACAAGCAAAAGGGAGTGAGATGGAGAACTGTAGAGATAATATGTGAGTGTCTACACTGAACCTTACAAGGCAATCTGAGTCTGCAATACCAAAGCCTGCTGTGATGTGCCAGCCCATTGGGACACCCAAAACCTTCAAAGGTGTATTGGCTTGTAGATATAAAATCTATGAATGGCGTTATGACCTGTACCAAGCATGATTGGGGCTGTTCATATGGCTATATGAAGTCTTGTGCTGTGTAAATTCTGAGTATCTATCTCCCAAATGTTTGGACCTCAATGTTTTCAGGCAACTTTATATGCTACATGTGATAGATACATAGCTCAACTACTTATGCACAGTTTTCATTAGACTTTTCAGGTAGTAGACAAATGATGTATTTGGAGTCCAAAGTCTCATCGGTGTGCAATGAACATTTGCATGTGACATGATGTCTGCCACAACACTAATTGATGGTACACTGCTGTTTAACTTGACCTTCATGACATAATGATGTGTTATGAGGAATAGGTAGATCTGTTGAACTCTGGGCCTTGTGTGAGCATTGTGTAGATCTCAAAATTGTATCCACCTTATTTGGTCACATCATTTTACAATGGTATAATACAAGTGCCAAAGTATGCAAGGTGATCAACTATCCTATTATGGACATAAGGATGGAGTGTAGACACCTCCATCAATGCATTTGGGCCTGTCCGGGGTTGGAGTGTAGACAACTCCAACAATGCATTTGGGCCTGTCCCGGGTTATGACATGAGTGGAACGAACTGTTTGCAGGCTATGTTGCATGCATGTGCTCATGCTAAATTTGAAGACTAAATAGTGAACCATGGCTCTGGTGTGAAATGTGCACATTATCAATGTTTTCTGTTGATGTGTGATGGTCATGTGTGAAAACACAGTTGCAATAAACCCATGTTACATGTTATTTCAAATGCATCCAGGGCAAATGAAGAAGAAGGGTCCAACGTCGGTGGGGACACAGCTGGTCACAGTGGTTTCGGATGTGAGACCTCTGACATGGAGGGACCCAGTCAACATGAGCCCATCCCTCCCAAAGTCCCTAAAATCTCTCCTAAAGCCCAACCAATCCCTTCCACATCCCACTCCAACCCTGAGAAACAGGATCCCCACCCAACTACACTCGGTCCAAAAACAAAAAAAACAAAAAGGACAACCTCCTACAGCCCATCCGTTCCACATCCCACTCCACCCCTGAGAAACAGGATCCCCACCCAACCGCACCCATCTTGAAAACGAAACAGACAAAAAAAAACCCTCCCAAAGACCAACCCAACTCTTTCACATCCCATTCCACCCCTGAGAAAACGGAACCCCACCCCACTGACCCCAGCCCAAAACCCAAAAAAGCCAGGAAAATCCCTCCCAAAACGAAACCCACCCTGCCCTAAATCACAGCCCCTTCCCCCATGTACCATCTTTGTGGTGCCTGCTACGCCCAATGGATGCCCCTTTGTGAGGAGGTTCCCTGGCAGTGTCAGTAAGGGCAAGTTTGGTGGTACAGCATAGTGCTGTGGCACATGGATCCACAATGGAATGGCCATTGGCCTTTGTTTTACATCCTGTTGTGACATACTGTCATTAAAATCTTTTCATAGTTTTGAAGACATTGGTCCTGTCATCACTTTTCTAACTATTTAGTGCTGGACTTACACAGGACAAGAGGAAATGTTGGATGTATGTCTATGTGGGATGAAATCCAATTGGGGCATATGGTAAGTATTTAAGCTTGGCATGGCCACTGTCAACATCATTTAGGTTGCACTTCTCCCTATGATGTAGGTTGTATATGTATTTGATGAGTTCAAGTTAAATATTTCTTTATCCACACATGGAGGGTGTTAAATTGTCATACCTTTGTGGAGATTTGTATGGACAAATGTCCATTTTCCTGTGTGTACCTTATACCTACTTTATCTAGATGTGTGACTAATACTGTTAGTGCTGTGTTTGCTTTCAGACTTGCACTTACACATTACCTACACATGCATGGCACTTGGTTATGCAATTGGTTGTCCCTGATATACTTGAATTCACAGGTCCTGTGCACATTGAGCTTTAACCAGATTTGCAAAATGGACTGTGCCCAAGGGGCCCAGCCTTTCAGGGTTCCCCCTGATAGAGTCATACCTATTCTGCAGATAGTATTTCCATTGTACCCTTAGAATGCTGCTCACACTGCTTCTTTGTAATCCCATTTACTGACATTGCCTTTTCATGTGGGGGTATGGGTGAGAGTTTAATAAAGAGTTGTAGCAGAGAAGGTGAGTTTCACTTTAATGACAAATCCATACAGATGTATTTTTTACATCAAAACAGGACCTGGGATGTGTGCAACACCACCGGTTTCAAGCTGGCCTGGCTGATAAGGAGTGATACCCTGAAACCCATCCCAGAATGCTTGCTTTCTGGCCCAGGGAGGACCTGGCCTGGCAGTTCTAGATAGACTGTTCCAATGGGGAGCAGGGTCAAGGCTGATTTGCATATGGCTGGGTCTAAACTGGAATGGCAGGGCAAGCAAAATAACGATGGATTAAACCCAGATCTATGACAAGGGGTGAATGTTTGACAATGTTCAGCATTCCGTCCATCATCTTTTTGTGTTGCATTTTTGCCTAAGTCAGAAGGGTATGCCCAGATGTGGGTCCTGTGCTCGCTTCGCCACCAGTTTCAAGCTAGCCTGGCTGATGAGAGGTGATACCCCGAAACCGGTCCCACAATGCTTGTTTTCCAGTCCAGGGAGGACCTGGCCTCGCAGTTCCGGCTGGACTGTTCCCATGGGGAGCATGGTCAAGGCTGATTTGCATATGGCTGGGTCTAAACTGGAAAGGCATGGCAAGCAAAATAATGATGGATTAAACACGGATCTGTGACTGGGGGGTGAATGTTTGACAATCACTGATGATGAGTTGTATACATATGTCCATTTGTGTACAATGTGCACGTGCAGTAACAGTGATTTGGGCACGGAGGGCATCATACAGATGTATTTGGGTTATACTTTTAAATAATCACAGACAGGGTTCCAGTAAATGTGTTTAACCCAGCCACCCCAACACCCTTGCCTGGTCCATGACGGGGCATCGTTTTTCTGTGGAGTCTACGGAAACAGAGAGCAGTATGACTTACCGCCAGTTGCGTCCACAACAGTGTGGGTTTTGGATGTGATCAAGCAAATACAGCAGAGGCAGGAGGGTGTACGATCGGCTACCTGGCGGCACAGGATGTGTAGAGGTGAGTTTCACCCTTATATCCCTTCCTTTCCAGCTACTCAGATGAGGTGGCTGGACTGCCATAGTCACGCTGTCTCTAAAGCAACTCGTAATTGGGCTGGCGGTTACACTGCCAGTCCGAGCTTCCGACAGTCTCATTGGCCTATTCCGACGACGGCGTGGTCGGATTTGCCTGGAGGTTGCGGCGGGACCATGGCAGTCTTTTATCTATGTAACCACATATCTCGTAATACGGCGGTCAGATCGCCAGCGGTGCAGCGGTCGATCTGACGACATGGTGGTCTTGGGACCGCCAAACTCGTAATCAGGCCCTAAGTGCAGGTTGCTGGAAGTGTCACCATATGCTTTAATTGAAATGATAGTAACAGCCTTGTATGGTTATGTGGGGGTACATTTTTAAAATGGTTTGAATCATGGCTTACTCAGCGAGACCGATTGCATTGCAAATGCTTGTTTAATATCTGGAATGGCGACGCCTACCTCGTAGACACCTCTCTGGAGTTTGGATAGTGCTATCCTAGCGTCATTCCCGTCCCATAGGAGCTTCCTCAGTTCACTATCTACATCTCTGAAGAACTTGTCTGATATTTTGTATGGGGTATTTTGTAGGACATACAGCATGCGCGGCAGTGTCATCATTTTGAGTAGCACCGCTCTCCCCATCAGCGAGATTGGCAGGGTCCTCCAATGCGCCACGTCTCTTTTCAGACATTCCAATTGGGGCTTTAGGTTTTCTTCCAGGAACTCCGACTCCGTTTTCACGATCGCAATGCCTAAATACTTGAATTTGTCTTTAATTTGGAGTTTGACATCCCCAGTCAGCGAGGGCATTGGCCCTCCAGTAAGCATGAACAGGAAAGACTTGTCCCAATTAATTTGGTACCCTGAGTAGCCACCGAATAGTCGGAACACTTGCAGCAGTCTGTTTACTGTGAAACAGGGCCTAGTGGCGTACAGCAGAATATCAACAGCGTATAATGATAAACGCTCCTCCCAATTTCCATCTCCCTTTATCCCCGTTATCAATGGGTCTCCTGTTACTCAATCCGCGAGTGGCTCCAGTGCCAATGCAAATAGGATGGGGGATAGTTGGCACCCCTGCCTCGTCCCTCTGTGCAGGACAAAAGAGCGGGAAACCGAGCCATTGGTTTCGTATAGAGTAATTTGATCCATGATCGATTTCGGGGGCCAAATCCAAATCTCTCCAAGACTGCAAACACATAGTGCCATTCAATGCAGTCAAGCGCCATACGTGTGTCTAGTGAAAGCAGCACCGCTTCGACTTCCGGGTGGGACTTAGTCAAGTGCATTACCCCGTACAGACGCCTAAGGTTCAGTCTAGTACTCTGATGCAGAATAAAGCTCGACTGATCCGTATGTACCAGAGTCGTGACAACTCCCCAGATGCGATTCACTAAGACCTTGGCCAGGATTTTAGCCTCCGAGTTTAGCAAGGATATAGGTCTGTATGAGCTGCATTCTTCCGGGGGTTTGCCCGTCTTGGGGATCACCACTATCATGGCTGTTCGCTGGTCTGCTGGTAGGTATCCCTTTTCCCTTGCATCTTCAAACATCTTCAGCAAGTGTGGAGCCACCACCCCCGCTGTGCCCTTATACAATTCGTCCGGCAGGCCGTTAGGTCCCGATGCCTTCCCGGCCTGTAAATCTCATATGGCCCCTTCAATTTCCTCAACTGTGATGTATTTTTGCATGTCCTCTCTGTCCCCATCTGACACTGTAGGGAGCTGGACGTCCACTAGTAACTCTCGACAGTCTTCTCCTGTTCTAAAGGCTGTGGAGGTATATATTACCTCATAATAATCAGCAAAGGCATTCGCTATTCCGTCCCCGGTCATCTGTGTTAACCCCCTGGAGTCTCGTATTTCCATCAGACAGTTCCTTTCTCTATCCCTCATTTCCAGCCACGCGATCATTTTGTTGGCTTTATCTCCAAGGTCGTATAACCTCCTTTGTGTTGCTAATGCTAGGGATCTAGCCGCATCATCCGCTAGGTCTCTCATTTCCTGCTGCTTGAGCCTAATTTGATGTAGGAGTGGAGGGTAGGATTCTTCCCCTGCTAATACTTTTGTTTCCAGCTTAACTATTTCTCTCCCCAAGGTGTCCCACTGGATCTTTTTTCCTTTTTGCCCCCCCAAGCAGTGCTTGTACGTACCCATGTATCACTGATTTGAATGCTTCCCATAAGGTGCATGCTGAGTCCACTGACCCTTCGTTTTCCAGGAAATAGAGTTGTGCCCTCTCTCTAATTTGGTCTACCAGGTCTTTATTCTTAAAAACCCAGGGAGGTAATACTGTTGTTCTTGGTGGACCCTGGAGAACCACCTCCACCGGGGAATGGTCTGAAATACCGCATGCTTGATGTTCGCATTCTGAAACAACCCAGCACACTCTGTGTGTGTCAGGAGTCTAGGCGTGAGTATCTGCCATGCACGGCTGAATAATAAGTATATTGCCATTCCTGGCGGTTGTGTAGACGTCATAGGTCTGTCAGCCCCATGGCCTCCACAAACGCCTGCAGCGGTTCCATCCCCCTCCCCTTAGTTACTTTTGATTCCTTGTCTCTCTCTGGTTCCATTGTCGCATTCATGTTCCCCCCTAATATTAAGATCCCCGCGGGAGGTCAACAAGCAGGGCACACAATACTGACTGCGTCTGTATGCATGGCTGGCGGTACATAGATCGAGACAATGTTCAGGACCCTTCCCTCCTATGTCCCAGTGAGCGCCACGTATCTCCCAAGTGGGTCATGCCAAATTTTCTTTATTGCCAAAGGAAGGGCGGTCTTCATCAATATTCCCACCCCTACCGACCCCATCGTGTAACCTGCATGTGATACCAGTTTCTATCCATACCTATCCAGTGCTTTATACTGATTGCCCTCCAGATGTGTTTCTTGCAGTAACACTAGGTCAGGGGAGTGTCTATGTAAGTATTGTAGGACTATTGTGCGCTTGATTCAGTTACCCAACCCGTTGACATTCCATGTCTGGATTTTCAACTTAATCTTCCCCTGGAGTCCCTCTTGACTCTGTGCCCCTAGGGTGGGAACTTCCTATTGGGAGTCGATAATTTCTTGGTTAGCCAGTTAGCTGGCACAAACACCACCTCATGCTCTGGAACTGTAAATGCCTTGCAACCTGACATTTCTGTAACAAACAATAAACAGTCTCACACTGACTGAGACACTGCCACATTCCCCAACAGTGTAACTCCCCCCTCCCTGCTACCCTGCTAGGCGGGCTTAACTAACCACCCACCTCCCTAACTTGCAGAGCGCCTGTCACTCCTTTAACTTTGTTAACTAAAACAGGGTAGGCCGGTGCCTGATAGTGTAGGGTAACATCCTCGTTCACCCCTACACCCCCAATCTTTTGATCTCATTTTTGATCCTGCTGATAACAGTATGGTCTGTTGAATATTTACCCTCCCCATATATACAGTTCACCCCCCAGTTGTTTGACCTTTCCCCTTGTTCATAAAGGATACGACCGGCACACCTGTTCAAGCACATCGACTGTCTCTTGTTCACAGGTGTTAGTTTTGTCCATGTGCAGTTCTTAATGCTCTAGTCTTTCTTGCGATATCTATCTTAGTCGTCTGTGTGCGTTCTTTCTTCCGCTGGGCCGACTGGCTTATCTTTCTGCCTTCCTCGTCTTCTGTCTCGCTGGGAGTTATTTCCCACCGTACGCCAGCCCTCTAGTCACTCCCAGGCCTCCTCTGCCGTATTGAAGTGCCAGGTCTTCCCCTCCGCAATTACCCTGAGGTTTGCTGGGAACAACATCATGTATTTGATCTCTTTACCACGTAGTTCCCGCTTGACTGCCTCGAAAGTCTGTCTTTGCCTTTGGACCTGTAACGTAAAGTCTGGAAAGAACCGAATTATTGCATTGTCGTAGTTGAGATCGCTGTGTGCACGTGCTGGTTGCAGTATAGAGTCCCTGTCTCGAAAGTTAAGGATCCGTGCTATAATCGTTCTGGGTGGTGCATCCAGGTTTGGCTTAGGGAGCAGAGCTCTGCCTGCACGTTCTATGGTAAAATAGTTGGGAGAGTCTTTTTGGCTTTAGATGGTTGAGTATTAAGTCTTCCAGAAATAAATCAACACTCTGCCCTTCTGCGCCTTCCAGGACCCCCACCACTCTAATATTATTTCTCTGCGCCCTCCCTTCTTGGTCCTCCAGCCTCGCTGCCATAACCTCTTGTTGTTTTGGGAGATTCAATACTTGTTCCTCGAGGCGCTTTGTGCTAGTCTGTAGATGCGTTACCTCTGTCTCTGCCACAGCGACTTTATCAGAGATTTTAAGAGATCTGCCCACAGAAGATTCACATCCAATGTCACTGCATCAAGCTTGGGTTCGATCAATCCTTTCAGGTCCGCAATCACTGGCATTATTGCACTTAGGGAGGGTTCCGTGGGTTCTTCTGTCCGTTGTTCCTGGGTACCTATTACTTGTTTCGGTACCGCATATTTGTCCATTTTGTTAGTTTGGGGCCTGCCTGCCCTTTGGGCCTCATCCGGGAGCACTGCGCTGCGGTAGCCCTTTGTGTTCTTCCACCTTGGAGCCCTAGGACCCAGGAGTGCCTTCACTGCCACCGTCTTCCTGCACCGACTGATTAGCTAGGTCTCTCTACAACTATTGCTTTGTTGTCTCTTCGCGGGGTCAGCTTCACCACTGGACCACTGGATCACTGTGGCGCGACTGTGGTCTGCTAGAGCCTCCTCGGCGGTCTCAGCAGGGCAGTCCGTTCTATCTGGCACTCAGTTTACTCCTTATGTTAGGAGGGCGCTTGCCTTGAGTCCGTGCCCCCACCGGCAAGGGGCTTTTCTCCCTTGGACCGTTCCCACGGCTTAATGGAGCTTGCCACGTCTGCCGGGCTCCAATTCCAAGACAAATCAGCCCGGAACCTGTGCAGTATAGCAGGCAGTGGGTATCAGGTAGTGCCGTTTTTGGCCTGTGTGAGCCTCTCTGTATGTGTCGTGTATCAGGTCCCTCTATTAGTGGTTCCCGATAGGAGTCATGATTCAGTCTTCTGCTCTTGAGGGAGGGGGTTTTACTGTCTCTGGGCTGTATGGTCCTGGTTACATTCACCGTTGTCGCCGAGGCTCAGCTTCAATTAGCCCAGTCGGTGAAGCAGCCAGAGGAGCACTAGAGTTCTCCTTTCTGTATGTATAGCGCCACCTGCCTCTGCTTCTGCCTATTACGGCCTCAACACACTGATCTCATTTCTTGTCGGCAGGTGTGGCCGTCTCTTCCCGGCGCCGGCCAAGGATCTGCGCCTTCTTCACCTGCCTGTGTATGGACCTCTTCGCGGTGCAGTATTCCCCTCCTTCTTCTACTGCTGTGCCCCGTGGACGCTGGTGCGGTCCCTCCCACTCTTTAAGCTTCTATCGTCCACGGAGACCCGACGCCAGGCCCCGCGCGCTCCTCTGTTGCATATATATATTTCTTCCTTAATGGTGTGGTCAGAGAATCCAGCCGAGTTTCCTCGTCTTGCAGCGTTTTCCGTTTTGGAAGAATATAGGGGCCCATTAGGATGGCGGGTGGAAGCACCACCGCCGTGCTGGCGGATGCAAAAAGCACCAGTTACCGTCCGCCCGCCACAGCACACACGCCCGCCCAATTAGGATGTGAAAAGTCAGCCAAACACCGCCCGTAAGCCAGCTACGCCCTCCGCCTTCAAAGTGCGCCCGTTCACGGAGTGGCGCGGCCTAATGGAGACACACCGCCCGACGAAATCACGTACCGCTCGGCGTACAAATTACGATGCCAGAACCAAACAGTTCCCCCGGCTAAGAGACACCGCACGTGAAAGCAAGGCGGAAAACCGAACGCACAGTACGGATAGCAAAGAGGCGGACCCCCGAGCATGAATCCAGCACTGCAGGCCCTCCCCATGCTCTACCTGATGCAGCACCCAGGAGTCAACGCACCGCGGCGACGCAGGTAGGCAGACACACAACAGGGGCACGCAAACAGCGCACACAGTGCAAGGGCGGGAAAACTGTATATGGCCCCCCGACACCCCTGCGTGGACACGACACATCCACCACTGCACCCACACATGCGCACAACGCAGAGGCCAACGGCAGCGCAATGCATGCGCCGCACACAAACAACACAGGGTCACAACCAAACACCACACACACCAGCACCACCCAGAACGCACATGTCACGTGACAGCCCTGCCACAGTCATGTCCCCAACCGGCAATTCACTGTTGCCAACCTGACGTCACACAAGTGACCCGAACATGTCAGTGACGTCACGCCAAATTAGGACACACCCCTGTGTGCAAAACACGGCGAAGCACACAGCGGCGGCAACATCACCCAGCAGAATATGGACCCCGTCGGAAAAAGGTACGCCAGTACCACACAGAAACACCGATGCCACCCTGCACCCAATAACAAGACATGTAATACGTAACATCAAAGATACTGGGGACAGACAACAGGTGGGACCAATTATAACACAAGGCCCAACGTATAGCCGAAACGCAGCCTGCCGCCCACACACGGGAGAGGAGACAGCTCTGAATGACCTTCCATTCCCACTCTGAAACCACATCCCGACTAAACAAGCCGGAGACAACAGTCATTGCACCAAAAAAAGCCCAACACAGGCATGCAGAGGGAAGCGGCCACAGGGCAGATAGCGCATAACACCAAAGAACATTCACAACGGAAAAAGAAATGATAACACTCCCCATGTGGTTCACATGCAAGTTATCTGGAAGGAGTCAGACACCACTGACCTTGACCATTCAGAGAAGCATGTGGGATGAGGGCCCGTGTCCTCCGCACAAGCCAACATAACACAAGTCCTGCCTCCCTACGACCATTACAGAATTCCCAGCAACGTCGGAGGTTGCACCCTGCAGACTGCACAGACAGCCGGAGCACGCCACCACAGCGCCCTGCAGCAAAATGGCACTTGCACCACACCTACCCAACTACGCCGGACAGATTAAGCTGTACAAACATAACCTGATACAGATATTGGGATGTGACAATCTGGCCTTGCTGAACGTAAGTTACCGACTAACTTACCGCATCGCATTGTTCAGCTGCGTCATCCCCGTCTTCTACTGTCGGAGGTGTCCCTTCTACTATCCTGTGGATTTATGTCTCTCCAACCCGGCATGTCCAAGGGCGGACCTGCTACAACTATTCAACCCCCTGGACGTCCACGACAGGGTCTGTTCAGCCCATGGGGGCATGGCGTATGTGGCTACTATCGGACCCACACTGCAATGGGACCACTGTGCCTCCACACGACGGATAATGGATCACAGTTACATCGAATGTCATCCGACATGTCCCATCATGCTCCTACAAGGGACAACTCACGACCAACACCTTGACAGCCACCATCCGCTACATTGGATGGCATCCATGTCCACCACCAATGCCATGGAAGCCCTGCTGGAAGGTATTGCATACCTGACAACCTGTCAATTCGTCGGGCCCCGCCGCCATACCCCCAATTGAGCAATGATGTCCCACACCGTATCCATGCATGGCCTCCGCACGGACTGGGCAGTTACCAGTACAACAACTATACCATACAACCTGCAACTGACACCACACCATCAACTACACTGCAATGACATCGAATATATTCGGGACATGCACTCTGTTCCTCATCACATCCAGTAACTCTGCATGAACAGAGGGAGGCAGAGGCATGGGATTTGTGAATGGCAACCACATGGACAGAACTGCACGTACAACCATGCCATAATATGCATCCTGCGCCCATGAACATATGCACCGGTCAGTGGACAGTAATCGTCCGGCTGCAGTATGTGAGAGCTGTCACCTCACCTCCCCCTGAACTTCCGTGCCAGGACCTTTGCATGGACAACAAGTGCATCCACCAACAACATGACCCCAGCGACTGTGACATGTCCAGTAGCCACCACATCGCAACAACAAGTGGGACGCCGTTGCATGCACATAAGTCCATGCCCTGATGTCACCTCCACGCACGTGTGTATGAGTAACTATCACAGCAAACCTGTAACATGGAACTGAGATGCACTGTGCCCATGATGACAAGCGGACTGGTAGGCTAAATGTATACTGTCTGTGTCAAAGTCAGCAGCACCTCAGTAAGTAGCAAATGTACATTAGCACAGCAACGGCTAAGGAGTCGTAACTCTGAAGCCCACATCCCACAGTCAACAACTAAACACATCTACCCCTACACCCTATGCCATGTGTAATCATGCTGAGTATATCCTCCACATGCATTTTGCTGCCAGTAGTGTCCACTATACTGCATCACAGAGGACATAAGTACCAATACATGTCTAGAAGCAAAAATGTGTCTCTGCTGATTCATTTCACAAGTACGAATGAGAGAGGATGAGAGTGTGAGAAGTACACGGCAGTTGTGAGATGACCATGTAGTCCACTGTAATTGGATGTCAACGCAAATGAGTAGCACAATTGTGGAAGACACACATGTGTCATGTGAAGCGGGAGTCACGCATGGCTCAGGTGGGTGGGTGTGACGGGTAGGTGCGCACATGCAATGTTGAAACACGCTGTGTTGGGAGGATACAGGAACAGTACATTGGCGCTCTCCTGGGAATTTGTAAAGACCACCTGTCTGGGGATGAATGTGAACTCACACGATCAATGCTGCATCAAGTGTAGACGTCAGCCCACCCTCCTTGGACATGCTGGATACTGCTGTGCGTCCGCAAGGCTCTTGCCAAGTCACTCACATCCCCTGTCGACCAGGTGTATCCACAACATTGTCCACCTGCACAGGCAATCCAGGACACGGGATGGCAGTGGAGCATGGTGGGTGAGAGTTCATGGCGCGCTCCTCCTGGTCACATCACGCAGGCAACACATCCCCAATGTGTAGTATGGCACAAGTCATATGGAAGTAGTGGGGGGACGCACACATCACGAGCAGTAGTGACGTCACGGAAGGTGGCTCGCACCATCCCACCCATTGCCTAGATCTCCACACACGTTACATGCCATTGCAACAGAGAAGCCAGCGAGTGCACAAGCAGCTCCGAGCTCGCCCCAGAGAGGCCAAAGAGTGAATGTGTGGGTCCATGAGCTCCAGTTGGACGCGGCCTGGGCCGCTAGGGCAGCTACAGCCTCTGTGTGTTGCAGGTGGTGTATCCGGACTGCGGAGCCTGTCATGCATTGTCAATGTTGCCCGGGTCTCGAGTCGGGGCACCACGCAGGTGGACGGCGTCCCGCCACATATCATACCGTGAGACAGACCACTTGTTCAACTGGACCCACACATACACTCCTTGGCCTCCCTGGGGCGAGCTTGGAGCTGCTTGTGCATGCGCTAGCTTCTCATGTGCAAATGCATATTGGTGTGAGCGAGGGGAGGCCATGAGGACAGTGTAAAAGATAACTGTTTGACTTTCAGTTAGTTTAAGGAATGCCCCTGATGTGGTCAGAAAAAGACGTGCCTCGTGTGTATTGCAACTAGTAGATAAGCCGATGACCTTCCCATGTCTTGCATGTAGCCCTGCACCTAGCCCCGCACACTCGACACATCAAAATGAGTACCAGCACCACATTCTTCCCATTCGAAGCACTGACTGGGGGTGACAACCATTGGACAGTCTTGTGTAGTCCACCTACGCGTACATGTGGGCCCTGCATGATCCATGTCACCTGCGGCAAAGTGATGTCATGGACAATGACGGTAGTGAGCAGAGCTGTCTGCCCCACGCACAGATGGTGCATCAGCTCAACAGACCCAGCACTGAGGGCAGCAGGGGTCACATGTGCAGGGGCAGCTGTGCCTGTTGTGAAGGCACATGCATATAGACAGCACATCGTCCAATGTGTAGTCTGCCCACATCTACAGTCCATTGTCAGGCGGACCTAGCAAAAGATCACAAGACAACACATCTGTGTGGGTGTACCCACTGTGACCAACACTGCGCAACAATCAACGTACCCGCCCTGTGCATGGCCCACCCCGCAACGGAGGTCCCATTCAGTGCCACTATCTCACACACACATCCCTGTCACGAGGCATGGTGTGTCCAATAGACAGGACTGAGTGAGCGCCCATCCGGAGGGTCCTGAACAGGAGACACATGTAACCCACTAGGCAGTCTGTGTTGTCACCTACTGGCATTGTGCAGTCAATGTGCAGGCCAGGCCTGCTGGGACTGAGAAGGGCAGCATGGCCCCAGCCTGACATGCACACGACCAACAAGTGCACTGAGACCTGCATTGCCAATTGGCTGGGTCACTGGATGTCTGACATGAAGTTGCCATGTACCACCACTCGGGAGGGACAGACAGGTCAAAGCGCCCGAGAGCACACATACCCATGCCAACTGCAGTCAGCATGGTGAGCAGTGGATGTTTGAACACCACAGGCTCTGATTCATAGTGCTGCGGATCAACGACATGTGTGTCACCCACATGCACCCACACACACACTGCAGCTGTCTCCCACACACAAATTTCGCAAGGAATAGCCATGTGCAGTGTGCATGGAGCTCGGAATTCAGGATCTCCTGCTCCTCACTGGTGAGTGGCCCCGGACATGTCCTCAGCATCATCGACGTGTAGGTGGAGAGGTGGCAGCAGCATGTGTTCTCGAGGGGTGCCAGGCTGCAGTTCCAGGTAGATGTGGTAATGCCTGTCCCACTCACACACACATATAACCCCCTGGGTCAGTTACAGTGGGTCCAAGCTGCTGCAATCCGTGTACCATGTCTGGCAGCTTCAATTGCAGACGTAGGCCTGCTCCCAGCTGGCCCGGGACGCTTCCCTCCATAGTGGAACACGCAAGGTGCAACCGCGAGGGACATTGGAGTTGGCCGTAAGGGCCTGGACCATGGCGGGTACAGTCCGCTGATGCCATGTGCACCACACAGTATGATGTGCGCACTGCATCTGCAGGTGTGGCCATGATTTGTGTGTGGGTGCAGGTGCACAATGGAAGGGGCCACAACATGCTGTGTGCATAGGCAGGAACGGCCAGTGGCCAGCCTCCACATGTCTGTTGGCACATCATCATGTACACATTGGCATGGGTGCATGGGATATGCATATGCACACACATGCCATCTTTCACTATGTACATCTGCCACTTGGCACGTGCAATGTTACGTGTCACTTGTGATGTGTATTTGCAAGCACACAGCCGTGTTGGCATGGGGCTGTCAATGTGTACACCTGTCAATGTTTCTGGAGGTGTGATCCGTACAGTGCTGTACATAGGGTGCAGTGGTGACACCAATAACTGTCTCATATCCCCTCGTGCCACAGGTCCCACTTGTTTTGGCCGCTCAGCCTGTGTCCATAGCGTTGTTGGTGTGTGCCATACTCACCCAGCCTCGGAAGCAGTGTGATGCACAGCAGCAAGTCATGTTGCCGCGGTGTTGCCGCTTGCCGAATATGCAGTCTGTTACCATCAGCATGCCTTACAAGTCATTGAGGCCTAGATCCCCATGTGCATGCCCATAGCAATGGTGTGTGTCACTGCCCATTGCTATTGGTAGGGGACCTGTGTAAGTGTATTGTGGCTGTGCTGTCCCTACTTGTCAGCTGTTCTGTGATTCAAGTGCTTGTTCAGTCATTTTTGTTTTGTGTATGTGAATATGCCATGTGGCGTCTTGCTTTGACATGTGTCCACTTCCATCCTTCCTAGGCGGAGACCAAACATTCATCGCCCCTACCAATTGCTGTCAGACATGGAGGATGTAGAGTTCATCCGTAAATATCGTCTGGACCGACCCACCCTGCATCGTCTATGTGCCATGTTGGAACCCCACCTCCGTCCTCGCAGGGTGTATCCAACAGCATTCACCCCCACGGCTAAGGTGATGGCTGCACTGCATTTCTTCGCCACTGGGTCATTCCAACACACAGTGGGCAGTGGAGGTGGGATGTCCCAGCCCATGTTCAGCATGGTGCTGAGGGATGTACTGTCAGCTATGATGCTGTACAGGAACAGATACGTCCGATTCCCCAGGGCTCGTGAATTGGCGGCAGTGAAGGGTGCTTTCTATGCCCTTGGACGGATCCCCACGTCGTTGGTGCTATAGATTGCACCCATGTTGGCCTTGTTCCACCACAGGCCACTGAGCAGCTCTACCGCAACCGGAAGCACACGCACTCCCTGAATGTGCAAGTGGTGTGCCTTGCGGACATGGTGATTTCACACGTGTGTGCGAAATTCCCAGGATCGGCACATGACGCGCACATCATGCGCAACAGCATCCTACCACGACTGATGGCCAATCTGCAACCGGACCGTGGCTGGATTGTCGGTGAGTATGTGGAGTAGTGTAGCGTGCTGGCTGTGCGATGCTGTCTTGTGTCCAGTTGGAATTGCAACGGTTCTCTGTGTCCCTCACACCCAGGTGACTCTGCTTACCCGAATGGGCCCTGGCTGCTCAGCCCATTGCGACGTCCTGGGAGCCCAGCTGATGTCCGCTACAATGAGGCACATGGGAGGACCAGACGTGTGGTGGAGCGTACCTTTGGCCTCCTCAAGTCCAGGTTCAGATGCCTGGACCGCACCGGGAGTGCACTGGCGTACTCCCCACAGAAGGTGTGCCAGATAATAGTGGCTTGCTGCATGCTGCACAATATGGCTATTCGCAAGCAGATCCCCCTAATTGTGGATGACGGAGATCAGCCAGGGCCCCAGCCTGCAGACCAGGACAGCTCGAGTGAAGAGGACAGTGGAGAGGAGGAAGCTGTGAAGGTGCGTCAGCAGCTCATCGCCCGCTACTTCACTTGACGGTGAGTGTCCATGTACGACGGCTGATGTAGCTGTAGTTGTGCAGGTGTATGTGTGCTCTGTCACGGGGGCCTTTTGTTCACTAAGTGCTGTGTGTCAATGGTCCATGTCCAGGTTGGTATGCCACTGGCAGCGGCTGTAGCAGTGTGCCCTGTTGCTCTGTGTGATGTGTGTACATTGCTTGTAGTTGGTGACAAGTACTGTGTGATGAGTGTGTGACACACTCATTGAATGTACTCTTGTTCTGTTTTTCACCCCTAGGTCCCTACAGCCTCTCCTGTCCCATCGACATACCACACAGCAGATGCATTTCTGCTCATGGTGGCGATTGCACATCGTTGAATAAACCCAGGACACATGAAGCAGATTGTGTTCAAGGTGTATTTATTTACAGCGGTGACATGTGATTGTGTGCAAGGTGATGACAAACGGGGTGCATGCTGTGACAATTAGTTGACGGTCATGGCTGCGTGATGGTCAGGGTGTACCCATGAAGTTCCATGTCCACAGTCCAACAGACACATGCCATTCACATGGCAGTGTGGGGTAGGATCGTAGTACAAGTCAATGCAGTAGGTGGTCAAGGTGGCTGGCTGACTCACTGGCGTTTGGTGCGTGCGAAGTCCTCTCTGGACACCTGTTTCCTCTTCGGACGGCCCCTTCCACGTTTGGTAGGGGGTGTGTTGATGTGCCGCTGGTGGTGGCTGAGGAGTGCTCACTCGCTGTGGACGCAGGGGAACGCGATGCTGCACGAGCCTGCGCCACAGCAGGTGGTGGCGGAGGTGGTGTTGCTGGCCTTGCTTGTGCCCTCACCACCACCACCAGCTGGCCCATTAGGTCCACAAGTTGGTCCATACGGGTCACGAATTGTCCCATATGGGCGTCCATGGACCTCAACACCCCAAGGACCTCCCGCGTGTCGGTAGCCGACCTGGCCCATTGTCCTTGGGCCTCTTCATAGGCCCCAAGGACTCTGGCGATTTGCGGCAGGGCTTGGCTCCCAGGCTCAGATGGCGTTGGCCTGGCCCTGCTCCTCCTACCAGTACTGCTGCCACCGACCTGCCCACTAGCCACATTGCTCACCACGGTCCTCGCTCTGGCTCCCAGGGTGGAGCCCGACGGCCGTGCCACCGCTTGCGCAGGGGCTGTGGCCAGGGATGGCGTGGTGGTGGTGGTTGCGGCGGTGGTGGTGGTTGCGGCGGTGGTGGTGGCCGCAACGGCCGTGGCAGCAGGGGTCTGTGACTGGTCAGCAGCCCTGGGTGATGGGTTGGTGGGCAGGAGGGGCCCTGGGGAGCGGTTGTGCCCTGCCACTCCAGATGGGCCTGCTGGGTGGTCCGTGTCCGGAGAGGTGTCCAGCTCCTCTACATCCGTGAGTCCGGGTCGGGGGCTTGCGGACTGGCTGTGCTGGCTGCTGTCACCCTCTCCAGCATCCAGCAGTTCGGCACCTGTGGGGAGAATGAGATGGGTCATTGTGTTGCACCTAGCAAAGTATGTATTGGTTGTCTGACATTCACAGTTCGTGCACTGTCGTGCACAGGTTTCCCAGTGGCGTGTGTGTGGATGTACGATGTGTGTATGCGTGGGCTAGGCAATGGGACTGTGTGATGTGGACATGTGGCATGGGACGGATTAGCAATGCCGATGGGTGTGTGTTGCTATGCTCCTACATTTTGTGGCTCGGGTGTATGCGTGCTCCAGGACCATAGACGATGTTGGGTTGAACGATGGTTTAGGGGGAAGGATGGAACGCTTAGGTACGCTGATGCCAAAAGGGGGTACAGCCCCCTAAACGCTCTTGGGTTGAAATATGCTTTTGGGGTACATACTGTGGGTAATGGGTGCAGAACGTGACATGTGTTCTGGCAACATGACAGTGCATAGACAAAGGTGTGTGTCTGCCTCACATGCCCGGAATATCTGCTGACTGTTATCATTCATGGACATCACATTGGTAGCATTGTTGTGAGTTCGTGCTTGTTGTGTGCCACACGACGTATTGCAGATGGGCCAAATCCTTTGTGTACGTGCTGCCCTGGTACATGTGCATCAGTGCTGTGCTCTTGGGGTGTTGACTATATTATGTGTGTTGTTACTCGCAGTGTGACGTGCGCTTCAGTCACTGCAGGCACTTGATTTGTCATGGGCAAGTATCTTTGCATGACTACTGTATGAGGGCCAGCTGTTCGGATGACATACCTTTCATGACACTGTGGCTGAGAGATGAGATGGATGATATGTTGAATGTGCATTGTGTGCCTGTGTGTTTCATGGGTCCAGTTGTCTTTGTGTGCAATATTGTGGTTCCAAGCTGTTACTTCTAGTACGGTCTGTCTTACGTGGGCGTTGTTGTACGATGTGCGGGTGACAGGCAGTGAGGACTACATGGACAGGACTTCGATGGTGTTGCTGATGTGTGTGATGGGTGGCACAGTGCCTACCGTGTGGGTCTGTGCTCCAGTGGGACTTGTGCATGCAGACGTGGCTCCTTAGGTGTTGCTGTATCTGTGATAGGTCATGTGGGGTTTGACTCTGTTGAACATGTCCGTGTGCACATTGGTCTCATGATTGTGACTGGGAGCAGTGCTGCGTGTTCCTCTGCTACGTGACATGTCCCATGTGTCAGTCGTAGTACAGTCCTCATGCCTACAGAAGCCCCGCCCTGTACATTTTCCCACCTACAGGTTGTTTCTGAGTGCGCAATGCAATGGATGCCACATGGTACTGAGAGGGAGGGGTGCTCCACCTTGCTGGTCTGTGGGAGTGGGAGCCTGGTGGGTGTTTTACTTCAGCTGTCCCCCTCCGAACCACTGTCTTTGTGTTCCGGCTACTTACCTGTTACTTGTCGGTCAGTGCAGCTATGGCGGACACATGGATGTGGGGTGTGCTCCACCTTGCTGGTCTGTGGTAGTGGGGGCCTGGTGGGTGTTTTACTTCAGCTGTCCCCCTCCGAACCACTGTCTTTGTGTTCCGGCTACTTACCTGTTACTTGTCGGTCAGTGCAGCTATGGCGGACACATGGATGTGGGTGTGGGGAGTGCTCATTCTGGCGCATCTGGAGTACAAGGGGACCTGGTGGAAGTTGCGGTGCTGGCTGACTGTACACATGCCTCCATGGTTTTGTTAGTTGGTGGCTTTGGGCTGAGTGTGTGTGAGTGTCTGTTGCATGTGTGGGTGATGTCTTGTGTATTGTGTACTGGACATGGGGGTGTTTGTCCCTAGGAGCTATGGCATGGTGGTAGTGCATGTGATTACATAGCGGTGTGCTGGTATACGTTTGTTTGTACTTACCAGCCTCCACTCCCCTGGTAATCCGGTGAGGATCTCCGGATGTATGATGACTCGCACCTTCTCCTCCCACGCCTTGAAGGTTTTGAATAGCGCGGGATTCCCTCCGCCAGTCCTGGCAGCCAGCTCTCGGTTTTAGCTCTCCTTCTTCTTGACCACGCTTTTGAGGTCGTTCCACCTTTTGTTTATTTTTCCTCTGTTGCGTGGAACGTTCCCGACTGCATTGACCTGGTCTACGATCCTGCTCCACAACCGGTTTCTGGTGGATAGTGGTGTCTGTTGGACCTGGTTGCCATAGATTTGTGGGTGCACCTTGACGATCTCGTCGACCATGACCGTCAGCTCGGTGGAAGTGAACTTGGGCATTCTGTGTGATGCCATGGTGTGTGTTTTGGTGTTTGTGGTGCTGGTGCGGTGTGTGGTGTGTGATGTGCAGGGGGTTTGTGGGTCAGGTGTTTGGTGGTGGTGGTGATGGGTGTGATAGGTGCGTGTCTGTGGTGTGCTGCTGTCCTTTCTGTCTCGCTGTGTTGTGTGCTTTCGTCCTCAGTTTGTAATGTTGCAGGGGGTTTGTGCTCTGTGAAGGGGCTGGTTTTGTACTTACCTATGTGGGTGTGTCATGATGGTCTGTTGTTTTCAGGTGTGTTGTGGCTGGTGTTCTGGGATTTGTTGTTGATTTTTTTGTCCAGGGGGGTGTGTTTCCGGGATGTGTACTGTGTTTGGGTATTTGTGCGTGGGTTGCTGTGTGGACTTGTTGGCCATGTTGTGTGTGTTTGTTTTCGTCAGCGGATGGTTTCTGTGCATGGACGTGGCCGCCAGGGCTTCCGCCGTGTCCATTTTCGTCACTGTTGTTTGCGCTGGCGGGCGGTGTATTTGTGGATTTTCCGCGCTCATGTCGGTACGATCCTAATTTCACGGGCGGTGTCTCGGTCGTCAGGGCGGGCGGTTTTGGCTTGTCGTGCGTCTTTCCGTCCGTGGCGGGCAGATGGACTTAGACTCGGACATGGGCGGGCGGTATTTTCTGTTTATTTTCCGCCTCCGGCGGTTTTCGGTTCGCGGCATCGTAATTGCTCGGTCGGTATTCAGACGGTGTAGGCGGGCGGATTTTTGCCACTGTGGTTGATGGCGGATTTTTTACCGTCCGTCATCGTAATGGACACCTTAGTTGTTTAAATTAGTGTGCCTTTTTATATTGTTGATTTAATTGTTTGGCTGATTTTATTGGTTAAAGTTGTTTATATTTGTATTTTATTGGTTGATTTAGTTTTAGTTTGATTTTTTTTGATCAGTTATGTCTTTCTATGGTAAAGGCTATGGGGTCTATTACGATGGCGGTCGGATGTCGACAGCCCGGCCGGCGGCGGTGCCCGCCGGACCGGCGGTGGAGATCCGCCCGCACCGCAAGCCAGAAAACCGCCGGTCCGATTAGGATGGCAGTGGCGAGCGCGGCGGTGGGAAGTTCGGACCGCCGCTTTTCCGCCGGTCGCCACCCGCACTCCTGCCTGGCGGGCGGAAAAGGACTGGGATAATGGTGGCGGTGCAGAGCAGGCTCCAGCGGCACGATTATGATGCCGGCGGTAGCCAGCCTTTCCTCAGCGGTCAGACCGCCATGGAATGGCATGCGGTGATTGTCTTCCGGGGGCCCGTTGCGGGCCCCCAATGTTTTGTGGGGGGGGTGGGTGCACTGGGGGGTACCGATGGTCCCCCCCTAGATTTCCCTGTACCAGGTGGCAGGCACTGTGCAGTGCCTGCCACGCAGTGCAGGGGGATGCAGGACATGCTCCTTTTGACATCGCGGCGGTGCTGTGTGCATCAGCAACCGCCGCAATGTTAAAGCCCGCGATCCGACCGCAGCGGTCGAATTTCGAGCAAGGAACATCGTAATACGACCGGCGGTTATGTCGCGGGCCTTGCGGGCGGTCTTTTCCCGCTACCATGGCGGTCGGGGAGGTTTTCCGACCGCCATCGTAATAGGCCCCTATGTTAGGTTTGTTTGCTAATGAATGGTATAGAGTTTGATAGCATTGAATATAAATTGATTTAGAAGTATATTTATTAATACTTAGGTTGTTGTCTAAATGTTTTCAGTTAGTTATATCATTTATTGGGGTTAATGGTAAATATTTTGGTGATGTAATATATTTATATTTTATATTTAATATAATAATACGTATAAAATGTTTTAGGTTTATTTCAAATAATTGTTTTACATAAAACAAATATTTTTATATTTATTAATGATAATTTAAATATTTTGGCAATATTATTGTAGTTGGTATTGTGGGAATCAATATTTTTGACATATATTTTTATTTAAAGGTAACAATATTTTTGATTTTTATATTTGTGTTTTTGATGTAAGTAAAAATAGATATTTTAACAACAATATTTGGGTTCGCTATATTAGTGACTTTACTAGTTAAGTATAGGAAGTCGATATTTTTGTAATCAATATTTAATTTCCGATATTTTTGTGTTTCGATATTGTATCCATCGATATTATGCCAGTGATCCGTTGCAGGATCGCACAGACAAGACAACTGCCATGTGGTACTGTAACAAGTATAGCAGGGTATGGTCTTGGATCATGGGCCAGGACGCCCTACACTTTTGGACATGGCTAGATCCGATTTTTCTGGTGACCTACAACTTGGTGGAGTCTCTGACTACCAGAGGAGACGAACTGAGTAGGTGTCAGCTGGTGGATGTTGAATAGTGTTTTTATCCCAGGGTGACTCAGGAGATATTTTTTACCCATGGGGCGTACCCTGTCTGGATCTTTTCACCACCACTGAGAACACACAGTATCAAGCACACTGGAGTTTTCACCAGGAAGGTCTTTATGAGACTTAATCTCACTTTCGCCATTGCCTGTAGTGCCTCAATTTCTATATAAAGTCAGGACAGACCGAGCTCAAGTCACTTGGATATCCCCGGATTGGGCCAGAAGAGTGTAATACCCAGATTTCTTGTACCTTAGTGTTTGCCCCTGATCTGACTATCCTTTTGGGAGAATCTTCTATCTTAGCAGAATGAAAGGGCCCTGAACCCATATCGCCTCAATCTACACTTCCATTTGTGGAGATTGAATGGCAACAGTTGAGCATATTGATTTGTAGTCTGAATAGGTGGATGTGATCCTGGCAGCCAATGTCCCTCGATGAAATCCTTTTATTCAATGCTCTGGGAGAAGTTTCTGGCCTGGTGTAGGTAGAGACCATCACCTTGATCCGAAACATGGCAAGTTATCGGATATGGTATTGTTTGTTTTGCCATCTGCCTAGCAAGGCTTTTCAGTGAGCACAGTTAAAGGTTACATGTCAGCCCTTTCAGCTTTTTACAGACCAGTTTTCCCTGATCACATCACTTGAGTTGTTTTTTTCTGAAACACAGACACATACGTTGCTCCTGAAACCCCCCTTCATGCCTCAGTGGGCTCTTAATGTTGACATCACGGTTTTCATGTGCATGCTGTTTGAGCTTATGCACAGGTTTTCCTTGTGACTTCTGACTATCAAGACATATTTTCCCTATTGTTGTCACTTCCGTAAGCCATATTAGAAAACTGGCGGCGTCACTGCAACCTCTATTAACCACCTTCATTCCTGACAAATTGGTGCTGAGGACCCAGGCCGCCTTTCTGCCTAAAGAAGTATTGCCCTTTCACATGGGACAGTCAATCACCTTACCAGCAATTTTCTCTCCACCACATTCCTCGAAAGAGGAGGAAAGATTGCACTGGCTTGATTCCAACAGAGGTTGAAGCAAGAAGGAGGCCATGGAGGCATGCGGGCTCCTTTCACCAGAGCTAAGGCGCTACAACAGCATTAATAGTGTGATCTCCTGTCTTGGCGAGCTGTCAATGACAATGAATTTATTGACTGTTCGATTAATTAAAATCATTACAGTAAAAAAAAAAAGAAAACATTATTAAAACAGATTCCTCCCTTCCCCCTGACCCCTCCCCTCCCCTTCAATATCATTGTCCTTATAATCAGCCTTTGGCCCTTAGCTCATTTGTGCAGGGTCTCAAAGTTACTTGTAATTGCTTGTTGAATAAAACGAATAAATACTGGGACTTTAAAGTCTGGTTTAGTTAAACTTTAAGTTTTGAAGAAAAAGATGGACCCCCTTAGTGCCTGGCGGGGACCGTCCTACTGCCTTCAACATATTATAGAATGTAGCATGCCAATAACGAGGAGTGGTCAGTTAGTCTGTCACAGAAGTGGTATCGCCTTGCAACGCCTCATTTATGGCAATCCTGATTGAGTGCGTGAATTTCCCCAGTCTTGCTAGGTTTCTTGTCGTTGATTCAGTGAAGCACAGGGCCGAAGCCTCTCTACAGGTCCCTACTCCATCTGCAATAAGTATCGGGCGAAGAAGGCGCCGACGCTCGTTATTCAGTTTGGGGGCAACAGCACAGGTGGTGCAGCCAGGGTTCTTTGTAAAAGGAACATAGTCTGCACTCGATGTTTTCCCCTTTGCGTGCCCATGCTGGGTTGAAATCAGTGATGCGCAGAGTGACGAGTCTCATGTGGAGAATTTTCCTATGGACTTGTATCGTTAATGCCTCACGTAGATATGGTTGAGCTTTTCCCGGAATGTATGATTTATCCAATGGCTCTGTGATCGAGCTAGGGCGGAGGGTTTCGATGTCTTGAGCGAACGATGTTTCCAGAACCTGTTTCTTCACCGCTGTCTTCCAGGCGGAAAAAGGAATTTCTGGTAGTTGTAAACTTGCTTCCTCTATCCTCAGGGTGTTTATGGCCCTGGCCCAGGCTGGCGTGCCAGGCTGAACCTTTTACTTCGAAAACTGACCTCAGTTGGTGTCTGAGTGAGTCTGCTGGTGCCCTCAGGATCCTGAGGTATAGCTTTATCAGGTCCCCCTGACATGACAAGTCCGGGCTCCCGAGGCCGAGCTCCAATCTCAGCCTTGAATTCCTTGCTGACGAGGGATGAGCAGCACAGATTTGTATGCTTTGGCTTGGGTTGTATTTAAGAACTTGTCCAGCGCTCCAGGAGAAGCCAGATGACCGTAACAGATGGCAGGTAGCAATTTTGCTTTTAGGATGACAGTACCGGACTTAGCAGATGTTGCCTCAGTTGTCTTAATAGGTGAATGACGTTGTTGGCCTTGGTGTTAAGATGTTTTCGGTGAATATTTGAGTTGGCCCTTTCTGAGAGCCAGACCCAAAAGGTAATTGTAGGCTTTTACTGTGCCAATTTGTAGTTCGCCCAGAAGCCAGTGGGCTTGCCTTTTGTGCTGATGTTTCTCAAACACCACTACCTTGGTCTTCCCCTGATTTACCAGTAGATAGTTGTCATGGTTGAAGTGATCCAGCGCATGCAGGGCTCTCTGAGGGCCCACTCTAGTATGGTCCATTATTACTGTGTCGTCTGCGTACTGTAGTGCTGGCAGCCTCGCCCTGCCCAGGCATACTAGGCTGGCGTTTTGCAGAGCGGCCCCCAGGTCTGTGGTGTAAAGGTTAAACAGGAGGGGGACCAGCACACAGCCCTGTTTGAGCAATTTATTTGTAAGAATTTTTGAGGTCACTGTGTTGGCACTTGTCTTAACCCGAACCCAGGTATCTTCATATAGCAACGTTATTGCTTTTAGCAATTTGGGTGGAACCCCCCAAGTGTTTAGTTTCCCCCATAACCTTCTGCGTTCCGCTTTATCAAAAGCTGTGCTGTAATCGATAAAGCACCAGAACAATGGGAGACTCTTTTTCTTCATCGCCTGTGTTGATAAGTGAGCTAACGCTATGATGTTGTCCATGGTTGAGGAGTGTGACCTAAAGCCTGATTGGTAGAAGGGAATGATACCTTTTTCTTGTGCCCATGACTCCAGATCTTTCAGGAGAAGTCGAGCGTAGGCCTTTGCTTCAAGGTAGAGCAGGGTGACAAGCCTATAGTTTGATGGCTTAGAGCGGTCGCCTTTCTTGAAGCTGGGGAAAAATATGGAACCCCTCCAGGAGTCTGGCGTCCTTGCTGTTGAAAAGATGTTGTTGAAAAGCGGCGTTAAAATTGCTGCCCAGAAATACGGCGCTGTTTTAAAGACTGGTGCTGGTAGCCCATTTAGCCCTGGTGCTCCATCATTTCTCATTTTCATGATGGTCCTGATAACGGCATCAGCTTTTATTGGGGTGCCTGGTGACCTGTGGTGCTCCTCTTCCCGTCAATTTGATTCTGAGGGACCTTTATCAAGAGGGACGGTCAAGTGCTGATGTTTTGCATTATTTATCCCACAGTGCCCCACTCCCTGACTGATCACTTCTGTAGGGCCCTTGTCCGAAGAGACATTCGAGTATAGTTGTGATACGTGGTTTGACCAATCACACTCCGCCCCCCGTTCTCTCTTGACGCTCCTCGATTGCTCAGCTGATTAATGTGCCTCCACAGTCCATTGTGGTTCTTTTCTTTCAGCAGGGAGAATACTTTGAGCCATTCTTTCCCAGTGTGTTCCCTTTTATGCTCCCAAACGTTCTTTTTGTAAGCTGACCTCAAGGCTGTGATGGAAAGGCCCTCAGTTGGTGTGCCCCCTTTTTTCTTGGCCTCCAAGGCCTTTCGTAGGGCACGTTTGTATTTAAGTATGTCCTTCGAGGGACGAACAGTACCGGAAGTCGCGTGGGCTTACTGCTTGAGCACTGTTGTACGTTTCTCAGATTTTGTTGGAGATCCCCTACAATGTTCTCCCATTCTTTTATTGATGATGCTTGAATTAGTGGAGTTATGCCTTTCTGCTTCAATTCCATCCATGCTCAGTTTGTCTCCAATTTTTGCGGACCATTATATCCTTTGGATCACCTTATGCGTTTCTTCTCCTCTCGTCTCTCCTACTGGATGAAAGGTGGTTGCTGTCGGTACTCCAAGTTGAATCATAGCCCTCAGGTGCCTGTGATCACTTTCAGCCCTGTCTTCGACTTTGAAGTCTGTCAGTCTGGCTGCGATAGTTTCACGGACTAAAATGTAGTTGATTGTCGAGACATTCCTGAAAGTTGGTTTTGGGCACTGGGATGTGGAGCATGCTTCTTTTAGTGTGTAGGTTGAGCATAGCTTGTGAAAAGATTGAAAAGGGGTTCTGCCCGACCCCTGCACCTGGGAGTGGGTTTAATTTTAGTCTAAGTCCCTCAGATTAAAATCCCCCGGTATAATTACCTGATGGAATTTAAATTTGGTTAGCAGATCGTCTAATAAATGTGTCAGAGCATCCATAGAGTCTTTCATGAAAATCTGTGCTGGATTAATATAGCAGTTATTAGCAGGAGGCGAAGCGGTTGAGAATTTATGTTCAGGCCTTTGATCAATAGCACTTGAGTTTATGGTGTTTTTGTGTAAATGTCTGTAGCCACGAGTCTGCAGGCATGCTTTAGGAAACGGGGTGTCCTCCCGATGGCTGACCGAAGATGTTCCGTTTGGTAGCTGCTACGTGGTGCTCGTAATACTCTGCCAGGGGGGTGCTGGACAAGGCCCATGTCTCCTGGAAACATAGTATGTTGCCCTTGTCTAGAAACTCCTGTGTATGCTTTCCCTCAGTGATTTTGCTGATCCCGGCAATGTTCCATGAGATTATAGTGAATTGTTGCCGAGGTGGGTTTACATCCCTTTCCTCCATCCAGCCAGGCCGGCTGCCACTTTTATTAGGAACAGTACTGCTGCGTTCTTTGTGCTCCTTTTTGGTCTAGGCAAAGTAGCTTGAATGTACGGCACGTTGATTATTGCGCCATATGACCCTGATGCAATCAGGGGCATTGAGGCCGGTCTGACTACTACCACGGGCTACGTAGTTGCTGGTCCCGTGTAGGACGGACCAAGCCTCGCTGTCCCCTTTGTTCCCAGCAAGGACATACGGATATTTTGATTGTCGGGAGGCCGGGCGTCTATACCCCACTCTGCAAGCTGTTGTGATTCGCCCAGTACCGCTTGTTGGAGGGTCTTTTGCCTCAAACCCACCAGGGTTGAATTGCCATGAGTGTCCCCCTGAAGTTTCCTAAATGTGACCCATTGTAGCTCATCTGATTGAATTTGTTCCAGCGAGGTTACATGTTTAAATAGGCGGAGGATGTTGCTCCTGTTCAGGATGTCGTGCTGTCCTGTGATATGATATCTAGGAGTGAGTATCACCTCACAGATGTTTGTAAGTGCCTCCGAGGTTGGTGCTTCATCAGTTCCTGTATCCTGGTTTTCAGGGTTTAACACGGAGCATAAGCTTGCTGGGTGATTCAAAATGTTGCCTTGTTGTTTGCTGATTTTCCTTCCTAGTGTACTCGGCACTCTTGTCGTCTTCTCCGTTCCTTGGCGAGCTGTCAAGTTACAATGTGGGCATCAGTGCATGTTTTCCAAGCACTACTGCTTTGACAGCCAGGTTCACATAGAGGGTAAGTTTGCATGCTCAGTCCTGCAGGACTTTTTAGTTTGAGTCCAATCCTCAGGCCCTCCATCTTTGGGAGGTACTGCTCAGGCCCCCATCTCTGGGAGGTACTGCGTAGGTATCTGTGTTAAAGCTGAGTGTTATATTCTAAGTAAGAGATGTATGCCTTTAATTATTGTTATTGCTCAGCATAGATTGTTTCCCCTTGTTCTGCTGACTGAGCTACATAGAATGTTATCTTTCTGCAATATCAGTTAGCTGGCTGCCCTGTCTGGCTGCACTGTCTGCTACTTTGGATAATAAATCTACATATTTATAACTTTCTGTGCAGTGATTTTACTTTGCAAGATTGGCGAGAAGTTTCTGGCTGACGACTCTTAGGGGCTTATTTACAAGACCCTTGCGCCACCAGTGCATCACTTTTTGTATGGGAAAAAGTGATGCACCGGCGGTGCAAGGGACTTGTAAATAAGCCCCTTAATTCCTAGCAGGCAAAGGTGCTGGAACTGCCAAAAATATATATCTGCCAGTGAGGACGTTGTTGATCTTCACGCAGACTTACTTTAAGTGCCCCATCATGGTAATGTCAGGGGAACCACTTGTTCTCTGCTGCTGAATTTGCAAGTATATTTGTACCACTGTCATACTTTCTCTCAATCTGAAGCAGATACTGGTAGGAAAGATAGTAAGTCACTATGCGCCACCAACATTCTCTACTAATAACATACTATAGGGGTTTGCCCAAATGCCCCCACTGCACCTGGGCTTTGAAACAAAAATAGAAAGAAAAAATGGTATAATGTAGGGATAGAATGTCAAATAATGCTTTAATACAGTGAAAACTTAAATTAATCAACTGTATATTAGTTTATCACCAGCCACGATTCTTTATTTTCTTATGTGCAAGCTTCGCAACCTGTACTCTTGGTACTCACGCCTGGGGAGGACATGTAGATTAACATAGAAATTGACATGAATGTTGACATATTACCATACATATACTAGATGTCATGGTATTACCAAAAAATCAAACACAAGGGACACTGAACCACAATACTACTATATACAAACAGGTATAAGAACACAACAAATGCCAACCTTAAAAGTTTTCTTCAATGTTCCAATCAATTTGAACTTGTGTGGCTTGCTTAACCACGCTTGAACACAAAGTCCACAAAAGGAGGTAGTCTTTAGAGGAGTACATACACTGAAGACACACTTGTTCTCTGCTCCTTTGGTGCATGTTCCGAATGTTACTTTACCCTATTCTACTTTACAGAGACCCTCCAATCAAGAGTGCTGATGCATTTCGGCCCTTATAGGTATGGGCCTCTTCAGGACAAAATGGAAGAAACCAAGTACAAATTTGCGCTGGACCTAAATCCATTGGGTGGACCGCCAGGTGAAGGAATGCTTGAGGCATGATGTGCGGGTAAGCTAGAGGTCGGCCAAGACACCTGGTATACCAACCCTGGTTCCGGGTACTGGTGTGCTGGGCAACTTTTGGCACTACAAAGTTCAGCGACAGGTTGGGTGGAAACTGCCCACAGGCTCAGAAGAATGGTGCGTCAGGGGGAGTGAAGGCTATATGCTCCGCAAGGGACAATAGCGAGTAAGCTCCGAAGCCATTCCGGAGTACTGTGGAGGCTGCAGTCAAGGTAGTCGCTATCTGAAAGACAACTGCACCACAACAGGATTCCAGGAACCTCCAAACCTAATTCAGAGTAGAAAGTGGCTTGCTGTCGCCTGATCAACACCCACTATGGCATCTGAGAGGCAACGAGGTCAGAAATTCTCTGCAGCTGTTTGAAGTGATTCTGTAGCGAGTCACTGTTTTAATTCATAGCCTATGAACTGGAGGTGCTGGGAGGGCTCCAGGTGCAATTTGGGCTCGTTGGTCGAAAAGACCAGGTCACTTACTAACAAGGCAATCGACTGTAGAAGACACGTCACCACCTCCGGCAAACCGGCTTTGATCAGCCAGTCATCCAGATATGGGAAGATTGGAATGCCCAACCTTAGAAGGGCAGTTACTATCTTCATCACCTTGGTAAACACCTGTGGTGCCGGTGTCAAAACAAAATAAAGTACCGTAAAACAGTAGTGTGTAGAACCCACCACAAAACGTACTTCCGTTGGGACTGCAGAACTGGAATGTGGAAATGCGCGTCCTGCAGGTCGAGCAGCAAAATCCAGTCCCAAGCTTCCAATGCCAGCAACACAAAAGCTAGGGGCAACATCTTGAACTTCTCCTTCCTGAGGAAAAAATCAACTCCCTGAGGTCTAGGAATGGACGAAGACTGCTGTCCTTTTGGGAACAAGGAAACAAGGAACAAGGAAATAATGGGATAGCATCCTTATCCCATTTCCTGCTCTGGCACTAACTCCACAGCTCCCTTCAAGCGGAGTACTGCCACTTCTTGCTGCAAGACCGTGAGATGGTCTGGTGGATGGGAGGATGGCAGGGGTAATGGGGTGGAGCCTAAAGGAAAGATAGAGTGCACCCGCTTTCTATGATCTGAAGTAATAGCCTTCCAGGTCTGCAGAAAGGAGGACATCCACCACCCCTCAAACTCCATGTGGGTTTGGAGTAGCAAATTAGACCTGCTTTCTTGGAGGTGCAGGGGAGGAAGAGGAGGAGGATGAGGGGGCTTGCCGGATGGATCCTTGGCCCTTGCCTCTAATTCTTCCTCTGTAGCGCTTGACAAGCAGTTTTTGGGGCCCCTGGGCCTGGGACTGAAAGGACTGGTGCCGGCGATAGGAAAATCTCCTCGAAACCACTGAAATTGGTGGTAGTCCCTGGTTGACTGATGTTGCTGGAGACCCAAGGATCGGGCTGTGGGCTTGCTCGCCTTGAAGTGTTCTAACACAGAATCAGGCTTATCTCCGAACAGGCGTGCTCCGTCGCAGGCGAGATCCATCCAGTTGGACTGCACCTCGGTGGAGAAGCCAGAGATTTGAAGCCAGGCGTGCCACCTTATAGAGAAGGAGGAACCCACTGTACATGTCACCGAGTCTTTGGTGGCCACACCAGATTTTATGCTGTGACACGATGCATTTTGCTCGTCGGTCACAACCTCCTTAAATGGGCCTTCATGTCTTCTGGGACATAAGGGATGACCAGTCATGCCATGTCCCATAAAGCATGGGTGTATTAGTCTGGGAGACAGGTGGCATTGAGGGACTTGTGTGCCATTCAGCCTGTCAAAAAAATGTTCTTACCCCAAGCCTTCAGCCATTTTAACTCCCTGTCAGAAGAAGCAGAAGTGAAGGTGCCTGCCAAATCCCAAGAGAAGCAGAATGCTTGTATGACCAGGCTTTCTGTGTAGATAAAAAGGGAGGATCTCCTAGTGCTTGGCAGTAGTGCCTTTGCACTAGCCTGTTGACAACCGGAGCAGAGGTGAGCTTCTCCCACACTGCCATCATTTATTTCAGCAAAGCCTCAATGAAGGGCACAAGGGGATTGACCATCGTTTAATGCCAAATAGAAGAGATGACAGACACCTATTCACTATGGGCCAGATTACGAGTCTGGCGGTCCCCAGACCGCCAGACTCATGGTGGTGCGGCGGTGGCGTATCCAGCCACCACTGCACCCGCGGTCCGACCGCCCAATTACGACTCAGGCAGTTGGACTGCACTAGGACCGCCGGCTCTGCCAGGGAACCGCCATTCCCTTGCGTAGGAGCAGCAGTCAGAGGCTGCAATATTCTTGGTGGGACTGCCTCGGTCTGCCAAGCATATTACGAGTTTCCTCTCGGCTAGGTATTTATAGCGAAGAGGAAACAAAGGGGGCCCTACAGGGCCCCCCTGTGCCTCAGACATATGTGGATGCACGCAGGGGGGCATAACAGTCATCAAACACGGTAATAAGGGGGGGCGCCACGGTCATCCTCACAGCGGACATGTACGACAACGAATGCAGAATGCTATTATCAGATAGAAATATCTGTTAAGTCCTAGAAGAGGACCCTACACTACCCCACGCCTTAGTGCTGAAATCAAGATTATGGGTGAGGAAGCACTAAATATGGGCTGGATCACAGCACAAGAAGCAAGATTCCTCACACCCGAAACACCAAGGATGGCCTGTCATGTAGCCTATGGGGACATTGTCGTCTTCCCTATGTTAGCATGAGCACGCTGCAAACTGTTCACGGCTTTGCGTACGTTACTACATGAGTTTATTTTGCATGTGCCGTTATGAAACTTTCACATAGAACCTACAGTTGTTTTCACGCTTTGCAGGTTCCTGGGATTCAGTCTAAACATTATGAACAAGGTCGAACAACAATGCCCCTTGTTATTCTGTTCTGGTCAGGTTCTAGCACCTAGTCAAAACATGCAGATGCAGCTGTTGTTTGGGAACACGTACTTTGGTCTAATTGGAATACACAGACAGGTAGCAAATAAACAGCAACTGCAATTAAATTAAAATCATTTCCCTCCCACAATTAAAAAGTTTAAAAACACTTACCATTCACGTAGTTGTAATCGAAAAATGCCACATCGTCTAAAGTAATCCAGGTAGTACATAATCCATAGATATTAAAAAGTAACCCCAAAAAATGTAAAAATACAACTGTATCAAAAATGAATCCTCCATTTATAACTCGACAATCCAGTAGCCATAAGAAACCCGAAAAATAGTTTAAAATAAGAACCGCTCCGTGAAATCCGAAAAATTAAGGAAGTGTTAACTAATTATTAGTTAATTTAACTAATACACACTTCCTTAAAAAATAAAATCGCAATGTTCCTTAATTTCAAACTTCTTTTTGTAAAACCTAGAAATAAAAAACAAACATTCCCACCCACACAAATAGACACATAAAACACTTAATAACATTATTACATACATTATAGACACAATAGTAACCTAAAAACTACTTAACTGTAAAAATCTAACTAGGCCGTAAATACGGAACACAACGTTAATCATTAATACATAAATAAAACACTAAACACACCATAACTTGTTAAACATAACTTGACGCACACTAACTACAACCTTACTACCTTTAAAATACACTAAAAATAGTCTAATATGTAAGAAAATTACTCTTACCTTCTTTGACGTGAAGCAGCTCCCAACCGCGAGCTTCTTCCTTCCCAAATGACCCAAAACAAGAGCAAGCGGTTACTAAATTAAAGCGCCAAACAAAAATGGCAACTGTAAACTTATTAAATAAATGTCTTAATTTTTTTTAAATATTATAAAATGGTATTAAAATTACTGTTATATTCTAATAAAATACTACAAAATGTATTTGATTTATTTATATGTATTATCTGTTTTTTATATTATGTAAAATTATAATAATAAATATTATGAATTAATAATATTTAATATTATAATTAGGAAAATGTATATGTCAAAGAACAATTACTGAAAATTTATAATAATTTCGTTTTTTCTTCAAAATATATCTACTTTGTCAATAAATTGTACAACTCTTCATAAATGTAATAATTATTATTAATATTTTAATATTAATATTAATAATTAAAATGTATTATGTTTGTATTAAAAAATTAAACTATGTTTTTTCTCTCAAATATATAGTACAAATATTTACAATATAATGTTAATACTTACCAACATATGTAACAATTGTAAAAATGTTAAAAATATCAAACAATAATTAGCAATTGTTAAAAATATATATTAATATCTAAAATGTGCATGAAAAAATATGCAAAACCATCATGTTATATTTGTAATATATAAACAAATGTGAAGTACAATTATTTATATTTGTAAAACTATTTGTTTATATTTTTACATGTTAAAATATACATATTGGTAAACTGTATTTTTTTCTGTAATAAATGTACTCTCCTGTATATATATGTATTGTTTTTTTTTCCAATTTGTAATAAAAAATACACTTTGCATTTACCTTACATTTTATTATTCAAATTAATAAAAATTACTAATAAAAATAAAAATTGTAATTATTCGCCTACCTTTTCATTGCTATTACATTTAATTTTTGTTATTAAAAATATTTTATTAAATTGTTTGGTATAAAATGTAAATATTTTAATTTTAAATGTTTTTTTTTAAATATAAATAATGTGTTTATACTATTTTTAACTATAATAATAATAATATTTTCTATATTTTAAAAACCACTCACCTAAATTATTCGTACTACTCCACTCAACATAAATATCCAATACTTAATTAACATTAAAATTACTTATTTTACTATTCCCACTCCAGTGAGTATTTAATTGTGGTAGGTGCTGGACACTAAACTTAATTTAATTACTATTCCTACTGCAGCCAGTATTTAATAGGGGTAGGTGCTAGACACTAAAATTATTTAATTTACTATTCCCAATCCAGTCAGTATTTAATCGGTGTAGGTGCTGGACACTAAACTTAATTAATTTACTATTTCCACTCCAGTCAGTATTTAATTGGGGTAGGTGCTGGTCACTAAACTTAATTAATTTACTATTCCCACTGCAGTCAGTATTTAATAGGGGTAGGTGCTGGACACTAAACTTAATTTAATTACTATCCCCACTCCAGTCACTATTTAATTGGGCTAGGTGCTGGACACTAAACTTAATTAATTTACTATTCTCATTCCAGTCAGTATTTAATTAGGGTAGGTGCTGGACACTAAACCTATTTAATTTACTATTCCCACTGCAGTCACTATTTAATTAGGATAGATGCTGGACACTAACCTTAATTAATTTACTATTCCCACTCCAGTCACTATTTAATAGGGGTAGGTGCTGGACACTAAACTTATTTAATTTACTATTCCCACTCCTGTCAGTATTTAATTAGAGTATGTGATGGACACTAAACTTAATAAATTTACTATTCCTACTCCAATGATTATTTAATTGGGGTAGGTGCTGGACACTAAACTTAATTAATTTACTATTTCCACTACAGTCAGTATTTAATTGGGGTAGGTGCTGGACACTAAACTTAATTAATTTACTATTCCAACTCCAGTCACTATCTAATTGGGATAGGTGCTGGACACTAAACTTAATTAATTTACTATTCCCACTCCAGTCACTATTTAATAGGGGTAGGTGCTGGACACAAAACGTATTTAATTTACTATTCCCACTCCACTCAGTATTTAATTAGAGTATGTGCTGGACACTAAACTTAATAAATGTACTATTCCCACTCCAGTCAGTATTTAATTGGGGTAGGTGCTGGACACTAAACTTAATTTACTATTCCTACTCCAGTCCGTATTTATTTGGGGTAGGTGCTGGTCACTAAACTTAATTAATTTACTATTCCCACTCCAGTCAGTATTTTATAGGGGTAGGTGCTGGACACTAAACGTAATTAAATTACTATTCCTACTCCAGTCAGTATTTAATTGGGGTAGGTGCTGGTCACTAAACTTAATTAATTTACTATTCCCACTCCAGTCAGTATTTAATAGGGGTAGGTGCTGGACACTAAACTTAATTTAATTACTATTCCTACTCCAGTCAGTATTTAATTGGGGTAGGTGCTGGACACTAAACTTAATTAACTTACTATTCCCACTCCAGTCAGTATTTACTTAGGGTAGGTGCTGGACACTAAACCTATTTAATTTACTATCCCCACTCCAGTCACTATTTAATTGGGATAGGTGCTGGACACTAAACTTAATTAATTTACTATTCCCACTCCAGTCACTATTTAATAGGGGTAGGTGCTGGACACTAAACTTATTTAATTTACTATTCCCACTCCAGTCAGTATTTAATTAGAGTATGTGCTGGACACTAAACTTAATAAATTTACTATTCCTACTCCAATGATTATTTAATTGGGGTAGGTGCTGGACACTAAACTTAATTAATTTACTATTCCTACTCCAGTCAGTATTTAATTGGGGTAGGTGCTGGTCACTAAACTTAATTAATTTACTATTCCCACTCCAGTCAGTATTTAATAGGGGTAGGTGCTGGTAACTAAACTTAATTAATTTACTATTCCCACTCCAGTCAGTATTTAATTGGGGTAGGTGCTGATCACTAAACTTAATTAATTTACTATTCCCACTCCAGTCAGTATTTAATAGGGGTAGGTGCTGGACACTAAACTTAATTTAATTACTATTCCTACTCCAGTCAGTATTTAATTGGGGTAGTTGCTGGACACTAAACTTAATTAATTTACTATTCCCACTCCAGTCAGTATTTACTTAGGGTAGGTGCTGGACACTAAACCTATTTAATTTACTATCCCCACTCCAGTCACTATTTAATTGGGCTAGGTGCTGGACACTAAACTTAATTAATTTACTATTCTCATTCCAGTCAGTATTTAATTAGGGTAAGTGCTGGACACTAAACCTATTTAATTTACTATTCCCACTCCAGTCACTATTTAATTAGGCTAGATGCTGGATACTAAACTTAATTAATTTACTATTCCCACTCCAGTCACTATTTAATAGGGGTAGGTGCTGGACACTAAACCTATTTAATTTACTATTCCCACTCCAGTCACTATTTAATTAGGCTAGATGCTGGATACTAAACTTAATAAATTTACAATTCCTACTCCAATGATTATTTAATTGGGGTAGGTGCTGGACACTAAACTTAATTAATGTACTATTCCCACTACAGTCAGTATTTAATTGGGGTAGGTGCTGGACAGTCAGTATTTAATTGGGGTAGGTGCTGGACACTAAACTTAATTAATTTACTATTCCAACTCCAGTCACTATTTAATTGGGATAGGTGCTGGACACTAAACTTAATAAATTTACTATTCCCACTCCAGTCAGTATTTAATTGGGGTAGGTGCTGGACACTAAACTTAATTAATTTACTATTCCTACTCCAGTCAGTATTTATTTGGGGTAGGTCCTGGTCACTAAACTTAATTATTTTACTATTCCCACTCCAGTCAGTATTTAATTGGGGTAGGTGCTGGTCACTAAACTTAATTAATTTACTATTCCCACTCCAGTCAGTATTTAATAGGGGTAGGTGCTGGACACTAAACTTAATTAATTTACTATTCCCACTCCAGTCAGTATTTACTCAGGGTAGGTGCTGGACACTAAACCTATTTAATTTACTATCCCCACTCCAGTCACTATTTAATTGGGATAGGTGCTGGACACTAAACTTAATTAAATTACTATTCCTACTCCAGTCAGTATTTAATTGGGGTAGGTGCTGGTCACTAAACGTAATTAATTTACTATTCCCACTCCAGTCAGTATTTAATAGGGGTAGGTGCTGGACACTAAACTTAATTAATTTACTATTCCCACTCCCGTCAGTATTTACTCAGGGTAGATGCTGGACACTAAGGGGTCGATTCCGATTCGGGCCGGAAAAAGCACCGACCGACTCGGAGCCGGAATTTATTCCGACCGACACGTACCTTTGGCGCCCGACACGCCAAGTACGATGCAAGGCGTGCAAAATCCGACCGACACGTACGGAACCCAAGCCGAACGACCGAGCCGCACGGAAAACAGCAATCCGGCCGGAAAAACACGCGAATCGAACCGACCGACACGCACCCGGAACAAATACGACCGAAACGTACACGCGAACTCCAAACCGCAAAGTACGATGCAAGGCACGAAAACCACGACCGAGTCGTACGGAGGACAAGCCGTACGACCGACATGCATACAAAACCGAGCCGAAGTAACACAAAACACCGCGACCGACGCGTACGCAGCATAGAAAAATGCACAAACACAGCGTGAACGAAACGGAGAAGACCGTACGAGACAACTGCAGGGTCCGACTCGGTCACAAGAACGTTTCCAACATGCACAGACAGTACAAAGGAAAAATTACACAAAAAAAGGCCAAACAAGCAATTACAAAGCCAATAAATACTGGGGGGGGGTGGGGACAGAGAACAAAGACACACCCACAACTCCACCCATATAAAGGACACAAATCCCAACCATGATCCTTTGCAAATGCTATTCTACTGCCAGCACCCAACAGACAGCAACCACACCCACAGCTCATCCCTCACACAAGCCACACACCATCAGCACACCAACAAATACCTACCTCACATACACCCAGCAAAACACACACTCACACACCCTCACCTGCACACCAACACACACATCACTCACCATCACCACCCATCACCATGCCCCCCAAGAAGAATCACAAGTTTCTAGATTGTGAATTGGAAGTCATGGTAGACGAGATCCTCAGGGTAGAGCCACAGCTGTTTGGCACACTGGTCCAACAGACACCCATCTCCCAGAAAACCAAGATGTGGGAGAGGATCATCAACAGGGTGAACGCACAATCACCATGTCTGCGCACAAAGACCGACATCCAGAACAGGTGGTATGACGTGCGCAGGAGGGTACGGGAGCTGCTCAAGAAAGACTACCTCCTGAGCCAATACACCGGCAGTGGCCCTCCTGCCAAGCCAGTATACCTCAGGCCCTGGGAGGAGAAGGTGCGGGCCATCCTTCCGCCAGTGAGCGTCTATGGACTAGAGAACATCCCAGAGCCTGGTGAGTACACAACAAATGTACACAATATTCTGCCACAATACACACACACATCACTGTCAAGGGGAGAGTCAAACCATGCACTCATAGCAATTACACAGCAACCAGAACAGAATCATCCCAAAATGTGTATGTCAGTCAGATAAACACAACACATGCCATCTCAAAGCTACATTTAACCGTGTCATCACATGTACAAACACAACTACAACTACAGCTAGGCAGTGGCACAAATATAACTAACAAACACATCCAGACATGTAGCCACCACTACAACACCAACACACAGTGAAGACCACTGAAAGAAAGGAATTCAGTGTATGCTGGGCAAGTCAGTGTAGCCAATAGCATCATGGGAGTCATAGTCACACATATTGCCCACCCCCACAACTGTCCCATCAACACCACCATGAACCATGCGCACATCACAGGGAGTGGAAAAGGACTCACAAGGTGGCTGACACTGGCTACTGCTGTGGGGAGCACAAGGCCCTGCTGGGAACTGTGCAACAACCAACAGCAGGACACCACTGACTGACATCCTGAGAGACAACTTCCACTCCCTGCAATGGAAGCACGTTCCATGGTGGGATATCTGGCTGGGTGGGAAGGAGGACTCGCAGCACTGACCATAGTCACAAGCACCTCCCCTCACACACACCCTCAACACAAACTCCACAGAACCCACCTGGGAGAATGCAATGCCTCACATCCTAACTCAAGATCCCACAAAGAACCTCCACCCTGGGTTATGTCGTGTGAAGCACAGGGACACTCTTGGGACTTTTAGCCAAACAACTGCCAGGACAACACTCCCAGCCATCCTGTCAGCACAGGCAGCCCACCCCACAGGGAAGCAGAGTCAAAAGGAAGGAAGCATGGGCATGCTGGGAAGGGGGTGGAGGCAATAGCATGATGGGAGTAGTAGGCACAGATATTGCTCAGCCTCACAACTGGCCCATCAACACCACCCTGAACCATGCTCACATCACAGGGAGTGGATAAGGACTGACAAGATGGCTGACACTGGCTACTGCTGTGGGGAGCACAAGGCCCTGCTGGCAACTGTGCAGCAACAAACAGCAGGACACCACTGACTGACATCCTGAAAGACAACTTCCACTCCCTGCAATGGAAGCACATTCCATGGTGGGATATCTGGCTGGGTGGGAAGGAGGACTCGCAGCACTGACCATAGTCACAAGCACCTCCCCTCACACACCCCCTCAACACAAACTCCACAGAACCCACCTGGGAGAATGCAATGCCTCACATCCTAACTCAAGATCCCACAAAGAACCTCCACCCTGGGTTATGTCGTGTGAAGCACAGGGACACTCTTGGGACTTTTAGTCAAACAACTGCCAGGACAACACTCCCAGCCATCCTGTCAGCACAGGCAGCCCACCCCACAGGGAAGCAGAGTCAAAAGGAAGGAAGGATGGACATTCTGGGAAGGGGGGTGGAGGCAATAGCATGATGGGAGTCGTAGTCACAGCTCTACATCCCCCACCACATGGCCCAGCAAGCTCACACTCACGCATGCACATCCCACAGAGAGTGGAAAAGCCCATCAAAGATGTCTGACACTGTTGCTGTGTCGTGGGGATCACAAGGGCATGCTGGGAACTGCACACCAACCAACAGCAGGACACCACTGTCAGCCATCTTGCCATTGCTCTCACACCCACACACACTGAACTCCCCACAAAAGCAAGTAAGTATGGGAATGCTGGGAAGTGGGGTGGAGGCAATAGCATGATGGGAGTCATAGTCACAGACATAGCTCACCCCCACAACTGTCCCATCACCACCACCCTGAACCATGCTCACATCACAGGGAGTGGAAAACAACTGACAAGATGGCTGACACTGGCTACTGCTGTGGGGAGCACAAGGCCCTGCTGGGAACTGTGCACCAACAAACAGCAGGACACCACTGACTGACATCCTGAAAGACAACTTCCACTCCCTGCAATGGAAGCACGTTCCATGGTGGGATATCTGGCTGGCTGGGAAGGAGGACTCGCAGCACTGACCATAGTCACAAGCACCTCCCCTCACACACCCCCCTCAACACAAACTCCACAGAACCCACCTGGGAGAATGCAATGCCTCACATCCTAACTCAAGATCCCACAAAGAACCTCCACCCTGGGTTATGTCGTGTGAAGCACAGGGACACTCTTGGGACTTTTAGCCAAACAACTGCCAGGACAACACTCCCAGCAATCCTGTCAGCACAGGCAGCCCACCCCACAGGGAAGCAGAGTCAAAAGGAAGGAAGGATGGACATTCTGGGAAGGGGGGTGGAGGCAATAGCATGATGGGAGTCGTAGTCACAGCTCTACATCCCCCACCACATGGACCAGCAAGCTCACACTCACGCATGCACATCCCACAGAGAGTGGAAAAGCCCATCAAAGATGTCTGACACTGTTGCTGTGTCGTGGGGATCACAAGGGCATGCTGGGAACTGCACACCAACCAACAGCAGGACACCACTGTCAGCCATCTTGCCATTGCTCTCACACCCACACACACTGAACTCCCCACAAAAGCAAGTAAGTATGGGAATGCTGGGAAGTGGGGTGGAGGCAATAGCATGATGGGAGTCATAGTCACAGACATAGCTCACCCCCACAACTGTCCCATCACCACCACCCTGAACCATGCTCACATCACAGGGAGTGGAAAACAACTGACAATATGGCTGACACTGGCTACTGCTGTGGGGAGCACAAGGCCCTGCTGGGAACTGTGCACCAACAAACAGCAGGACACCACTGACTGACATCCTGAAAGACAACTTCCACTCCCTGCAATGGAAGCACGTTCCATGGTGGGATATCTGGCTGGGTGGGAAGGAGGACTCGCAGCACTGACCATAGTCACAAGCACCTCCCCTCACACACCCCCTCAACACATACTCCACATAACCCACCTGGGAGAATGCAATGCCACACATCCTAACTCAAAATCCCACAAAGAACCACCACCCTGGGTTATGTTGTGTGGAGCACAGGGACACTCTTGGGACTTTTAGCCAAACAACTGCCAGGACAACACTCCCAGCCAACCTGTCAGCACAGGCAGCCCACCCCACAGGGAAGCAGAGTCAAAAGGAAGGAAGGATGGGCATGCTGGGAAGGGGGGTGGAGGCAATAGCATGATGGGAGTCGTAGTCACAGCTCTACATCCCCCACCACATGGCCCAGCAAGCTCACACTCACGCATGCACATCCCACAGAGAGTGGAAAGGCCCATCAAAGATGTCTGACACTGTTGCTGTGTCGTGGGGATCACAAGGGCATGCTGGGAACTGCACACCAACCAACAGCAGGACACCACTGTCAGCCATCTTGCCATTGCTCTCACACCCACACACACTGAACTCCCCACAAAAGCAAGTAAGTATGGGAATGCTGGGAAGTGGGGTGGAGGCAATAGCATGATGGGAGTCATAGTCACAGACATAGCTCACCCCCACAACTATCCCATCAACACCACCCTGAACCATGCTCACATCACAGGGAATGGATAAGGACTCACAAGAAGGCTGACACTGGCTACTGCTGAGGGGAGCACAAGGGCATGCTGGGAACTGCACACCAACCAACAGCAGGAAACCACTGTCAGCCATCTTGCCATTGCTCTCACACCCACACACACTGAACTCCCCACAAAAGCAAGTAAGTATGGGAATGCTGGGAAGTGGGGTGGAGGCAATAGCATGATGGGAGTCAGTCACAGACATAGCTCACCCCCACAACTGTCCCATCAACACCACCCTGAACCATGCTCACATCACAGGGAGTGGATAAGGACTCACAAGATGGCTGACACTGGCTACTGCTGTGGGGAGCACAAGGGCATGCTGGGAACTGCACACCAACCAACAGCAGGACACCACTGTCAGCCATCTTGCCATTGCTCTCACACCCACACACACTGAACTCCCCACAAAAGCAAGTAAGTATGGGAATGCTGGGAAGTGGGGTGGAGGCAATAGCATGATGGGAGTCATAGTCACAGACATAGCTCACCCCCACAACTGTCCCATCAACACCACCCTGAACCATGCTCACATCACAGGGAGTGGATAAGGACTCACAAGATGGCTGACACTGGCTACTGCTGTGGGGAGCACAAGGGCATGCTGGGAACTGCACACCAACCAACAGCAGGACACCACTGTCAGCCATCTTGCCATTGCTCTCACACCCACACACACTGAACTCCCCACAAAAGCAAGTAAGTATGGGAATGCTGGGAAGTGGGGTGGAGGCAATAGCATGATGGGAGTCATAGTCACAGACATAGCTCACCCCCACAACTGTCCCATCAACACCACCCTGAACCATGCTCACATCACAGGGAGTGGATAAGGACTCACAAGATGGCTGACACTGGCTACTGCTGTGGGGAGCACAAGGCCCTGCTGGCAACTGTGCAACAACCAACAGCAGGACACCACTGACTGACATCCTGAAAGACAACGTTCACTCCCTGCAATGCAAGCACAGTCCATGGTGGGATAACTGACTGGCTGGGTGGGAAGGAGGGCCGGCTGTCAACCAAATACAACCAATGCAGACCATGTTCACACCCCAACAAATACATAGAAATGCCCAAATAATGCAGGACAATGTGCTACACCAATATCAACTCCTGACTGTGACAACTTAGGACAATGCAATGTACAGGCCCGCACCCAGAGGCACAGTCACAACTGTCAGGTGTGTCAACCATTGATGCCTGCAGAAACATAACATACATTGTGTGTGTCTCCCAAAAACAGGTGATGATGGGGACACAGCAGCAGACGCTGAGGAGTCCCAGTCCCAGGCTCAAGAGGATGCGGAGCTCACTTGTGTCGTACAGCCTCTGCCCTCCTCGGACGAAGAAGACCAACCTGGCACATCCGGTGCAAGTCAACATGCAGCACCAGCAGGACCACCAGCTGCAGCACCAGCAGGACCACCAGCTGCACCCCTTGCACCCACCCCTCCAACGACTGTCACCACAAATACCATCCCTGCCGACATGGACAGAACAAGGAGCAACACCAGCACAGGGACCCTGGACCAACGTGGGGCCATGGACACCACCACCACCACCAACCCCCAAGGGGGACCAGGGTCATCTGTGCGTGCCACTGCACGCACTGCACATGTCGGCAGGGGTGGTGGGAGGGGTGGGAGACAGAGGTCGCTGCTTGCAGAGGTTGCTGGTGTGCATGATGACCCACAACTGGTACGCATAGCCGATGCGTACCAGTCCAGCACCGGAGATCTCAGCCAGGTAGTGGGGCTCCTCAGAGACATGAAACAGCAGCAGGCTGCCCATCATGCCCGCTTGGACTCACACATGTCCCGCGTGGAGTCCAAGTGGGACGCACTGCAAGAGATGACGGCGGTGCACAGGGACATCTTACAATGCCTCCGCCAGATGAACAGCAACCAGTCCACACCTCCCTGTGTGCCAACAACATCTGGTGCTGAACAAACTGCAACTGCCACAGGGAGGGGGATGACTCTGGCGGAGAGTCCCCTGCACCGCAGCAGCCTGTACTTGAGGGGCCCCCCAAAGAAGAGGGGTCGTCCGAGGAGGGGCAAGTGAGAGGCCGATGGCCAAGTGCAACTCCCAGGAAGCCTGAACCTGTTCTGGATGTTCACCTTTGTGCACAGACTGTTCACCCTGTTGACGGCAACACAACTCCCACACATTACATGGGGAGTACAAGTTGGACCAATGTCTCAGACAACTGTGGCCCCGATACTGGGGATTTTGTCTACCAGGACTTTCAATTCACCTAGGAACTTGTGATTGCAAGATATATGTACAGCACTAACCATCCTATGCACTATTCACACAAATGTATCACAATAAACACACTAATACACCATACTTGCCTCTGTTGTGATTCTAACGTGGGTGCTGTCATGGGGATGATGAACTGCAAAATTACACTGTGTATGCGGACTGCAACAGCAAGTACAACACAGGCATGTGAGTAAAGGCAACGTGACACATATGAGGGAGACACACCACCAGGGCTACACAACACATACACACCTAGGCCATCTGACTCATTGCCTACACTGATGTTGCCAGGGAAGACGGTGCAATGCACAGACACCACACCTATTCCCAGTTGTAGTCAAGTAGCCCACAGGTGCAGTAAGCAAATGGCAGTCAAATGTGTGACCACAGACAACGCACATCACAAAGTGAAGCACAGGTTTATTACACAGTTGCAACATGTCGTAACCACTACAGATGCAAGGTAATCTCACCTGGCAGTGGGCACACAGTCAACAACTGTAGAAGGAAGGAAGTCCATGGGTGTGGCGCACATCACCTGTAGGGACACAACAGCTACCACCCTGGAAGTACAATCACGTCGTCGGTGGACACAGTTGACCAAACGAATCTGAAAGTACCCTGTGAAGGACAGAAATGACACACAGTCAAAAGCAATGGAGAACAGGACAGAACAGCAAAACTCATGCACAATACATGTTACAAGATACTCACCCAGAACCAAGTTAGCATGTCAACACTGTTGGGGAGTACAGACCACCTGTAAGCACACATAGCTACACACATCCAGTCAAGTAGCCCATGGACACACTCCAACAGCACCAGAGCACCACCTACACATATCATGCCAACTCACATCATTGACATGACACCTCAGGATACTCACATTCAGCTAAAGAAGTTGGTGATGAGCTGTGTGCGGACATCACCCTCATCATCATCATCATCATCACTGGCATCGTGGTCCAGGCCAGGATCCTCCACAGGTGGCGGATGTTGGTCATTGTCATCCTGGATGAGAGGCAACTCCTTCCGCACTGCCAGGTTGTGGAGCATGCAGCAGACGATGATAATCTTGCACACCTTCGCTGAGGCATATGGGAGGGACCCTCCTGTCTTATCCAGGCAGCGGAAGCGGCTCTTCAGGAGACCAAATGTCCGCTCAATCACTCTCCTGGTCCGACCATGTGCCTCATTGTAGCGCATCTGGGCTGGTGTCACAGGGTTCCTGAGGGGTGTCAGCAACCACGGCATGTTGGGGTATCCCGAGTCACCTACGGACAGACAAGTGCACATTAGCTGACTTGGAAAAGTGGGCGGAATACTACAGATCAGATCACACACAATGGCACAAAGTCAGTACACACCGACAAGCCAGGCACGCTGGTTCTGCATCTGTGCCATCATCCTGGGGATGCGACTACTCCTCATCACAAAGGCATCGTGTGCTGAACCAGGGAAACGGGCACACACGTGTGTGATGGTCATATCTGCAAGACACACCACCAGTGCATTGACCGAGTGGTAGTGCTTGCGGTTCACGGTAGGCCTGCTCCTGGGCCTGTGGTGGTACCAAAGCCACATGTGTCCCATCAATGGAGCCAATGACATGCGGCATCCTCCCCAGGGCATAGAAGTCACTCTTCACGTCAGTGAGTCGTTGCAGTCTAGGGAAATAGATGTACCGGTTCAGGAATAGCAACATTGCCTCCAAAACATCGCGGAGCACACAGCTCAACATGGTCTGTGACATCCCACCAGCAGTCGCCACAGTATGTTGGAAGGTACCGGTGGCAAAGAAGTGTAGGGCTGCCATCACCTTCACCTTGGGGGTCAGCGCTGTAGGATACGGCCGGCCAGGCTGCAAATGTGGGGCCAACTGCACTGCCAAATCCTCAATAAGCTGCCTGGTGAAGCGGTGGCGTCGGATGCTGTCCCGTTCCACCATCGTTGCCAGGTCTGGGAATGGTCGATGGACAGCAGGAGCCCTGCAGTGCCGAGGAGAAGAAAGCAAGATTGTCAGTCACCCCACATATGCGGCATTGAACACACTCAATATCACAACATACATCATTATGAGGCACAACTACATGAAGTGTGCAGTTCCGTAAGGACATGTATGGTACATACATGGCCAACATCTGTCATCACGGTTCAACAAGTGGCATCAATAAGTCCCAGGTTGACCCATTGGATGTCATGAGGCCGTGTCACAGTTCCCATCTCCTGCTGCCGTGTCACAATCACCCCCCACAGTGACATGTGAGGACAGATGTGCCCCAGGCATCACAGCTCAACGACAGGTACATTCCCAGGGACCCTGTATTACCACATGGACACTGGCATTACATGGAGTATCATGTATACACCACAGCAAAACAACCATGACCCCCCAAGGTAGTGGTCCCACTTGCCACTGCAGGACAGACATGGACGTCTGTGACACACACACGCACAACATCAAAGTCCATGCACACACAACGTGGATGTGGAGACTGTCTCCCATTGTGCACATGAAATCAGAGACATTGTAAACACTACATGCACACAGACTATGGAGGACCATCACTATTGTGCCACTGGGACACCCTGGCTCAAACATACCGTCCCACATGGGACTCACGGGGTATGTGACATGACATACACATACACCACCGTGAAATGTGACCATGGCACATGCACAGATATGAACAGTTGCCCATCACAGTGGTCATGTACATGTAACACCCAGGATCCTGTCCCCATGAACACGTGCACAGCCTGGGGGTGGCTGCCCCCAGGTGACACCCACAGGACAACATATACACCAACATACACACAATAGGAAATGCAGCCTTACATGCCTTATGATACAGTTTGGACAGGCTGTCGTGTTGTAGGTGTGCCCCTCACTCCCTGGGAGCTATCTGTGGCTGGCATATGTTCATCTGAGACAGGCATGGTGACATATGCCAGTCACTTGTACAGGGGTGCGGGTACGCGTTGAACCCCTATACGCGTTGAACAGCAATGGACCGATCCGTGCCCCCGGCCGGCCCATTGCATTCAATGTGTGCAGGTACGCGTTGTACCCCTGTACGCGTTGTACCGCAATGGACCGATCGGTGCCCCCGGCCGGCCCATTGCATTCAATGTGTGCGGGTACGCGTTGTACCCCTGTACGCGTTGAACAGCAATGGACCGATCGGTGCCCCCGGCCGGCCCATTGCATTCAATGTGTGCGGGTACGCGTTGTACCCCTGTACGCGTTGTACCGCAATGGACCGATCGGTGCCCCCAGCTGGCCCATTGCATTCAATGTGTGCGGGTACGCGTTGTACCCCTGTACGCGTTGAACAGCAATGGACCGGTCGGTGCCCCCGGCCGGCCCATTGCATTCAATGTGTGCGGGTACGCGTTGTACCCCTGTACGCGTTGAACAGCAATGGACCGATCGGTGCCCCGGCCGGCCCATTGCATTCAATGTGTGCGGGTACGCGTTGTACCCTGTACGCGTTGAACTGCAATGGACCGATCGGTGCCCCGGCCGGCCCATTGCATTCAATGTGTGCGGGTACGCGTTGTACCCCTGTACGCGTTGATCAGCAATGGACCGATCGGTGCCCCGGCCGGCCCATTGCATTCTATGTGTGCGGGTACGCGTTGTACCCCTGTACGCGTTGTACCGCAATGGACCGATCGGTGCCCCGGCCGGCCCATTGCATTCAATGTGTGCGGGTACGCGTTGTACCTCTGTACGCGTTGAACAGCAATGGACCGATCGGTGCGCACTCCATTGACAATGGCCTAGCCTGGCAACGGACGCGTTTTCGAAATTCGAACGAGTCGGTTGCTGCAAATTCAGTTGGTCACCCACAACAATGTTGCAAAATCTTGTATGTCATGAAGTTGAAGATTTGAAGGATGCTGTGGGCGTGTATTGGTGCTGCTATTCCATGGATTGGCCAGATTCAGAAGATGCAAACGACTTGGACCTATCACTTTGGACACATGGGACTGTATCTGCCTCTCCAGCACATATATATTGCTGGCTGTTCCCCTGAGAGCTCACTTGCCTGCACTACATGCTCCAGGTCGACATCTGCCACTGCACTGCTGCTGTCTCTGCCCCCTCTGGACCCTGCAATGGCACGTACTGTGGAGAGAGCCCCAGTCTTCAGCCTTGAGGAGAACCAGGCCCTGCTGGACAGCCTACTTCCACAGTACAGCAAGCTGTATGGGACACCAGGGGAGCAGGTGAGTGTTCTGTGCACTGCCTTTCTGAATGTGCATTTTGTCTGCCAAGCAAGGCTGAAAGTCTGCACGCCACTGGCTAGCAGGCTCACTGAGTAGTTGTCACCCCCCATAGTGTGTAGTGACATGCACTGGACAGGTATGGTGCAGTGACAGTGCATTTGAACAAGGTTTTACTTCCCATGCAATGATACCATGTAGTGACTTCTGGCAAACTGTCCATGGGCAGCGTTGCACTGCCTGTGTACATCATGTGCCCCTGTGATTGAGACATGTATATCCAACTGTGTCATGCACGGATATGTTGCATGTGTAGTAATGGCCTTTTCACTTTGTCATCCTGACAGGTTAATGCCCATCGGAAGCAGGAGATCTGGAAGGACATCGTCCGGGCTGTCCGGTCCGTGGGGGTCTACAAGCGCCGGATCCGCAACTGCCAGAAGAGGTGGCAGGACCTTCGGGGCTGGACCCGGAGGATTGCACGGGTCCAGCTGAAGCTGTCGCCTCCTCGCAGGAGGGGCGGAACACGGACCCTGACCCCCCACATGCTCCAGATCCTGGCGGTGGTGTTTCCAGACCTGGATGGGCAGCTGAAGGCCAGACAGCAGCAAGGAGGGGGTGAGTCAAAGACTGCACTGTGAACTCTGTATTACATGCTATGTGCCCTCCTCTGGCCTGGTTAAACTGCCACAGTACAGCAGTAATGTTGTCCAGGAGCCATGTCCCTCTATTGTGCACTGCCCACTCCTCATCTGATACCCAGGTGTTGCCCATACATTCAGGGAATTGTGTCACTTGGGACTGTGTCCTTGCAGTTTGCTTCACTCAAGGTGGGGGACAGCATCTGTTTCCCTAACTCTGTTGTGGGCATCATGGGTGGGTCCATTGTTCACACAACGCCTGTGTTCGGACATGTAATCTGCGTGTTGCTTTGATATGCGGTCCACTTGCTGAACTGAGCCACCACATGTGCCTGGGGTATGTGGCACACACCCATGCAGCGGGTGGGAACAATGTTTGGGCCCCAGGAGTGTGCAGATTACGTGTGTCACACATACATAGCCAGCTATCCACTGTCCAGGGCTCATCCCTCATTCATGTGGGGCAGGACAGTCATGCCTACTCCAGCCCATGCAATGCACTCTGTACTCCCACTCCCATGTATCAGCTGACACATTGTGCACAGTGATTTGACCCCTCAGGTGTCTGCCTCTGTGTCAGTGTGCTGTGGATTTGTTGCCAGGACTGCTGGGGTGTTTCTCGGTAGGGGCTCAGCATGCCACTGGAGATGTGACCATAGGAGACGATACTTGTGTGTCACATAGGTGTTTGATCAGCTGCCCGTGCAGACTGGGGTATGCGAATGTGAAGTTCAGGCAGCTGTTTCCCATTCACAGCAGATTGTGAGGGGCTCAGGTTCAGAGGGTAGTGTCACAGGTCTCCCATATGTCCAATCGGTATGACCTGGACAGATGAGGGTTAAGATGATGTGTTGTGTGGGGGATGTACATGTGCACTTGTGCAGCTCCAGGACTTGCATTCCCCATGACCTACTATTGTGACACAGTGCAGAGTGTTGTTGTCTGGCTGCCAAGTCATACATCACTGAGACAGTGATGTATGACTTAGCAGTCATGCCTCCGCCATGGCATGTGTCTACTTATTGGTGATCCTGCAGGGGAGTGACATGTGCTACATGCACACCATTGTGGCGATGGCTATCAGGACATGGGTGCATCATGGTGTCTGTCGCTGGTATGCATCACATGCATTTCCTATTTGACTCTGGGCATCCCTTTCATCCGGAAACCTGTACTGACTCAGTGGCAAGAGTTGTGATGTGTGCATGTCCACATGCTACACCGTGTCCTCTGCACTGTCCAACTACTGTGTAGGTGGTGCATGTGTCCACACTGGGGTGTTGCTATCCAACAGACACCAGACAGATGGGTGCAAGGCCATGTGGGATGTGAGTGCCATGGTTGGCATCAGACTGACAATTGGCTTCTCCTGTTCAGTTAGGGCACTTTTAGCAATGTTCAACTAATGATGCCAGGGCTTGCTCTGTAATGTGCTGTGCTCACAGTGGTGTGTGCATTTGGTGCAGGTGACTGATGTCTGTCTGTTTACCCATTGTTTGCAGATACATCCACGGCCACGGAAGGGGACAGCTCCACGGACCAGGAGGAGCCGGAGAGCCAGACTGGGTCAGCAGCCGAGGAGTGGTCGGAGGGACCCAGTGGCACGGAGGGCGAGGGGAGCCACACCGAGGAGTCCTCAGCACCATCCACCTCAGCTGAGGACCAGAGCAACTCGGAGGATGACTCCCTTATGGAGGCGGGTGTCAGCAGCCACCACACCCCAGCTAGTGTTGCTGTCCCCGCCACCACCAGCACCACCACCGCCCTCCCATCGGCTCCCATTCCCCAGGTCTGTGGAGGCTCCCATGTTCGGGAGCGTGTCTCCTTTGGGCCAGGCACCGCACCCCTGCCCCTGTGTCCCCTGCTGCCCTGAGTGAGGAGTCTGTGTACCTCCTTCGCCAGCTCCATGTAGGGCAGACAGCCATGCTGAGTGTCCTCCATGCGCACACCGCTCTGTTGACTCAGCTGGTGTCGTTCATGGAGGGCATCTCATCGGGCATGTCTGACCTACAGAGGGGCAATAGGTCCATGGACTCCTCCCTGACGGCAGCAGTGTCCCTCCTTAGACAGTCCCTCACCCCTCCTGCCTCTGCTCCATCCACACTCCCCAGCACCTTACCCGTCCCAAGCACACACACACCGGCACAGGCACACACCAGCACACACACGTCCAGCACACAGACACACACGCCACAAACAAAACGCACACGCACGCACAGTCAGGGGACTGAAACCAGACTCACAGGGGATGGGGCCCTGGAACACACACACGCATCCACGAGCACTGCGCAGTCCTCAGTTGCCTCTCCCTCCAAAGCACCCTCCCTTGCCTCACCTGCAACCCCAAAGACCCAGCGGCTCTTCCTCAGTGACCTCGGCCTCTTCCCCTCCGATCCAGCTGATACAGCATTCAGGGGGAAGAGGAAGCCCACCCACACGGAGCAGAGTGCCCCTCGCCCCCGGACACCCTCCCCCAGGCGCAGACAGACTGAGGCCCCCACCCGCAAGTCCCCCGGAGTCGTAAGAGCAAGACCCCACCGCCGCCCTGCAGCTCAGGCACCAGGTCTCCTTCCTCCATCCCTCAGGCCCCCACTCCACAGGTGCCCCCACCACACCCTGCCCCAGGTTCCCCCACCCACAGATATACCATCCCCAAGAGGATCCGGCCTTCTCCCCTGCCACTTGCTCTCCTGGCACCACACCCCCCGCTGCGCTTGTCTGTGCCACTGATGTGGTGAGGGTGTCCTCCCCTCTGTCCAGCCCACCTTGCCTGTTCCCCATTCTCCTCCCCTGGTGGTAGGCACTGCAGTGGAGTCCACTACCACCCTGTCTGACTTGGGCACTGCAGTGGCGGACCTGTCCACTCCATCTGCAGGGTCCACTGCAGTCGTGCCGGCACCCACAACATCTGAGTCATGCCCCCAGTTGTGCCGGCACACACCATGTCAGACACCTCCACTGCAGTTGTCAGTGGCTCGCCAGCACCCACCACCCCTTCCCTGCTTCCTCCTGGTGAGCCCTGATCCTGTCCCTGCGGTGCCTGGCCTGCCCCCCGGTTGCCCCTCCTAGTGGATTGTCCCTGGTTTTGTGCAGTGCAGGCATGCGTAGGGTGACATCTGCCACTGTCACCCTGTTTGGACTTTGACAATGGACTGGCCATTGGCCTTTGTGTTTATTCTGAACTTTCAGTTATCATTACACACATATGCTGAATAAAGCAACTTTCTGTTCTCTAGTGCTTATGCTTCTGATGTACATGTTGTTGATGATGCTAACCATGCCCTTGCTGCATTGATGGTGATATTTGGTCTCATGATAATGAAGTGTTACTGTGCAGGAACCCATGTGGTCCAGGGGGAATGTGTCCTATCCTGTGGTGTATCCATGTCATCCATAGCAGCATCTGAGGGTGTCATGTGTTCAGTATTTGGCAATGGGATTTCCTACTTACATTAGCAATTTCACATCTGTGGCTTCCACCCCTGCACATCTGTTGTGCCTGCCATTGTTCAATTCGTCTACTTCCCTGACCGTGTGGCCATCTCCACTGGACATGCAGGTTTGGGCATCAATGGGGAAGGACTCATCTGTGTTGTCAGTGCAACATTGCTATACAAGTGTGTTGGATCTGTGCTGATGATTTCGTTGGCACTTCCATGACCAGGCTGATGTGACGGGAGCCTTCATTTGGTGCTAATTGTTGATTGTGTGACCAAGTGCTCAGCTGACATGATGGGGCCCTACTGAGGCAACATATGGCACAGCTTTCCTCACACAGGAGTGGAGTCCCCTCATGGCAGTGTGTACTCCTGTGACATTGCCTGCGCCCAAGGTGTGTGTTGTATGAGCATGTCTGTGTGTTCACTTCCGTTTAGCTGTGCATGCTGTGATCCCTAGTGTTGTACCTGTTTGTGATGCTTGCTGAGTTGACCTATGTTCCCCCAAAGTCTTCTCCTGGGTTCTCTGTGATGTGGGTGCATGGCACATTACTGGTCATCAGGGTGTCACCCATAGGTGTGTTTGCTGTCAGGGCTGAGTTTGTGTGCAGACGCAGATGGGTCACAGTCAGGTTTCCCTTGGCACTTGTTGTTTGCCCCTGTCATGTGATTTCCAGTTTGTGTTATCTTTCAGTGATTGTGACACGTTGTGTGTGTGACTGCTGGCACTCCTCAGGGTCCGGGCTGCAATGTTGGTTGTTGTCTATGTGTGTTCTTTGTGGGTTACCTTGGCTTCTTCATTGGTGTGTGACTGTGGCTGGGATCCCATTGGTTGGTGTGGTATTGCCGTCATGTCCATGTACAGCGTAGTGTGCAGTGTGTCAGACATTCAGGAGTCTTGTTGAGTGGCCATGTGTGATGTGTTTCTGCACCTTGGTTCCCACCCACCACCCTGGAATAGTCATGGGTGCATGTGCAATGTCACCAGTGCATGTGTGCTTCACTGCTGCACATTGTTGGAGGTCGAGGGGTGTGGTGTTGAGTGTGTGCAGATGAGAGTTGTTGGCTGGCTAGGCCCCTGCCTCCATATTGGCCTTGGCTTACTGGCCGTGCTGATTGATTTGTGCTTGTGTAGGTGTGATGGTAGTTTGTTGCTCAGGACACATGACTGTGGTTCACAGTGTGAACGACATTTATCTTTGTCATCACAGTGGGATTGTAATGCAGCCCAGGGTCACCACATTGTGGGGGCCCTGGGGGTAGTGCTGTGGTGTGTCTGTGTCTTGCTGTGTCAGTTGCTGTTCCTACGTGCCTGTGTGACATGTGTGATTTGTGCTCCCTCTCATCTGACAATGCCTGCTTGCCCACATAGGGGATTTGGATCCATGAGTTACCTTTGTGTGGCACTGTATGCACATCTGTATGATTGGTATTCAGGTCTCCTCATGTGTTGTGTGGTTGCCTGGGGACACTGGCACCCCCCTCACCTGTTGTGTATGATGTGCAGTGTGGGTCTGCCTGTTTGTGTTTGTGCATCTGCACCACTGCATTGGCATATCTTGGGTGTGCCATTGGCTGTATGTAGTTTGGTGGGTTTCCCCTGCTGTCCCTGGGACTCCTAGGTCATCGGTCAGCACAATGATCATGGTTTGTGTGTCCCATTGCTGCCATGGTATGGTATCTGTTCACCTCACATCTACAGTCTCCACAGGGTATCTGCATTTGTGTGCCCATTGGTGCAAATATGTGGGTCTGCATTCTGATGGTCACTTCTGTCATTGTGTCATTGATGAATGTTGACAGTGTCAGCCCCCATGGGTGTTGTTTGTCTGCACATGGCCAAAGGTATGTCTTATTTGCACTGCAGTATTTGCCTCCCCAATTTATGTTGCAATGGGACACATGCACTACTTTGCCACTGATGTGTTTTATGTTCTGTGACCAGGAATCATCCATGCAGTTTGGCAGTTGCAGCTTTTTCTTTGTCAACACTTACATTTTGGTCACTGTGATGATGGGGGTTTGGACCCCATTGCCACAATGTTCAAAATGTGCTTCAGCTATGGACCCCACACTTACATTTTGGTCACTGTGATGATGGGGGTTTGGACCCCATTGCCACAATGTTCAAAATATGCTTCAGCTATGGACCCCACACTTACATTTTGGTCACTGTGATGATGGGGGTTTGGACCCCATTGCCACACTGTTCAAAATGTGCTTCAGCTATGGACCCCACACTTACATTTTGGTCACTGTGATGATGGGGGTTTGGACCCCATTGCCACACTGTTCAAAATGTGCTTCAGCTATGGACCCCACACTTACCTTTTGGTCACTGTGATGATGGGGTTTGGACCCCATTGCCACACTGTTCAAAATGTGCTTCAGCTATGGACCCCACACTTACCTTTTGGTCACTGTGATGATGGGGGTTTGGACCCCATTGCCACACTGTTCAAGATGTGCTTCAGCTATGGACCCCACACTTACATTGTGGTCACTGTGATGATGGGGGTTTGGACCCCATTGCCACACTGTTCAAAATGTGCTTCAGCTATGGCCCCCACACTTACATTTTGGTCACTGTGATGATGGGGGTTTGGACCCCATTGCCACACTGTTCAAAATGTGCTTCAGCTATGGCCCCCACACTTACATTTTGGTCACTGTGATGATGGGGGTTTGGACCCCATTGCCACACTGTTCAAGATGTGCTTCAGCTATGGACCCCACACTTACATTTTGGTCACTGTGATGATGGGGGTTTGGACCCCATTGCCACAATGTTCAAAATGTGCTTCAGCTATGGACCCCACACTTACATTTTGGTCACTGTGATGATGGGGGTTTGGACCCCATTGCCACAATGGTCATGGCCTGCTTGCATTGTGGGGGCCACACACATATATGTGTGGCACATGTGATAGGGGGTCACATTGTATGTTCAAAGTCATGTTCAGTTATGTAGGCATTTGAAACAGTCTACACACGCTTGTCATGGTGTTGGGGGGATGTCTTTTTCTTGCATTACCTAGGTTGTGGTGTGCTGGTTGTGTCATGCATTGTCCATCCTATGAGTGGGGGTGGTGTTGGTGGTAGGCATCCAGCCCCCCATGGGTAGAGGTGGTAGTAGTGGTAGGCATCTGGCACCCCCTGGCTAAGGGTGGTAGTAGTGGTAGGCATCCAGCCCCCCTGGCTAAGGGTGGTAGTTGTGGTAGGCATCCAGCCCCCCTGGGTAAGGGTGGTAGTGGTGGTGGGCATCTGGCACCCCCCTGGCTAAGGGTGGTAGTAGTGGTAGGCATCTGGCACCCCCATGGCTAAGGGTGGTAGTAGTGGTAGGCATCCAGCCCCCCTGGCTAAGGGTGGTAGTAGTGGTAGGCATCCAGCCCCCCCTGGGTAAGGGCGGTAGTAGTGGTAGGCATCTGGCACTCCCCTGGCTAAGGGTGGTAGTAGTGGTAGGCATCCAGCCCCCCTGGCTAAGGGTGGTAGTGGTGGTTAGCATCTGGCCCCCCCTGGGTAGGGGTGGTGGTGCGCATTCAGGCCCTTGTGTGCATATGTGGCATTGGTGATGGGCATCCCGCCCCTATGGTGCTGCTGTTGCTGGTGTAAGTAAATTCTGCATCCCTCTGTGTGTGTGTGATGTGTCGTGTACGTGTTGTATGTGTTTTGTGGTTGGTGTCTGACTTACCTTCTGCGCCGTACGCGTCCGTGCCTGTTCCGGTAGTAAATGTAGAATATTGGTATGATCGGGACGAAGGGATTCATGGTTGGTTCGTGTCGTTCGTCTTTCTCGTCGCTCGCGTCGTCCTCGTCGCTGGCGTGTTCGCCTCGTAGCCGTGGATCGTGTTGTGGCGCGAATCGGAGCTTATGTGCGCCTCTCCCGGATGCTTTGACGTGCCGTGCGTAGCGACGGGTTCGGCGCGTACGGAAAGCGCATCGTACTTGTTCGGCCGGACGGGGCTGCATTTTCCCTTCCGTGCGACTCGATTCTGCGTTTCCGGATTCGCCTCGGTCGGAGAACAGGACCTGGATTGGGTGAGTACGACTCGGCCGGATTCGGTGCTGTTGTGCGCATCGTACTTACTCGTTCGGTGTGCTGTACGGATCGGTCGGGAAACAGGCATTCGCATGGCTTTTTTCCCGACCGAATGGTATTGGGTGCGCCTCCGACCGAGATCGGAATCGGCCCCTCAACCTATTTAATTTACTATCCCCACTCCAGTCACTATTTAATTGGGATAGGTGCTGGACACTAAACTTAATTAATTTACTATTCTCACTCCAGTCAGTATTTAATAGGGGTAGGTGCTGGACACTAAACTTAATTAAATTACTATTCCTACTCCAGTCAGTATTTAATTGGGGTAGGTGCTGGTCACTAAACTTAATTAATTTACTATTCCCACTCTAGTCAGTATTTAATAGGGGTAGGTGCTGGACACTAAACTTAATTAATTTACTATTCCCACTCCAGTCAGTATTTACTCAGGGTAGATGCTGGACACTAAACCTATTTAATTTACTATCCCCACTCCAGTCACTATTTAATTGGGATAGGTGCTGGACACTAAACTTAATTAATTTACTATTCTCACTCCAGTCAGTATTTAATTAGGGTAGGTGCTGGACACTAAACCTAATTAATTTACTATTCCCACTCCAGTCACTATTTAATAGGGGTAGGTGCTGGACACTAAACTTATTTAATTTACTATTCCCACTGCAGTCACTATTTAATTAGGATAGATGCTGGACACTAAACTTAATTAATTTACTATTCCCACTCCAGTCACTATTTAATAGGGGTAGGTGCTGGACACTAAACTTATTTAATTTACTATTCCCACTCCTGTCAGTATTTAATTAGAGTATGTGCTGGACACTAAACTTAATAAATTTACTATTCCTACTCCAATGATTATTTAATTGGGGTAGGTGCTGGACACTAAACTTAATTAATTTACTATTCCAACTCCAGTCACTATTAATTTACTATTCCCACTCCAGTCACTATTTAATAGGGGTAGGTACTGGACACTAAACATATTTAATGTACTATTCCCACTCCACTCAGTATTTAATTAGAGTATGTGGTGGACACTAAACTTAATAAATTTACTATTCCCACTCCAATGATTATTTAATTGGGGTAGGTGCTGGATACTAAACTTAATTAAATTACTATTCCCACTCCAGTCAATATTTAATAGGGGTAGGTGCTGTACACTAAACTTAATTTAATTACTATTCCTACTCCAGTCAGTATTTAATTGGGGGGTGCTGTACACTAAACCTATTTAATTTACTATTACAACTCCAATTACTATTTAATTAGGATATGTGCTGGACATTAAACTTAATTAATTTACTATTCCCATTCCAGTAATAATAATTTAAAGTAGATACTGAAAATTAAACTTAATTATTACACTATCCTCACTATAACATTATTATTTTTATAATATTTATTTTTGTTGATAGAAATAAGTTATATATAAAATTAAAATACACTACCTAACACTATCACCTATAAACTCAACAACAAACTCAAAATTAAATTTTGACATTTTCTTAATATAATAATATAAATATTTATTATATTTATTGCATTTTATAAAAATGAATTTAAATATTTACAACAAATACACAACATTATCCCTTATCAACACAAAATCACGTAAATAATTTATTACTTCAATTTTACACTTTTATTTTTAAAATATTAATTAAATTTTATTTCATCATATATTTTGTTTTTTTCTTAAAATCCACACCATTAGCCCCTATAAAACCAACATCCCACTTCAAACATTATAAAAAAAATGTAATTAATATTTTCTAATTTCTAATTTATTATAAATTTAACATTAATTTTTACAAAACTCACCACACTTGTCCCCTATAAACATCCCACTCCTAAAAATATATTTTAAATTTCGAAATAATATTTATAATTTACATATATAATTGTTTTAAAACTTTAAAATTTAAAAATATTTTTTTAAATCACCACCATTATCCCCTATCAACCCAACATCCCACTCCTAATTTTTTTTTTTATTCGAATTTTTATTTTTAAATTAATATTTTAAATTTTAAAATTACAAATTAAAACAATATTTTTAAAAACACTCCCCACCCTTATCCCCTATAAACCCAACATCCCAATCCTAATTTTTTGGGGAAATTCGAAATTAAATTTTGAATTAATATTTTAAATTATAAAATTTTGACAAATTTAAACAATATTTTTTAAAACACTCCCCACCCTTATCCCCCATAAACCCAACATCCCGCTCCTAAAAAATATATTTCTAAATTCTAATTACAATTTTAAAGTACATTTTTTAATAATTAATAATAATTAAAATCTATATTTTTAATACACTACCCACCCATATCCCCTATAAAACCAACATCCCGCTCCTAAAACAATATAATAATATTCTTTTATTTTATAACATTTAAAATAATTTACAACTTAACATTAACTCTAAAGAAATTCAAATATCAGACAAAAACGATATTTTAACATGTCGATATTTTTTCAATCAATATTACTAACATCGATATTTAACAAAACACTTCAAAACGATATTTTCAACATCGATATACAGAACATCGATTTTTCAAGACTGTCGATATACTTAACTCGATATTTCTGTACATCGATATTAAAAAGTAGATATTTTGACTGTGCACCATCTATAGACTGAGGTACGGGGTCTGCAGATAACACCCAGAGATCTTCTAATATATAATCATCTTGCTTCTATACAAGGGGAGGTTAGGCTACACTGTCATTTACTATGACAGCTCCTTTTTGATTTACGGACTCCTAGCTATGCTGACCGTATTTGTGTTATGCATTTTTCTGCTGATTGTGGCACGTATACTGCATACTAGAGCACGTTAGTTAAAATAAATATTTTAAACTTGTTCGTGTCTCTGTCAGATCTTATTGTGGACGAGTACAAGAGTGTGAGCGAAAGGGTGTGTCTTGCAAACGCGATTCCTGAGAGAGTCGGGAGTGTTGTGTTTTGGGGTGTCTAATCACTTGTTCCTCTGTGAGTGAGTAGGAGGGCAAGTGAGACACTATAGCTAGTCGGCCCGAGCTCATGGGTACTAAAGTTGTAGACTAACTCAGTCCCTACATACTAAGGTCCCATAATCCCACACTAAAGGGCCCATTAGGATGGCGAACCGCCCGCCATCCACACCAGAAAGACCCCCGCCATATTATGATGGCTGGGGGGTCCGCGGCGGACGGAAAGACCGTCCGCCGCTTTTTCGCCGGTTGACTCGTCGACCGGGCAGAAAACATGCATAATATGGTGGCGGTGTCTGCAAGACACCGCCATCCATATTATGATGATGGCGGAAAGCAGCCCTTCCATGGCGGCGTTGCCGCCATTGAAAGGCTTGAGGTCTTCGCTGTTGGGGGCCCGTAGCGGGCCCCCAGGATGTTCGGGGGGTGTGGGGTGCACATGGGGGGTACCACATTGGCATGGACAAAGTGGCAGGCACCGCGCGGTGCCTGTCACCTTGTGCATGTCAATGCACAACATGCATTCCCAGCATTGTGGCGGGCGGTGCTGTGAGCACCGCCCGCCACAATGCTGGGAATAGGTGATGCCACCGCCACGGTGGCGATGGCATCATAATTGCAGGTGCGGGATCGCAGCACCTATAGCGGGCGGTCCCTTTGGCCGTTGCGGTGGCGGGCGTACTTTGTCCACCCGCCATCGTAATAGAGCCCATAGTTCTGTGTATGCGCAGAATCCCTGCAACAGGTCTTGTTTTACATTCTGCCGAAACTACATAAAAACAAATTTCCACCACCAGGCCGTCCTATTGTCTCTGGGATCAACTCTATCCTTGAACCATTGTCACAATTCAGCAACTGGTTCTGAGGCCACTAGTAAAAACGATGCCCTCATATTTGAAAGATACAAAAGAGGTGCTATGCCTTCTCAACAGCTTGAGTATTGACTCTAATCAGGATATATTGATGGCAATGGATATAGAGGCCCTCTATACATCTATACCGCAAGAACAAACTCTTACCACCATTGAAAACCTTCTCAGGGCTGCACAGATTGATACCATCACCCCTACTGTATTTATAATGGATTGTGCCAGAATTGCCCTCACTGAGAATTTCTTCAAGTATGAAAACACCATATTTCATCAGGTGAAGGGCACTTCTATGGGCAGTACTTTCGCCCCAAGTTTGGCATGTCTTTATGTCCACCAGTTCAAAAATGAACATATCCCTAATGATTCTAATCCTTACCAAACGAACATCAGACTATGGTGCAGAGACATTGATGAAGTCCTGATTATTTGGAGAGGTGATGAAACTCGAGCAGTGGAATTTTGTTCCTGGATCAACACCAGAGATTCTTTTTTTACAGTTCACACACACCATAGACAAGACTTCTATTATGTTTCTGGACTACGAGATCAGTACGGTGGGAGATGAAATAACCACTAAGGTACACGAAAAGCCAACTGATAAAAATAGCCTATTGCGATTTGATAATCATTATCCGAAGTCATTGAGGGAAAATCTGCTTTTTGGACAACTTTTGCGGATTAGACGCAACTGCACAAACAGTGCCACCTTTGAAGAACAAGCAGACCGACTGGCTGAAAGATTGAAAGCACGGAAATATCCATCGAGGATGATTAAGAAAACAAAGAAACGAGCATGTAACAACAACAGAAAGGCCCTACTAGAAACTTACACCAAAGAGGTAGAGGATAGGATAACCTGTGTCACAACATTCATGCCAGCATCTAATGCAGTGAAGCAGATAATCTAAAAAAATTGGACAATACTGAAAAAAGCTGGCATTCACTGGGAGCTCCCAATCTTCTCCTTCAAACGTAGTACAAGCCAGAGGGACAGGCTAGTACATACATTTATTTCTAATGAGATGAACATACAACAGAGACCTAGAAGACTTTGGGACAAGCCCCTTGTAGTTGGACACTCCCCTTGCGGAAATTGCTCTGTGGTGAACATTGGGACTGACCGCCCCTGGGTTCTAAGATATCATACTAATTGCAACACTGAGAATGTGGTCTATATGATCACTTGCCCGTGTAATAAGAAATACATTGGCATCACAACACAAAGTCCGATTAAGAATTAATCGACACCGGAATACCATTAGATGTAAAAAGACAGCCACTTTCCTAACTAAACACTACTTTAATCAACATCACACTGATATGGAACTACAGTGGGTCATACTGGAAGCATTAGGACACAGATCAGGGACCAATATCAGTAAAATATTATTTGAAAGGAAGCAGAGGTGGGTGTACTGATTGAAGACACTTGTGGATGGCCTAAACAATGATATTCCATGGCTGCAAGTATAGGCCACTCCACCATCTAATGAGCACCTGACTCAACCTTAGGGTTCGGAATAATAATAATAATATTATGTCTTTGATTTGGTGGGGACCATTATACATCATGATCCCCTAGAAAGAATTTATCCAAATCAAGTCACTCACCATAGGGAGACAAAAATTAAAAACAATCAAGACCCAGCAGCATAGATAACTATCACTACTTTTTCATATGTATATATACAATAGACTGTGTAATTTTTGTCATAATTTTTGTCAAAATGTTTGTCTTAACGGCCCGTGAATTTCAAATTTTTGCCATCACGGCCCCCAGGTACTTTTATTTCCATGCGGGCAACCTTCCAAAAGATTCCATTCTAATTAAGACACCAGAGGGAGGTTAAAACAAAAAATAATTATGCCCTATCCGCATGTGCCACTAACACTGCTGTGTTTCATATACATGGCTATATATAGTAGAAAAGCTGTGGAGAATGTTTAATTAGTAGTAGCACGGCCCCCGCTAACTTGTTTTCCCTGGCGGGAGAGTACAGAGAGATACTAGGTCCCCGCACTACATTTCCCAGGTGGCTAAAAACCCGGCAGCCGGCTAGACGTCATCGACCGAGCGCCAATCCCGGCCCTTAATATGTCAGGCAACAGACGCTGTAACATCAGGAGGAGGCCAGGGATACACCCTAGGTGATCCGGCGAGGGAGATCTTTGACGAAGTGAGTGAAATAGCATTTAGACCCTCGCCCTTATGGTCTTGTGTGACCGCCCTCTCCCGCATTTGATTGATCAGGAACGAGCTTATATGCCCATATCTTTAACCTTGTACCTATTTCAATCTCATTATTCGCATTGATGCAGAGTGTGACTATAAGACTCCCTCCCCCGCCCCTCCATGAGGTGAACGATTCCCGGAAGCAGGGTAAGGAGTTTTTTAAATATATGGCTGGTGCATGAGCTTCACTAAAATAAAAAGTAAGATTGAGCTGTGGCACATCACGAATAGGATATGATCTAGATGTTGAGCTCTTATACATGTATCTGCAAGGGTGATAATAAATGTGTGTAATATTAACACGCCTAGATATGACACCGACCACATTGGCAATAAGTAGTTTCACATGGAAGATTGAGTTATAACATACTCTGGCCGCCACACATTTTTGTTAATGTGTAACTATACGTATTTGGTATGTGTTTTGATGGTCATCAAAATGCTTGGATTTATTTTATTTTATTATGTATGTGTTTATGTTTTCTAGGGGTTACCTCCTAGAACAGAAGGACCCTGGTTGACCCAATTGGCAAACTGGTACTGTATGCGTAGAATGGGAATGCATATGAAGAGTATATATAGGGAAACACTGTAGGATTAAATAGGGTCCAATTTGGTCATGAAGAAAGCCCGGGACCACTTTGGGGCCGCCAGCGGGCTGAAACCTGTCAACCTGACTAGTAGTGGCTATAAGCAAAATAATAGAGCTGTTATTGTTCTACTTTCTCTTGGTTTTATAATCATCCCTCCTCCACCAAAGAATAAAAATTAGGAGGTTTTGACTGGTAGGTGGTAGGGATTTTTATTGGACTCTTTTCCTTTTTTTCCCCATAGTCTCCGTCTAATGACCGATTTACAAGGGGCTCATTCGCCATTGGAGGATTCTTTGGCGAACACGGGATGGCTGATAATGAAGCCTGATGCCTAGGGGGGTGTAAGGCCATCCCGATAATTTTTTCCTGCACACCTGTGTAAATCTGGAATACTGGATGAGTCGAGTGGCCAGTAAGTTTTGCACTTTTGGTGAGGGAATGCCTACACAAAAAGGTGTGATAAGCCCAGAACTAGGGCTGGAGATATAGGTGCCCGTTTGTCTATTTTGGTTATTACATAACATGTGTGCATGCACATAGGTTCCTGCATGGCATGGACTTACAAGTCCATGCCGTGCAGGAACCTTGTGAGGCGTTCCCTTAGCGGTTCCTTTTTAAAAGGCACCGCCGCCTTTTAAATGGCACCGAAAGAGGAACCGCCACACCGCCCGCCAGACAGCCATACTACGAATAAGTCATAATCTGGCAGGCAGCACAAGCTTTGGCAGAACGGTGGTGCGGCGGTTTGCACCGCCCCACCACCGCTCTGACTAAATCTCGTAATTTGGCCCTAGAGGTTTAAGACTTAAACTACTGATACAAAGACTCCCTCGACAAGGGGTCTAAAAAGTACATTTAAACAAATGGAAAGAGTTATCTAGGTGGCAAGACCGGTATACTCTTAAAAATATCTTGAAAACAAGAAAGCCCCTATAGTGTTATGATGTTTGACATTCCCCACTTTTCATGACCTAGAGGAAGGCATATTTTGTTCTATGATAATTTCATAAATGAAGATAAGAAAGGATATACATGCTACTCATCTGACATAAAGAAGAGGATGAGTGTAGGGGGGCGAAGGTTTGTTTGGCGGAAGAAGATACCAGATGCGGCAAGGGTATTGGCTAGTCTTTCAATTCTTTTTATTTTGTAATCCTTTTGGTGGAGACTGGGAAGAAAACAAAACAATAATAGTCCGGGAAGTCTATCCTTGGATTCCCTTCTTGTCCCAAGACGGTATACCCAGAGACTTCCTCTAGGTTGCCTTTACGTCTTGGGGTCCAGGGGGAAAAAACAACATGTCTCTTGAGCCACGATGCGGGGATTTAGGGAAAAAGAAACAAAAGTTTTATTTTAATAAGGGGTTCTCGACCTTATAACTATTCTGCTACCTCCACCGGTTTTCGGGATGTGAGGGAGGGGAAAAGTGAGGATAATGCCTGCAGTGCAAAAGTAAGTGAGACACTCGTGCTCTACCTCCTCGTGCCTCCCCACCACCCCCACCAGAACGACCCCCTCAAAGGCACTTGCCTTGAGCCACGACCCGTGTCCAGGGTCGTGGCGTTGTGACCCGGGGCGTCCGCTCCTCTCTGTTCGCTGCCGGGCTCAATCTCTGTGTACACAGGACTCCGTTCGTCTTCTTTTCTTCCGCGGTGTTCAGCTCTCTCTCTCGCATCCAAGCGATTCCCCTCACTCTCTCCCTCGTCCTCTTTTTGAGACGCGTTCGACTCCGCACCCGCTTCTTCTGGGCTGGTCCCTGACGGTGACGTCATGGCGTCCTCCTCAGCTTTCCCCGCTGACACTAGATCGCTGGGCATTTCCGGTTCGCGCTGTGTCTTGGCATCCCCTGCAGTACGCTTCCGGTGCGCCTCGTCCTCTTCACACATCTCTCCCCTCAGGAATGGCCATTGGGCCATTCGGAAAATGGGTGTCGGGACAGGAAGTCGGCTCCTATTTGTTTCACCCCTGGCACATGGATCGTCTGAAACGAAAAAGGTTGTAATGCTAGGAACCAGCGAAGGATGCGGGTGTTAGTGTCTTTACTGCTTGCTAGCCAAGTAAGCGGTGCATGGTCGGTGAGTACAAGAAATGGGCGCCCCAGAAGATAATATTGTAGGGCTTCTATGGCCCATTTGATAGCCAGGCACTCTTTTTCGATTGTGGAATAATGGGTTTTGCGGGGAAACAATTTTCTGCTGATAAAGAGAAGGGGTTTGAGTTTATCGTTTGAGTCAGGTTGGTATAAAACAGCACCCAGACCTAGTCCAGAAGCATCGGTTTGCAGAACAAATGTTTTGCTGAAGTCAGGACAATGTAAACCTGTGCTGTACATATGGCATCTTTCAAGGCTTGAAAACTTTTTTCATGCTCTGGTTTCCATGTGGGTATACGTGATGGGTATTTGTTTGTCAGGAGATCGGAAAGGGGACTGGCCAGGGCTGAGAAGTGAGGGATGAACCTACGGTAATACCCGATGAATCCTAAAAAGAAGCGTATATGTCTATTTTAGTAGTGGGGGTAGGAATTGTTCTGATTGCTCCTAGTTTGTCTATTTGGGGTTTTATAGTGTGTATAGTGTAGCCTAGATATTGAATGGTGTTTGTACCTAACAGCGACTTTTTCGGGTTTATGGTCAGGCCTGCTGCTTGGATGGCTGTGAACACTGAGGCCAAATGCACCAAATGCTCCTCCCAAGTAGGACTGAAAACGACTATGTCGTCCAGATAGGCAGCGGCGTAGTTTTAATGTGGCCTAAGAATTCTGTCCATTAATCATTGAAATGTGGCTGGTGCCCCATGCAAGCCAAAAGGGAGTACTTTAAAGTGGTAGAGACCTGAAGGGGTCGAGAACGCTGTTTTGTCTCTGGCTTGTGGGGTCAAGGGAATCTGCCAATACCACTTTGTGAGATCAAGGGTTGACATGTATCTGGCCTTTCCTAGTCGTTCAATCAATTCATCAATTCGGGCATGGGGTAGGTGTCGAACTTAGTGATCTCGTTCACTTGTCTGAAGTCGATGCAAAAGCGTAAGCTGCCATCTGCTTTGGGAACAATCACCACAGAGGAACACCAATTACTCTGGGAGGGTTCTATGATTTGGGAGTGTAGCATGGCAGTCACTTCTCTCTCTACAGCTTCTCTTCGTGTGTCCGGGATGCGGTAAGGTTTTAATTTCACTATCTTGTTGTCTAGGGACACTATATCATGCTGTACTAGGGAGGTCAACCCTGGGGTGGTGGAAAAAAGGCCTGGAAAGGAATCCAGTAAGACGGGTAGTTGGGATTTTTGTGTGGGAGTCATAACATCCCCAGTTTGCACTGCTTCTATCTTTGGTTCTTGACTGGACAGTAAAGGGATGTCTACCTGCTTAGCAGTACTCACACAGTGGATAGGGGCTCCTTCTGTTCTAGGTGTACAGGGTTCATCACATTTTTTTAAGAGGTTGCCATGGTATATTTGTTTACCCCCTGAACGAAGGGGCAATAGGACGCTGTACGTAACCGGGGTTATTTTCTTCTCTATGACAAAGGGACCCTGACATTGTGTCAGAAGTTTGTTGTCTGTTGAAGGGAGCAATATGAGCACCTTATCCCCGGGGGCGAACTCCCTCAGGCAACTTCCTCGGTCATAGTATGTCTTCTGTGTCTCTTGGGCTTGCTCCATGTGTTCGTGTCCCAGACCCCATAATTGCGTTAATGTGTCTTTTAAGTTTTCGGCATATTCCAACAAGGGTTTTCCTTCCTCGTCCTCGCCCTCCCAGTGTTCTGCCGCCATGTCTAAAAATGACCTGGGTTTTCTTCCAAACAGTAGCTCGAAGGGGGAGAAACCTGTAGACCGCTGTTCATGTGACCGTATTGCAAATGGGACCAGTGGCAGCTTCCGATCCCAATCCTTCCCCGTTTCAGAGATGACCTTGCAGAGCATATTCTTGATGGTCCTGTTATAATGCTCCACAAGGCCATCGGTTTGGGGATGGTAAACCGAGATCCGTATCTGGTCAATACAGATATGTGCCATGCGGCGGGTCATAAAGGGGGTCCCCTGATCCGTTAGGATTTCTGACGGGAACACTACCCTTGAGAAGAAAGAAATCATGGCTTGGGCTACATTCGTGGCGGTCATACTAGACAAAGGGATTGCCTCGGGGTACCGACTAACGTAGTCTATTATAACAAGGATGTATCGGTGTCCCCTTGCGGAGGGAGTTAGAGGTCCTACTAGGTCCATACCGACCCGTTTAAAAGGGACATCGATTATAGGTAAGGGATACAGGGGGGCTTTCTTTACACCGCCCATATTCGTGTATTGGCACCTCACACATGCTTCGCAGTGTTTCGCAACATCCCTACACACCCCAGGCCAGTAAAACCTTTCCAACAAATACTTCAAGGCGCTTTCCTTGCTGTAATGCCCCCCTCCCATCTGGTTGTGGGCTAAGTGCAGGACCTGTTCACGGAAGGGTGAGGGAACCAGTAACTGGGTAGTGTGGTGTGTTTCCCCTTTTATAGCCCTATACAACAAACCTCTTTTTATAAAGAAATAGGGTCCTACCTGCTCAGGTTCCTGTTCTTGGATATGCTTCCAGGCATGTTTGAGAGTGTTGTCCTCCCGCTGGGCTGCTCAAAAACTGGTCAGGGTTGTTCTGTCTGTTTCTGTGCGGGAGAGAGCAAAAGCAGGTTGTGGCTTTTGTAAACAGTTATGCTTCCTCTTTTCCCTTCGTCTCTCCTGTCTGCTTTTCCTGTCCTTTATTCTTGTGTTCTCTATGTCGCTTCTGCTAAACAGTGCCTTTTGTAGCCATGCGACATGAGCCCCTTTTGTCCTTTCTAAATAGTGCTTGAATTTGGGGTGATCTGTGCCAATAATAATAGCTTCAGGTAGGGAAGGTATGACTCCAACCTTTCTTAGGTGGGGGTCATTGTCCACATCTAACAGGACCTCAGCTACAGGATAGGCCTTAGTGTCCCCATGTACACCGGTGATGCATACTTGCTCTTTCTCCCTCATCAGTGGCTGGGATACCAAGGAGTGGTCTACCACAGTAACATGGCATCCGGTGTCTAACAGAGCCTGTTGTGTTTTTCCATTGAGGAGGACCTCTTTCCTATACTGGTGGGGCCCCTTTCCTGTCACATATATACGGCTTCTAGAGTACCCTATCTCCATGGGCTCAGCTGTCGGGGTTCGATGGGGGCATTGCCTGGCTATGTGTCCCCACTATGCGCAATGGTAGCACTGGGGTCCTTGTCCGCTTGGAACGGGGGTGGGGGGGGTTTTAAGGGGCATGCGGGGAGCTGTTACCGGTTTTGCTTCGGGCGTGGAGTTCTCCTAGTGGGATTGTAGGGAGGGCGTGGTGTGTTAGCCTTAAAATCCGGGGACCTGTGAAAGGCGCAGGCGAGCTCTACCGCTGTTGTGGTTGTGAGGTTGGGATGTTGCTTAACCCACGAGCGGGTATTTTGTTCTAAGTATACTTTCTCGGTAAGCTCGTCTATGCTGGATATATGGGGTGTTAGCCACCTATTACCAGATCCCTGATCCGGTAATACAGAGCCCGTGGGTTATCGCCGGAGGTCCAGCTTTCCTTTCTGAATTTGGCTCTATAATATTCTTGGTCACAGCCTAAGCGCTCCAGTATAACTTTTTTTTATCTCCTCATAGGCTGTAGTGCCTGCTGGGTTGGCAGCCTGGTAGGCGGCCTGCAGTTGTCCTGACAGGAGAGGTGCTATATATTGGCCCCGCCTCTCCTGGGGCCAGGCTGCAGTAGTGGCCACTCTCTCAAACTTTATAAAGAAATAGTCCGGGTCATCCCAGTCTTGGTAATTTTGTAGTACTGATCCCGGAACGTTAGGTCGGACCCTAGTACTAACGATGGCGTCTGTGAGTCTTAGGATGGCCGTGTCTTGTACTTGCTGATTGTTATAGATTAGGTTGGCCTGTTCCTTCAGGGCTTCCTGCAGCGCTTCCCGATCTCTTTGGGCGGTTTGTGCTTGTTGCTCCATTACAAGCTGCAGGTGCAGTTGTCCTTCTGCTAGCTGGGTTATTATGCCCTCTATAGGCACGGGTTGTGTCATGGTTCGACACGGAGGGAATTGGATCCCACTTCAGACACCACTTTGGCGGAAAAAGACACCAGATGCGGCAGGGGTATTGGATAGTTTTTCAATTCTTTTTATTTTGTAATCCTTCTGGTGGAGACTGGGAGGAAAACAAAACAATAATAGTCCGGGAAGTCTATCCTTGGATTCCCTTCTTGTCCCACAAAGGTATATCCGGAGACTTCCTCTAGGTTGCCTTTACGTCTTAGGGTCCAGGGAGAAAAAAACGGCATGTCTCTTGAGCCACGATGCGGGGATTTAGGGAAAAAGAAACAAACAAAGGTTTTGTTTTGATAAGGGGTTCTCCACCTTATAACTGTTGTGCTACCTCCACCGGTTTTCGGGATGTGAGGGAGGGGAAAAGTGAGGATAATGCCTGCAGTGCAAAAGTAAGTGAGATACTCATGCTCTAACTCCTCGTGCCTCCCCACCACCCCCACCAGAACGACCCCCTCAAAGGCACTTGCCTTAAGCCACGGCCTGTGTCCAGGGTCGTGGCGTTGGGACCTGGGGCGTCCGCTCCTCTCTGTTGGCCGCCGGGCTCAATCACTGTGTACACAGGACTCCGTTCGTCTTCTTTTCTTCCGCGGTGTTCAACTCTCTCTCTCACATCCAAGCGATTCCCCTCACTCTCTCCCTCTTCCTATTTTTGAGACGTGTTTGTCTCCGCATCTTCTGGGCTGGTCCCCGACTGTGACATCATGGCGTCCTCCTCGGCTTTCCCCGCCGACACTAGACCGCTAGGCATTTCTGGTTCGCGTGGTGTCTCGGCATCCCCTGCAGTACGCTTCCGGTGCGCCTCGCCTTCGTCCCCTTCACTATGAGATTGACATAAGGAGGGTGCTGGATAATTTTGGGGTTATAACTGGCTTTGGTTGTGATAGTGGTTTACAACTTAAATCCAAGTTTATTCTTCCAGGGACACAATTCAGCAGTATAGTAATGTTTGCAGAAATGGTTAGAGAAGACTTATACTCCTTGGAAGTTAAAGTTCAAAAATCTGTCAAACATTAAAAGAAATCTGACATATGAAGAAAATCAAGCTTTGTAAAATCCAAAGTCTGATGATAGGGTAGTTATTCAAAAAATGGGGCAACACTGTCCTGAACAATACGACAGACTACAATAATGAAATATTGAGACACTTGAATGATGAACAAAGTTACTGAAAACTGTCTATCAATCCCATACAGCAAACTACAATATATATTAACACTAGACTAGCACACTGGAAGGAGATTAGCCTTATCAGTGATTTGGAACACACATATCTCAAAGTATGGAACCCAAATACCTATGTATCTAAATCCTGCCTAAAATAAAGAAGCAGGCAGATTGTTCTCGAGGGAAACCAATTATTTCTGTCTTTGGGTCCTCTACGGAGCATCCAATATAGAATCTTTTCTAAAGACAATTGTCCAAATTCTTCCATGTTTTGACAGAACATCACGAATAAATAAAAAAATGTAGTTTGGGCTACTGACTCAATGTTTGTAACATTTGACGTCGTAAGTCTGTAAATATATCAGTAAGAGTTTGGTATGGTGGCTCTGAAACTTTTATCAATCAAAAAGGTGAACCGTTATGACCATACAAATTGTTACATACAATGGTTGATATTGCACTGTCCAACAATTTCTTCCTACAGGGCACTGCCATAGGATCCAGGTGTGCCCCCTCTTATGCGAACCCATTTTGTGCTGGTATGAGGGGGCGAATGCCTTGGCCTGTGGTGCCAGTTAATGGATTAATATGTCTTTTTGGGGCACATCCATTGATAATATCATCCTAATAAGGCCAGAAACAACTGACCAAATGTTTGAATATCATCAATACTTAAATCACAATCCGTTAAATGTAAGGTTAATGCCTATAGGTAAACACAGGAGGTCTTTTTGGATGCTGAATTCTATGCAATAGACACTAAGGGGCCCATTACGATGCCGGACGGAAAAGCCCTCCGACCGCCATGGTGTGGCAAAAAATCCCCACACATGGCCCGCTGCAGTTCAGTCGGTTAAATTACGATGCAAAGTATGCAAAATCAGACCGCGGCGGACGGATGTCACAAAACACCGTCCACCACGGTCGGAAAAGCAGCAAATCCGACCGCGGCGGACGGGGAAAGCTGTACAACGGCTCGAAAAGACCGCTCCTGCCGCGGCATGACCGCACGGCCAATTACGATCCGAACGCGGAGCTGGCGGACCAAGCACTGCCATCCGACCGCCTCGCACGCACACAGGCAAAATGAATGGTGGGCGGAACCAGCCCCACAATAACGCTGTAGTGTGCCTGTACTCCCTGCCGCCCTCATTCACAACACACACGCCACAATGACACATCCCAACCTGCTCCTGGTAGGGAAAGCCATGCGCAGCATGGAAGAGACATCTGGAGGCCATCACCCATGTGGACACACCCACATACCACAGATGGAAACCAACCCCTACCCGGGCCAGCAGCCCTTGCACACCACAAGCCGAGACAGAGAGACAGGACACCATTGACCCACACTGCACAACATCACACCCACCCATCTCCAAACAACACCACTCACACCCACACACCTCAAACACTACACATATCTCCACCATTAGCTTGCACCCTGCACCCCTCATCCATGTGCACCATGCCCCCCAAGATCATGCCCAACATTACCGACTCACACTTGAACGTGATGCCAGACGAGACAATCAGGGCAGAACCACATTTGTCTGGGCACCTACCCCAACACACCCCACTTATGCGCAAGAATCAGATGTGGGCAAGGATCCACAGCCAAGTCAATGCCGTGGGACCACCCTACGCATTGTGCGTGATATCAGGAAGCGGTGGTGCGATCCCAAGGGCCGGGACAAACATCCGGCCCAGAGGAACAACGTGGAGGCCCAGAGTACTGTTGGCGTCCCTCCCATTCCACCACCAACCTTCACTGAATGGGAGGAGAAGGTGCCTGCCATAATGCATCCAGAGAGTCTTACAGGAATCGGGGGGGACTGGAGGCTGGTAAGTACCAACAAAATGATCACATCAAACTACAATACACCGTTGTGCACAAGTGAGCCCCAATCGCCCGCCCACATCAAACTCATGTGGAATGCACGCTTACAACACAAATGGATCACAAGGACAGGATCTCCTTAATCAGCACAACCACACAGGTAGGTGGCAGCTCATGCACCCTGGCCTTCCTCGCGAACAGCATGGCTCACATTCCCCACCCCACAGCCATGTGGCAGCTAACGCCGTCGACTGTGCCCACCAACAGGTAGCTAGCCATCTCATAGGGGAGGGGGATGTCGAGCCCTGACCGCAACACCACAACTCCCACATGGCTCTCTGTCTCCCCTCACAAACAGCATGGAACCAAATGACCCCCACAAGGACGTCGCTGCTCATGAGTCTCCAAAGGAGTGATTTCCCGACACAAATTGAATCCACATAGGACTGCACTTCCCCACAACGCTCATCTGGCATGACGTCATGCCGTAACTACTCCACCAGTGAGAAGTGAGGAGTGTGACCACACGCACATCGATGTGCCCGCTGGCTATGCATCCCAGCAGGACGAAGGGACCGCCTGTGGCAGGGTACAAAACAGAGCACGAAAGAAACCCATACCGAGGCTCACTCAGAAAAAGGGACGGTGCAAAGCACCGGTGAGAACCGGCCCCCTGAAAGCCCTGTCTGCACACCAACACGATGTGCGACTGATGACATTCTGACAGGAATGCCTAGTAAAGCCAAGGCAAAAGTCATGTCACCTCAATCCAAATGTGGCAAACATGAACAGCTAAGTTGTGCTGTGTGCAGAACATGCTGACAAAAGTGACCTAACTCCAAAAGGTGACTCGATAGCAACAGAAGGCGAGCTTGCCATGGACGAGCCCAGCCAGCCCCCCGCCCGGAAGTTGAAGCCTCGGATGCAGAGTCCCTGGTCCGTTCAGGTGATGAGGAGCTACATGGCCCCTCCTGCGTGTACAGGCCAGGCATTATGCATATGGTAACAGTTGCACAACGTCTCCTTCCTGTGCCAAAGTTCTGATAACTCCCCCATAAGTGATTATGGATAGTCAATCGTGGCCTCACATTCCCACAGCGAAAGCATACTTCAATGAGTGTGCAGGCACAATGGGCCTCTGATTGGACAACTAGTCGCTCCCACACCAGCCCAAAGACCTTCGGATACCAGGTGCCTTGACCGTTCCGCGCGATGCAGCCAGTGCTGAACACGGCTCGCCCACTATTTTCGCGGTGAACTGACACACAGAGTATTGATAGCGTCTGATACTGAAGGCCGTTGCACACTTTTTATCAGACTTGTGGGCTCTGGCCTTGTCCCTCCCTTCCATGCTTTTCCGGAAGTACCACCGGGTGTCAGTCCCCCAATTTGCACACTGCATTTCGCCCTTCCTGACCATTACTTTGGCTGTACAGCTGAGCGCTGGGTCCGAGATGGCTCTCACGCCATGTCTGGCCGTCCAGTGGGCCAGGCCGAGCTCGGTCTGTTTCAACTGTACCGTGACCGCATGCAGCTCCTCTTTGGATGTGTCCCACTGGCTGTGCTGGGCATCAGTTATAGGCTAACGTTCCGCCATGCCTACTTCACCTGCGTGCAACCCGTCTTTACCTGCAGAAGATGTCTGTTTCAGAGGGCCATGGATGTCTGCCTTTCACACACATCCCTTGCTGACCTGGATCATGAGCTGTGGGTGACTCCTTTGTTGGTCCACGTGCAAGACTGCTTCGGTGAGACACGTTTATGGGATGCCTTACAATGTGTCAGACAGGCTGACAGCTGCGCCTGTGCGTGTGCGCAATGGCTCCTGTGCCATGCCTACATCGAACCTCTCCCAGGTTGCGATGGTATGCACCTTTCAACCTTGTGGTGCGAGGAGCACATCTGTTCCTTCATACTGCTGGATTGGATGGCGGTCCTCTTCGCTGAAGATGAACTGGATCGTCTCTTGGAACTGATTGCCTTCGAAGCTGCCTGTGCCTTCTTGGACTCGTAACTTCTTCACAGCAACAGGAACTATTGGTGACTAATGCAATCATCGTTTCCTTTTCTTCGCGCCTCCTGACAAGAATTGGCAACTTGCTCTCTGACGTCTGCATTGACTTGGACAGTGCTGTGCTCTGCGGTCTATTTAGCTTGGTACCACAGACCGGAGCAAGTGGAGGCTGTCATCTGACCGTCGTGGGCATTGTAGTCAGGCATGAGCCCGGCTTCCATTATGCAGCTGTAGCGCACGAATATTACATGGCATAGTTGTTTTGCAAGTACCCAGGGCTCGAGTCGGGGGTACACGCAGGTACACGGCTTCCCCCCCTCTTTTCACGCCAAGAAGTTGTTCCCCACAGAAATATGCTGAACTTGTCCCTGTGTACTTTCCAGACACCGGGACACGTTCAGCAGCACCTGCACGTTGACTGCTTTCCATTCCCAGCAGCAATGTGCAGGCAGCGAGGGAGCATTTTTTAACCTCCAGCTGGGCCAAAGTTAAGGGGCCATCCGGCCTCCTTTTGTTTGTATATGCTGACTGGGGGCCGCCTTCAAACCTTACATTTGAATGTAGATGCCACAGAGGGAAACATAGGCACACAGCTTGTTATCCCTTCACAGGTACAAGAGAGGCATGCTTTTGCCTTTGTTCTGTCCCTGTATATCAATGCAGACACTGTGAGACTGTCAGATGGGTTAGTCTGTCCCAGTATTTGCACAAATAATTTCAGTCGCACTATTTTAGTTCTTTCATGGTGCTACGTCGTGACGTTGTGAGGTCATTTGCATTTTGTCTTACTTGGTCAGTCCTCCCACTTCTTTTTTATAGGACTTGTGCCCTGCAAGTACCTTAGTATCTGTCTGTCACATGAGAAGTGTCCGCAGAGCTTGTTCTCTGCGCGGTCCGGGAGTACTGTCTGAACATCCTGTCCGTGGTCAGAGAACATTGTCCCTTGTCATTCTGTTCTGGTCTGGCCCTAGCACACGGAATCAACAAAGTCTCACAGCTGCTAGAGAACACGGGTGCCTTCTAGATGTCATGGGAGGGCGGGCTAGATGCCCCACACTTGGAGAGGGATCCATCCAGTGATGAGAGCGACACAGCAAATGTGATGTAAATTTCACCATATATAGGCTGAGTAATGGGGTCTGCTGACAAAGCCCATAGACCAGGGACATCCCATACAACTCCTTCCTGCAAGGGGTGGGGGGATATGCTGGTGGGTCTACGTCCAGAGGGATTATTGATGCGAAATCTTGCTTCATGTTAAATGGATATGTCACTGTGGTTACTGGTTAGGTACTCATGCATTCTCAACCTGTTGTGGCACGTATGTTGCATGCTTTGACACTGTAGTAAAAACTTCACATTTGAAACCGTTTCTTGTCTTCAACTTGTCTACTTGTGTACAGGCGCTTGAATACCTCTGAGTGAGTAGGAGAGCTAGTGAGGCAGTATGGCAATGGTGTCCTGTGCGTAGGGGTGCTCGGTCCCTACATGCACAAGTTCTCAAATCCTGCGCATAGTCCAGTATGTGTACAAAATCTCAGCAACAATTCTCAAAGTCTGTGAGACAACAGCAAGGCACACAGACACAGTCATAGTCGCTCATTGTTAAGTCACACTCAACGGAAGTAGTTGACGATGAGCTATTGACGCTGGTCAAGGCCTTCTTCCTCACCACTGTCATCGTCTCTGGGCATGTGTGGGTTGGGAGCGGGGGCATGGTGCTGTTCCGCAAGATTTATCAGTCATGTGCCGACCCAGGATACTTTGCACACACGTGTGAGATGATCTGCTCCGCCTGTCACACCACTTGCACGTTAATGGAGTGGCAGTGTTTGCGGTTCCTATAGATGTGTTCACTTGCCTGTGGTGGAACGAGGCCAATGTGGGTACCATCAATGGCTCCCATCAACATTTGAGATGCCTCCCAGGAAGGCAGGCTCCCGGAATTTTGATTTGGGTGGGCCAACGAGGCATTCGGGTGGGCCACTGCGGGCCCGATTTGTCACTTATATCTCTCGCCAGGCCTGCTTCAGGGCCCTCCTTTATCTCTCCTCAGTTTTACAAGGGCCAGTGAAACGCATTCTTTCCTTTCAAATTCTCTTTCTAGATGTTATCACTCTCACAAAGTGTTTTTTTTCCATAAAAGGTCCTCCTGATTGGAGGAGGAGGTTTCCTGAGGTGGGAGTATCAGGCAAGTGACACTTCTCAGGCTCTCACTCATGCCCTCCTCCTCAGATTCCCTCACTGCCACCCTCGTCCAGCGCCCCTCATCTCTCCATAGCCACTCTCTCATGTGCATTTCATTTGTTGTATGGCGCTACTGACAGTGTAGGGTGTGACAGTACTTTACATCACACACACATTGTACAGAGACAATGAATCATGCAAGTATGTAAGGGTATCAGTCTACAGGGAATGTCACGAAAGACAATGAGGATTACAAGGGGTGGGAATCACATGTCATCCATACTGGTGGGCAGGATTTTTAAGGGCGTTTGGTCTGGAGAAGCACTAACTTAGGATTTAATGCACACCAGTGGTTAGGGGTTGGCTTTGCAGATGAAGATGTATATCTGCCCCAACAAACCCTTTATGGCAACATTCGAATGATGAAAGACTGGGGAAGCTATGACTATGTTACAACCCAGAAATAAAGCTAGGTTCTGACTATTAATTCAGGTTCTCATGCGGCTCTTTGATGACAGTTCCTAGGTCCCTGTCCTATGATAGGATTGTAACTTCGGAACTGCAAGTTACACAAATATCGCTGTGACAAAGGCAGTAACCCACTGAGCTATACACATCAAATGCAGTTTATCAGCATTTCAAAACTACCAACAGACAAAGGATTGGCAGGATCATAATTCACCAGTTATCTGGACATTTGTATCGTTGGCTTACATCCGTGGCAGAGCCTTGATTGAGCTACAAAATGTTTAAATGAAGTATACAGGAAGTATGTGTCTTGCTGGGCCTTCACAGATGATTTTGTGAAGAACAAATAGCCAGACATTCTCTCACCTGATCGGTTCCTACTCACTGCCCGATCTGATAAGCAGCTGCAGTGGCCAGGTAAGGTGAATCAGGAGAAATAAACTTTTCTTCTCCCTGTGGAATTGAAAAGGAGATATCCACACAGCAGTTCGGTTAAGGTTACCTGGTGCAGAAGAGCGGATTTGTCCCCTTCGACATGCCCATATTTCAGCTGCATGAGTAGGCGGGGACACAGCCCACCTTTCTGAAAGGAGATGTGTGATTGGGGGTGCCTGTGGGAGAGGGCTCAGGCCCACATCCGCAACTCCCAGAACAGGAAGATAATCAACGTTTGGAGGAACGTTTCACCTGAATGTGGCCATTTACTCCTGGCCTTCGTGCCGTCACTGCCACGGCCACGGCCACGGATCATGTTTGGGTGGGCCTGGCCCACCCGCTAGAACTGGGCGTCCTCCCAGGTCATGGAACTCCCCCTTCACATCTGCCGATTCATCCCTCCTCGTGAAGTGGACATGTCTGGCCTTGTAAAGCATCAATGCTGACAGGACGTCACGCACCACCATGCTGATCTTGGGTTGTGACATCCCACCGGCGCTGGGCACAGTGTACTGGTAAGACCCAGTAGCGGAGAAATGCAGTGCAGCCATAACCTTCACTGTAGCAGACAATGCAGCTGGATGTATTCTTTTGGGCTTCACATGGGGCTCCGACTGGGCACATAGGTTCCGTAGTGTGCAGCAATCCAAACGGTATTTCCGGATGATTTCGATGTCCTCCATCGTCGCCAGGTCAGGGCCAGGTCGAAGGATGGGTGGTCTCCTCCTACATATGTCAGGGTACACGAGCATGAGCTGAGTTATAGATGAGATGTGGTGAACAGCTTACCCAGAGACTCACACAACCACAACATAGGGAAGACTCATGGTCACGTGAAATGCACATGTGACCTGCATTCAGACATTGTTTTTCTTCGCTCACTCGCCATACTGACACTACAACATCCAATGAAGTCGATGTGTATGGCATATAGTACACTGCTACATCAAGGATGAGCTGCCATGTGGTTAGATGGCACAGCACTTGTGTTTCCCAGTATCAGTACTGAGTTGCATGTAGCTGCTGTCACTGCACGGCCGGAAACTTTAGTCCCCCTATTCACAACAACATTGCAGTATGAGGGCAGTGAGTGTCATCTGGACAACGCGACATGGATGTATGGCACGGTGGACAGACACATGTGGACATTATGGGGTTAGTCCTGCGTGAGTGTGTGTGTGGGATTTGCGTCACAGACATTGCAATGTTCATCTGAATGAGGCACAAATGCACATGGATTGTGTATCCATGCCCACATGGCTGACAATGGCAGATGATGTCGGTCAGAGGTATGTATGTTTGTTTGTTCCACATGTGCACTCCTATGACTTGTGTGGGAACATTTACAGGCAATGGCAGCTAGGCACACTGCACGCCACACCAGTAGGTGTGTTGGGTGTGCTATGGATTACACGTATGTCTGATTAGCAGACAATGGACAACTCTGATTGTCTGCCTACGCCACTGACCCTTCACAATTCGACCCCTGGCCAAGAGACGCCAGTCCGATGTCAAGGGATATTCAGGCGTGGTTCACAGTTTGGATGTTTCCTTACACAACATTGGTACCGTGCGGGAGACCTTTGTCCTTTTTGATTCCTTCCCTCATTTGAGTCCATGCTGGCCACGGGGCATGGCTTTGTATGTAATTTCACTCTCCTTTCCTTGGACATTCCATGTGTGTGCGGACTTGGCTCACGGGTCACACTCTCTCAGCCCTTCACAGTGTGGTGACCAGCTGGTCGCTGTTCTAGTTGTTCTGATGTGCCAGCCACTCCCAGAGGGCTGACTTATCCCCCACCCCACAGCCACCCAGCACAAGCGTCACTGGACCTGTGACCCTGCCAACAAACGGCTCAGGACGCACGTGCCCTGGGCCAGGTCTCCTATTCATGTACGGGGTCTGTGTGGTTACTCGATATGCATGGGGGCCTCGTGCCCCACAACATTGCCAATGGGGTGCACCAGTCACTTTAGGCAAATGAGTTGTGATGTGTGATGTAATAGTCAGAGCGCCAATGCAAATGCAGTATGTGTTCGCATACGCGGTAGCTGGCATCCGCAGCGATGACACGCATTGGCCCAACTTAAATGTTGCAGGGTTGCGGTTGAAGCTTCCGGGCCGCCACGGTGTGGCACACACAATGCGGATGGGCCATCAGCCAATGGGTGCCTTCAGCGTACATGTTTAGATGTTGCGGTGTGCGCGCTCTGCAACTGTGGGGCTCGGCATTGGCCCCAATTGCCTTCAGGGGCACCGAGGGTCACTTGTGAGGATTGGGTGGGCCTCGCACTTTCCATTTGGCAGGTTGCCACATTCGTCGTGGTGCCGCCATGCTTGCTGGGAGTTGTAGTTGTTCAGAAGTTGCATGCGTGGAGGTGTCTGGTACGTACCTCTGCTGTTGAGCGCGGCGGCGTCTTGTGTGCTGGAGGTGCAGCAGGTAGTGCAGCGGGAAGGCCTGTAGCGCAGGATCCATGGCGGGTCCGGGGGTTTGGATGGGTATGGTATCGGCTCTTCCTCTCCAATGTTTTATTTCCGCCATCCACAACGTGTTGGTTTTTACGCGGCGGTGGGAAGGGCTGTCTGCAACATCGTGATTTGCTTGGCGGACGGAACGTGTTTCCGCACGCCGGACCTGCCCTGTTGGCCCCGTCCACCACCCTTGCGTACGCAAGAAACGTGCAGAGCCTGACAGGCTGCGGCGGATGGGAAATAGCCTCTGTGGGTTCATTGAGATTTGTAGGTCGCAATGACTGCCCTTGGGGCAGACGACTTGACGGTTTTCCGCCACCAGCACGGATGGCCTTCCGTCCGGCATCGTAATGAGCCCCTAAGGTTCATTGTAGACAGTACTGGAAAGAAACAGCTAGCAATAATATACTGTATCCAGTAGTGCCCATCCTGTTTCTCCGATTAATTATATTTCTTACAGTTAGATGGTGTAAATTTGCAGAAATTGCAGTGAAAATTACATATTTTAGTTTAACCTAATGTCTTTAAAAAGACAATTAATTAATAGATGATCCAAGAATAGTACCTTGCTGGAAGCCCAGTCCTAAATTAAAAATACTAGAATATCACATACACTAAATCTAAGAGACCCAAGACAAAAACAAAATTGAGATATTTACAGGGTTTTGAGCAGACTTTAGACTTTATTGAAAGGTACCCCTAGTCTTGAGTATTCAATAACAAATGAACCAAAAATCACAAACTGGAAGGGAGCTATTAGGGAATGTATTAGTCCAAGTTATCTACCACCTATAAAACAACACACAAGCATGTTGCCTGACAACCCTAAAGGGGTTGTCTAATGTAATAATTGCAATATATTTGCTCTGGGTCTAAATAAAAGCTTTGTAATTTAGGTAAAATATGGTAAGAAAATATAAGGTGAGTCATTTCACGAACTCTAATAGTGTATATGTAGTTTATTTCACAATATGTAACTGATTTAATATATGTGGGCATTACCATCCGACAAGTGAAAGTGAGGATGCAGGAGCATGTCAGAGCGGTTAACAAGGATTTAAAATACCCATCAGTTGCACACAATAGCACAGCCAGCAAAGGATAGGCCAATTTCAACTTTCGAAGAATGGCATAATTCCCAGAAACATCAGGGGTGGAAACAGAGAGGCTCTTTGTAAGACAAACAGAAGATAGATGGATATGTTACTTAAGCACAGCAGGAATGGGACATGGGTCTCAGATAAACAATTCCATCATTTCTTATGGGCACAACAAGCATGTTGATATTAAAATATTAATATTACCTATTTGTAGATGCTGGCATAATGAATGTGTGGATAGTTCAGATACAACACCACAACCACTCAGTTGTTACAGTGATGTAGCTTAACTTTCTCAACATCATAATGGTGACATTACAGTCTTCAAAACAAGTGGTTATGGATTCTCAGAAACAAGTGATGTTGTTATGATTATTCTCTCTTCATGTGAAGATACTTTGCAATGTATAAACACTCAAGCTAATTTTTGCTATATTTAAAGTATATTTAAAGTGTTAGCAAGGCTTTAAAGAACATGTAAGGTATCCTATAGGATGGCCTATTTAATTGCACACCTGAATGAACTTTACTTGCATTAGCATAATGGTTACGTATATCTGGACAGGATATCGGATGTCTTGCTTCCTTCATAAACCTTCAGAATGGCACATATTGAGAACATTATTGAATACGTGTTCTCATGAAGGCAGTTCTCTACTGAGCATTATTGCTTCTAAACAATTCAAATTTTATATAGGGTGTTTTGGTTGATTAAAGATGGTTTAGTATACTGCCTCCTAGCCCATGTAGATTATGCCTGCACACCCTTCTGGTAATAGCTTTCCAAGAGGATGTCCAAGTTGACATCCGTTATATATACTAGGTAGTTCATGAAAGGGAAACGTATAAGTCATTAACGTACTTGGGGTCTAGTTCTATTACTATTTTTCACTTCAGAAAATAAGTACCACTTCAGTATGTCTCTACAGAAGTAACAGCAGTCAGGATACCACTTTAGGATGTCATCTACCATGCACATTATTCAGTGACACACTTCTATACATTGTTAGAAAAATTTAATTCAAAGATGGTGTCTACTTATTTATGTTCAGTTCAGTTCGAAATCTTTGTTGGATCTTTAAAAAAAGATCATAAAAGCACATAATAAAACACAACAGTATACTATAGCTTTAAAAACAGTTCAGATTTAATAACTGAACCAGGGGCACTAAACAATCCAGGGAGACCAATGTTAGCAAAAGATTTGCTGATGCAGTTCAACCATGGGATGGAAACCCCCTTATCCTGGCTAAGATAATCCACTATCACTGCTCTTTTTATTACCATGCTCAGCATTAGGTAATTCACATTATAGCACAGAATAAGTTACATGTCTTTGTTTTCAAATTGTAATAAACATACATTTCGACAAACAACCCCAGTGCCATCCCACCCCCCACCCATCCTTAGTACATGTGTCAGTCATCCCCCGTCCCGATACGCACGCCATTGTTTCCAGATTTTTTCCCATTTCCTCGTATCACTGCTCTTTTAAAACTTGTCTCATTGTTACTCCACACACTTTCCCAAAGCAGGAGAGGTGCCAGTTTATGGTATCTAAAATAAAATCTAAATTCAATTCAGAATGCAAAATAAAATTAGCACTGGAAGGCGGGAGATTCATCAACCGCCTGCAAATTCTATTTTCTTCTATCTGTATGGCAGTGACATTATGGTGACCCCACACCCCTGCTCCAAATGTTCCTGTAGGGACACATGGCATTTCATAGACTTTAAGGTAAGGGGAGATGGTGGTCCTACCATTCTTCTTATCTAGATTAAAAAGGGAACCTGCCGCTCTTCCAAGTCTCAAACATGCTGCCAGGAATTACTTGAATTGAACACCATACCGAAATAGCAAAAATTTCATACTGCACTAAATTGTTGTCCGTTCAGATTTAAGGTTGGCGAGATTTTCCTACCAGGCCCATAGGCCATCATGTGAGATTTTCCAAAATGAGTTTTCATATCAAGGGTACCCATGAATAACAAAATATTCTACTAAAATACGCAGAGCACAGGGTGTTCTAGCTATCAAAACTGTGGCGTCGGCATATAATAATGCCGGGACAGCAGAGTTGGCAATTTTAGGCACATTCCCAGTAGAGCTTATTAAGTGAGTGTTCCAATCATTAATATATAAAATAAAAAGCAGGGGTGCCAGCACGCACCCCTGACGCACCCACTTGCTAGCGGGAAAGCGTCCAAGAGTTCACCTGACTGTCCATATTGTACCCTTGCCCCGGTTGCTCATGAAGGGTGTGTTAAAAATTAACTAAAGGGACTTCAATCCCTAATTTGATTAACATCAGCCACAGTTTACATCTGTTTACATAATCAAAAGCAGTTGACAGGTCCATAAAGGCCAAGTACAGTCAGCAGCACTTAGCGATGGTGTATTTACTCACTATCAAGTATAAATTTAAGCACTGCTCCATTGTACCTAGCCCAGGACGAAAACCATACTGGAGAGGAGATAAGATTTTGCTGTCAGTGGCCCATGACTGCAGTCGATTGAAAATAAGCCTCTCCAGGATTTTCACAGAGCTATCAACAAGGGAGATCGGTCTATAGCATTTAGGCAACCCTCTATCTCCCTTCTTGAAAATCGGTACGATCGTAGAGAGGGCCCAAGACTCTGGAATCCTACTACACAAGGAGTTATTAAATAAATTTGTGAGTAAAGAACGGACAAGATGCTGATGCAGTATATCTTCACGTTTGCTATCTTTCTCCAATTGATATATATGGGTAAAATGCTTAACCAATTTCTGGTCAGATATATTGCAAACTAGGCATTGATTAGGGGGAGCATCTCGCTGCTGAAGCCTTTTGACTGTCTTCCAAAAATACTTACTGCAGTTTCGGGCAGCTGCTGATTCAAGAGTGTCCCAATCTTTTTGATACAGAAAACGTTTCCTCTCCTTAATGATCAGTTTATAATCCTGTCTGGAATCACCCTGGCATCCCTAGGAATCCCAGCCAGCATCTTTCTCAGGCGGTGATTGGCAGGTGAGCATTTCGCATCAATTCAGCCTGGGTGCTCTAAAACAGGTTTGAGGGGTTTCATCAAGAAATTCTTAATAGAGTTGCACAGTTGTTGATAATAAGAAAATAAAACATCCCCTGAACTTTCACCTAGGCACCCCAAAAAAGCTTTTGAGAAGATGATCCAGCATTGCAGTAGGGTCTTTAAGATGCCACGCTACGCTAAGGCCGTCTTTGAAATGCTGATTAATATCATCACAAGTTAACAGTATTTTTGTCCCTATCTAACGGGAAGGCTCCTTCAACTGTTGTGATCACCCCATTGGGTCTCTATCATGGTACTATTAAGGCACTACTGCAGGAAATATTTGGACCTAATGTCCCATAATGCAGTATCAGGAGCAGAGCTCAAAGAGCCGAGCTCTGTTGGCTCATTTCCAAACTCTGCATTGAAATCCCAGCATATTAAAACTTGTGATTGGGAGATGCCCTTCGACCAAATGTAAAATGTAAATCCGTATTTGTAAAGCGCGAACTACTCACCCTTACGGGTCTCAAGGCGCTGGGGGCCATCGTGGAAATTAAGTGAGCTATTGCCCAGAGGCACATGGTGCTGAGCTGAGCTCCCGGCGGAGCCGCCGATCGAACCGTGAGCCCTGTGCTCCGAAGTCACCTGCCCTGGCCGCTGCACCACACCTCTCCAACATAATCAATTGAAATAGCCCATCAAATAAATGACAATGGGAGTTAGAAAAATCATTGTTGTAAAAATTAACCGAATAAAAACTAAGGGGCATATGTATGAAGCCTATTTCCCGTTCGCAAACGGGCCGATTCTCAGAATCGGCTCGTTTGCGAACGGGAAAAAGCGTTTTGGGATGTATCTTCCCAAAAAGGCCCTCGCACAATAGGGAATCGCAAAATTTGCGATTCCCTATTCTGCAAATGCATTTAAGGAATCGCAAATTGCGATTCCTTAAATGCAATTCTTGAAGCACCCCAGCTGTGCGATTTTGCCTTTGGAAATCGCAAATTACCACCACCTTCAAGGTGGTGGTAATTTGCGATTTCTTTGAAAAATTCACTTTTTGGCATTTTTCAAAGTGCCATGTGGCGCACATACATGCCCTAAGGGCACATGCTCATTTCAGGGGTGCAACAGGGTGTCCTTTTGACACCCTTGAAATTGCATTTGCAATTTGCGAGTACCTAATGGGTACTCGCAAATTGCGAATGTCTTCCCATTCATTCCTATGGGCCTCTAGGCCCATAGGAATGAGTGGAAGGTATTCCTTAATTGTGCATCGCAATTTGTGATTCGCAATTAAGGAATACGTAGGAATCGCAATTAATATTGCGAAACCTACATACATTTCATTTTGCGGGTCCTTATTAGCGATTCGCAAAAATTTGCTATTAAGGACTCGCAAAATGAAATGTTGATACATATGCCCCTAAATGAGCTAAGGCTATCATTGATAAGCAGAGCCTGGTATGCTGTGCTGGCTGTATTGACAACAGAGACTTTAATTCTGAGGTTTTATTTAAACCCAGATAGAGAGACCCCCTTTAGCTCTTGGAAGGGGTGAGGCCGTAGCAGGACAAGAGTAACACGAGAATCCTCTGCACATAATGGGTGATACTGCCCAAGTCTCTTGCAAAACAGCAAAATCATCAGTGAAAGACAGCCAATCATCAGGGTTAGAAATCTTGTTTTTGAGCCCAGCCACATTCCAACCTATAGGGGTAAAATAATTACTACCACATGTCCCCCCAACAACCTGTCCCCTATTTAATACGTTGCCCAGGCTGGCAACTTCAATAGTCAAAGTAGTACTGGGTGAAGATGTATGAGTGCAACCAGCCGTATGAGGCTCCTTTATAACAATTGAAACCTCAATTAAGGGATCACAAAAGGATGCATCCAAATAATGTGACTGAGAAGCCTCACCCACCATCCTCTGTATCGTTTCATTATAATCAGCATATAAGCTCAGGTTCTGGGGACCAGTAAACAGTCAATCTTGTCCATTGAGGTCCATTAGGGGTGTGAACTGGTTGTTACATGTAATATATACTGTCCAATTTCTCCTTCAGAGGGCTTCGACACTCTTTGAATATAACAGTAAACTTTTGTAAGACAGAAGTCCAAGCAGAATACTCTGTGACCCAGTAGAGTTATGATCTACCGATCCTATTGGAGTTGACAAATTGTTGACTGCTCTCCGGATCTTTCGCTTACGCTTGGCAGCTGGCAAGGGTGTTTGCGACAGAAAAACCAAGTGTTCCTCACTGGCTTGAGGAGGGCTGTACAAGAAGAGGCCAGCCCCTGGTCCAATTCCAAAACGGAGCTATCCAGTTTTTTTGGATCAGATACCAACTCCACCATGTCAATTATGTCCGCTACAGAAGGAGGAACTATTCCAGTGCATCCTAAGGACAGACGTCTCTCGGCCAAGTTGATCGCCTTTGTTACAACAATCACAGCTCTAGCCAAAAATAAGTCTATAGTAGTTGGGTTACCCTCGGTTTAGACTTATTACTTGTAGCCTTCCTTTTGCCCATACAGACAGTTATCAGTGCCTTAAGGCAGCAGAGTAAGTATCACACCATAAGCCACAGGGAATCCTCACAGACTCACCACAGGACAAGACAAAACAAGACTGTAGTAGTTTCCCTTTAAGCTTGTTCCACATGCTCTGTATTTCTATGATGTCATTGTCATGACAATGGAATGCTGTTGTTTGAATCCCAGGAGGAGCAGTTCCTGGAAGCTGTGGAGATGAACAGTCAATAAAGTATGTGCTCTTACACCTACCTTGTTTGGCGTAATCACTACAAATTTGGCGACGAGAATGACTGTTCCTCTCTCCACCCACGTGTGCAGCGACTGTCTTCAGTGTCTCTAGCTATTCCTGACTCATCTATGTGGTTTGCAGTGCAAGGAGTCATCTAGCTGAGACGTCAAGGAACAAGTACGCCGATCCTTCATCTGCTCTTCGTTTGCCAAAGGATTTATATTGCCTTTCCGTTCTGTGCTGTGTCGCTGGTGAGACATTTTCAGCATCTTTTGATCTTCTGTGCTGCTGACTTACTACCAGCGTTCGAGTGATAACCTGTGGCTACTTTTGTTGGTGTGGCTGTACTTCGTTCATGTTTCTTTGCCTTTCGCTGCTGGGACTCGTTTGACTGCCTGAAACACGCGCTGTTTTGTGCTCCTTTCCGAGTATTTCCCAGGAGGTGTCCGTTTGTATCCATTGGACGAGATATCCTTCTCCGTTCACAGTTCCCTCTTGTTTGATGACGTCTTGGAATCCTCTGCGGGAATTAGCAGAGAGAGCGCGTCACAGAGGGTGAATTTGCTTCAGTAGAAGTTTTCCCGTCATTTCGCTGTTGAGGAGTGGGCGCATCAGGTTGCTTGGTTACCCTGCGCGTCAGCACGTTCCCATCGTCAGAGGAGAGAGCGCGTCGCAGAGGGTGAGTCACGCTTCAGAAGAGACTTTTCTATCACTGCGTAGAACTGAGCGCGTCAGGTTGCCTGGTTACCCGGCGTGTCAGCACGTACCCATCAACACGTTTCCTGTTGTGTCGACGTTTCCTGGATACTCCGCTTGACTGCGTAAGGAACTCCTCTAATTGCATGGTTTTTTTTTTTCTTTCTTTTTTTTCTCTTTGCTGCAAGTACACTGCTGTGGCATTTGTGTTTCGCCTGGGGCATTTCATCTACTTGCTGTGAGTAAAGCAACGAAGGAGACTGTGGGGCCGATTCTGATGCGGGTTGGAAAAGCTTCCCGACCGAATCGGTTGGGAAATGGTGTCCGACCCACTCGGATCGGGAAAGTCCGACCGGCGGAGTAGGATGCATCCGGATGCTTCCAGATACGATTTGGTTGAACTCCCATTGACTTCAATGGGAACATTTGTTCCTAACCGCAACAGAATTGGGCCCTCGGTCGGGAAGACACGTTCCCGATCTGATTTGGAAGGAGCAAATGCCGTTAGGAGGCCTTCCTAACCGCATCAGAATCAGGCCCTCGGTCGGGAAGCTTTTCCAACCCGCATCAGAATCGGGCCCAGAGTTGGCAGTGAAGGAGACTGTGTTCATCCTGCTATAGCATTTGTGTTTCGCAAGGGGCATTTTGTCTACTCGTGGTGTGAAGGCAACGGAAGAGACTGTGTTAACAGCAAAGGAGACTGGGTTTATAAGTGCGCTACCAAGAAGACTTTGGGGTCGATTCCGATCCCGGCCGGAAGCGCACCTAACAGTATTCGTCCGGAAAAAAAACCAGCCGATTGCGTGTTTCCCGACCGATTCGAACATTCGTCCGGACGAACAAGTACGATGCGTATAACAACCCAGTTTCCGAGCGAGCCGTACTTACCCAATTCAGCTCCTGTTCCCCGCCCGAGCCGGATCCGTAAACGCAGAATCGAGTCGTACGGAAGCAAATACACAGCACCTTCCGGCCGGACGAGTATGATGCGCACTCCGTACGCGCCGAACCCGTCGCTACGTCCGGGACGTTTGAGCATCCGGGCGAGCCTTACATAAGCTCCGTTTCGCGCCACAAGACGATCCACAGCTACGAGACGAACAAGCCTGCTACGAGTACGACTCGAAGACACGAGAAACCCGAACGAGACGATCCAAGCATGAATCCCATTGCGCAGGTCCTACCTATACTCTACATCTATTACCGGGATCGGCACGGACGCGTACGGCGCAGACGGTAAGTCAAACACCAACAATACAAACAAACGACACGTACACGAAATATGTCACACACACAGCAGAACCATAGGGGTGGGATGGCCATCACCAATGCCATACACACCCATAGGGGGCTGGATGCCTGCCACTACCACCTCCCCACTCAGGGGGGGCTGGATGCCTGTCACTACTACCATCCCCACCCTTAGGGGGATGGATGCCTACCACTACCACCACCCCTACTCAGGGGGGCCTGGATGCCTACCACTACCACCACCCCTACTCAGGGGGGCTGGATGCCTGCCACTACCACCACCCCTACTCAGGGGGTCTGGATGCCTACCACTACCACCACCCCTACTCAGGGGGCTGGATGCCTGCCACTACCACCACCCCTACTCAGGGGGCTGGATGCCCATCACTACTACCATCCCCACCCTTAGGGGGCTGGATGCCTGCCACTACCACCACCCCACTCAGGGGTGGCTGGATGCCTGTCACTACTACCATCCCCACCCTTAGGGGGATGGATGGCCACCACTACCACCACCCCTACTCAGGGGGGGCTGGATGCCTACCACTACCACCACCCCTACTCAGGGGTGCCTGGATGCCTGTCACTACTACCATCCCCACCCTCAGGGGGCTGGATGCCTACCACTACCACCACCCCTACTCAGGGAGGGCTGGATGCCTGCCACTACCACCACCCCACTCAGGGGGGCTGGAAGCCTGCCACTACCTCCACCCCTACTCATAGGACGGGTAATGCATGACACAACCAGCATACTCCCACATAAGGAATGTCTGAAAATTACATCCCCCCCAACACCATGACAAGCGTGTGTAGTCTGTGACAAATGCCTACAACACTGAACATGACATTGAACATACAATGTGACCCCCTAGCACATGAATCACACATAAATGTGTGTGGCCTCCACAATGCAAGCAGACCATAACCACTGTGGGAATGGGGTATAACACCCCATCATCACAGTGACCAAAAGGTAGGTGTGGGGTCCATAGCTGATGCACCTTTTGAACAGTGTGGCAATGGGGCCCAAAGCCCCATCACCACAGTGATCAAAAGGGAAGTGTGGGGTCCATAGCTGATGCACCTTTTGAACAGTGTGGCAATGGGGCCCAAAGCCCCATCACCACAGTGACCAAAAGGGAAGTGTGGGGTCCATAGCTGATGCACCTTTTGAACAGTGTGGCAATGGGGCCCAAAGCCCCATCACCACAGTGACCAAAAGGTAGGTGTGGGGTCCATAGCTGATGCACCTTTTGAACAGTGTGGCAATGGGGCCCAAAGCCCCATCACCACAGTGACCAAAAGGGAAGTGTGGGGTCCATTGCTGATGCACCTTTTGAACAGTGTGGCAATGGGGCCCAAAGCCCCATCACCACAGTGATCATAAGGGACGTGTGGGGTCCATAGCTGATGCACCTTTTGAACAGTGTGGCAATGGGGCCCAAAGCCCCATCCCCACAGTGACCAAAAGGGAAGTGTGGGGTCCATAGCTGATGCACCTTTTGAACAGTGTGGCAATGGGGCCCAAAGCCCCATCACCACAGTGACCAAAAGGGAAGTGTGGGGTCCATAGCTGATGCACCTTTTGAACAGTGTGGCAATGGGGCCCAAAGCCCCATCACCACAGTGAGCAAAAGGGAAGTGTGGGGTCCATAGCTGATGCACCTTTTGAACAGTGTGGCAATGGGGCCCAAAGCCCCATCACCACAGTAACCAGAAGGGAAGTGTGGGGTCCATAGCTGATGCACCTTTTGAACAGTGGGGCAATGGGGCCCAAAGCCCCATCACCACAGTGATCAAAAGGGAAGTGTAGTCTGAGTAAAAGCTGGCAAAGCCAAACTGCATGGATGATTCCTGGTCACACAACAACAAACACATCAGTGGCATAGTAGTGCTTGTGTCCCATAGCAACATAGATTGGGTGAGGCAAACAGTGCAGTGCAAATAAAACATACCTTTGGCCATGTGCATACAAACATCACCCATGGGGGCTCACATTGTCAACATTCACAAATAACACAATGACAGAAGTGACCATCATAATGCAGACCCACATATCTGCACCAATGGACACACAAATGTAGATATCCTAGGGAGACTGTAGATGTCAGGTGAACAAATACCATACCATGGCAGCAATGAGACATAAAAACCATGATTATTGTGCTGACTGATGACCTAGGAGTCCCAGGGACAGCAGGGGAAAGCCACCAAACAACATACAGCCAATGGCACACTCAAGATATGCCAATGCAGTGGTGCAAATGCACAAACAGGTAGACCCACACTGCATATCAAACACAACGGGTGATGGGGGTGTGTGCCAGTGTCCCCAGGCAACCACACAACACATGAGGAGGCCTGAATTCCAATTACACAGATGTGTATACAGTGCCATACAAAAGTAACTCATGGATCGGATTCCCCTATGTGGGCACAGAGGCATTGTTAGATGAGAGGGAGCCCAAATTACACATGTCACACAAGCTAGTAGGAACAGCAACTAACACAGCAAGAGACAGACCCACCACAGCACAACCCCCAGGGACCCCACATTGTGGTGACACTACCCTGCATGATAATCCCACTGTGATGACAAAGGTAGATGTCATTCACACTGTGAACCACAGCCATGTGTCCTGAGCAACAAACTACCATCACACCTACAAAAGCACAAATCAAACAGCACGGACTGCCAGACATGGCCAATATGGAGGTAGGGGTCTAGCCGTGCAACAACTCACATTTGCACACACTCAACACCACACACCTGGATCTCCACCAATGTGCAGCAGTGAAGCTCACATGGACTGGTGACATTGCACATGCACTCATGACAATCCCAGGGGTGGTGGGGGGAACTAAGGTGCAGAAACCCATCACACATGGCCAGTCAACAAGACTCGTGAATGCACTGCACACTACGCGGTACATGGGCATGACGTGAAATCCACCACAATCAATGGGATCCTGGCCATAGTCACACACCAATGAAGAAGACAAGGTGACACACAAAGAACACACGTACACAACTTCCAACATTGCAGCTCTGACCCTGAGGAGTGGCAGCAGTCACACACACAACGAGTCACAATCACTGAAAGCTACGATAGACTGTAAATTACATGACATGTGTAACCAACAAGTGCCAAGGGGAATCCTGAATGTGTCCCATCTGCGTTTGCCCACATCCCCAGCCCTGACAACAAAGACAACCTGGGATGACAACCTGATGAACCTTAGTTAGCCATGCACCCACATCCCGGAGTAACCAGGTCCAAGATGCTTGATGAACACAGAACAACTCAGCAAGCATCAGAAACAGGAACATCCGTAGGGACACAGCCTGTTTAGGAAAAGGGAAGGGTACACGCACAGACATGCTTACACAACACAAAACACGGGCCCAGGCAATGTCACAGGATTACACACTGCCATGAGGGCACTCCACTGCTGTGGAAGGTCCGCTGTGCCAAGCCTTGTCTGTGCACGACTCAAACATGTCGGCAGAACACTCGGTCAGTGAGTCAACAACTACAACACACTGAAGGCCCTGCTCACATCAGCCTGGGTACGGGAGTGTCACGTCAGTCATCTGCATACACCCAAAACACGTGTCAAGCAAGGTGCACTGTATACACTGATGAGTCCTTCAACATTGGTGTGCTAAACTGCATGTCCAGTGGAGATGGGCACACAGTCAGGGAAATAGGAACATTGAACAGTGGTAAGCCCACCAGATGTGCATCACTGTAAGACAAAGATGTTAATTTACAAATGCAAAACGTACATCCCTGTGTCATATGCTGAACATCACACCCTCAGACTGCAGCAGAGGATGCCATAGATCCAGACTACAACGGGACACACATCCCATGGACCACATGGAGTCCATCACTGCAACACTTCATTTCCCTGATCTGAACACTATTACAACTGCAAATGCATGATGATAACCATGTACATCAAAAGAAAAACCACAAGTAAACAAAAATAGGCTTTATTCAGCAAATGTCAATAAAAAATCAGAATCAGAAGGCCAATGGCCAGTCCAAATACACAGTCCCAACAGGGTGATATGTGACAACTTGTCACCCATTGCTTGCCTGCACTGGTAGGGACAGGGGACATCCCCCTTGGAGGGGCATACAAGGGGCAGGCCAGGCACCGCAGGGACAGGATCAGGGGATGCCAGAGTGAGGCAGTGAAGGGGTGGTGGGTGCAGGAGTGTCACCAGCAACTGCAGTGGAGGTGTCTGACTCAGGGGGGCCAGCACCACTGCAGTGCCCGAGTCAGACGGGGTGGTTGTGGACTCCACTGCAGTGCATGCCTCCAAGGGAGTGGAAGGGGGCAGATGAGGTGGGCAGGACAGAGGGGGAACCGGTCTCCACACCAGTGGCACAAACAGGCTGAGCGTCTGGGTTGGGTGTGGAAGAGCAAGTGGCAGGGGGGAGGGCCTAAGCAGTTTGGGGATGCGGTATCGGTGTGTGGGGAACCTGGGGCAGGGTGTGGCGGTGGAACCTGTGTAGTGGTGGCCTGGGGGATGGAGGAGAGAGACTGGGTGGTGGAGCTGCGTGGTGGTGGTGGTGGGGTCTTGCCCTTCCTGGTCCGGGGGACTTCCGAATGGGGTCCTCAGTCTGTCTGCGCCTGGGGAGGGTGTCCGGGGGCGAGGGGCACTCCCCTCTGTGTGGGTAGACTTCCTCTTCCCCCGGTATGCCGGATCTGCAGGATCGGAGGGGAAGAGGCCGAGGTCACACAGGAAGACCTGCTGTGTAGGTGGGGTTGCAGGTGAGGCAAGGGAAGGGGTCTTGGAGGGAGAGGATTTGGAGGTCTGCGGAGTGACTGTGGATGCCTGTGTATGTGTCTGTTCCCCATCCCCTGTGTGTGTGGTATCTGTCCCCTGAGGATGCTTGTGTGCACGTCTTGCCTTTCTTTTGGGTGTGTCTGTGCTGCTCGTGTCTGTGTGCTTGGGTGAATGTGCAGGTGTGCATGTGCTTTGGACATGTAGGGTGCCAGGAAGTGTGGATGGGGCAGAGGTAGGAGGTGGGAGGGACTGCTGGAGGAGGGACACTGCTGCCGTCAGGGAGGAGTCCATGGACTTATTGCTCCTCTGTAGGGCAGACATACCCGTCGAGATGCCCTCCATGAACGACACCAGCTATGTCAACAGAGTGGTGTGTGCATGGAGGACACTCAGCATTGCTGTCTGCCCTACATGGAGCTGCCGAAGTAGGTACACAGACTCCTCACTCAGGGCAGCAGGGGACACAGGGGCAGGGGGTGCGGTGCCTGGCACGAAGGAGACACGCTCCCGAACACGGGAGCCTCCACGGACGTCTGGAATTGGAGCCAATGGGAGGGTGGTGCTGGTGGTGGCGGGGCCAGACAGACTAGCGGGGGTGTGGTGGCTGCTGACACCCACCTCCACAAGGGAGTCATCTTCCGAGCTGCTGTGGTCCTCAGCTGAGGTGGATGGTGCTGAGGACTCCTCGGTGTGGCTCCCCTCGCCCTCCGTGCCACTGCGTCCCTCTGACCACTCGTCGGATGCTGACCCAGTCTGGCTCCGCTGCTTCTCCTGGTCCGTGGAGCTGTCCCCTCCTGTGGCCGTGGATGTATCTGCAAACAATTAGGGAAACAGACAAACATCAGTCACCTGCACTGACCGCACACACCACAGTAAGTACAGCACTTACAGAGCCAGCCCTGGCATCCTTAGTAGAACATTGCCAAAACTCCTCACACGGATTTGGAGAAGCCAATTGTCAGTCTGATGGTCAACCATGGGACTCACACCCCTCCTGCCCTTGCACCCATCTGTCTAGTGCCTGTCTGATGGTAAGACCCCAGTGTGGACACATGCACCACCTACACAGTTGTTGGACATTGCAGGGAACACAGTGAAGTATGTGAACATGCACACATCACATCTCTTGCCACTGAGTCAGTGCAGGTGTCCGGAGAAAGGGATGGCCAGAGTCTAAATAGAAATGCATGTGATGCATACCAGCACCAGACACCATGATGCACCCATGTCCGGATAGTCCATGCCACAATGGGGTGCATGTTGCACATGTCACTCCCCTGCAGGATCACTCTTAGGAAGTTTAATGCCATGACACAGGCATGCCTGCAAAGTCATACATCACTGTCTCCAGTCACATGGCCATGGCAGCCTGCCAACAACAGTCTGCACTGTGTCACAATCCTAGGACATGGGGAATGCAAGTTATGTAACTGACAAGTGCACATGTCCATCCCCCACACACCACATCATCTGAACTAGTATTTGTCCACGTCATGCCAATTGGACATATGGGGGACATGAAACACAACTCCCAGAACCTGAGCACCTCACAGTGTGCTGTGAATGAATAACAGCTGCCTGAAAGTCACAGTCGCATACACCTGTGTGCACAGTCAAGTGATCAAACATCTACAAGTCACAGAAGTATCGTCTCACATGGTCACATCTCAGATGGCATGCTGAACCCTAACCGACAAACATACCAGTAGTCCTGACAACGAAGCCACAGCACACTGACACAGAGGCAGACACCTGAGGGAACATGTCACTGATCACAACATGTCAGATGATCCACGGGAGTGGGAGTACAGAGTCTATTGTATGCCCTGGAGTAGGCATGACTGTCCAGCTCCACCTGTAAGAGGGATGAGTCCTGGACAGTAGGCAGGTGTCTAAGCATGTGTGACACACTTGATATACATACTCCTGAGGCCCAAACATTGTTCCCACCCACAGCATGGGGGTGTGCCAAATACCCCAGGGACATGTGGTGAATCAGATCAGCAAGTGGACCACATATCAAAGTTACACCCAGATTACATGTCAGGACTTGGGCATTGTGTGAGCAATTGACCCACCCATGAATCCCACAACATAGTCACCGGAACAAATGTTGTCCCCCACCTTGAGCAAAGCAAAATGCAATGACACAGTCCCCAAGTGACACAATTTCCTGACTGTAAGGGCCACACATATGCGTATCAGATGAGGAGTGGGCATGTCACAATAGAGGGACATGGGTCCTGGACCACAAGACTGATGTACTGTGGAAGTTTAACCAGGCCAGAGGAGGGCACATAGCATGTCAGACAAAGTGCACAGTGCTGTCATGGACTCACACCCTCCTTGCTGCTGTCTGGCCTTCAGCTGCCCATCCAGGTCAGGGAAGACCACCGCCAGGATCCTGAGCAAGTGGGGGGTCAGGGTCCGGTGTCCGCCCCTCCTGCGAGGAGGCGACAGCTTCAGCTGGACCCTTGCGATCCTCCGGGTCCAGCCTCGAAGGTCCTGCCACCTCTTCTGGCAGTTGCGGATCCGGCGCTTGTAGTCCCCCACGGATCTTACTGCCCGGGCGATGGTCAGCCAGATTTTCTGCCTCTGGTGGGCATCAACCTGTGAGGATGACAAAGTGAAAATGCCATTACTACACATGCAACATATCCGTGCATCACACAGTTGGATATACATGTCTCAATCACTGGGGCACATGATGTACACAGGTAGTGCAACGATGGCTATGAACAGATTGCCAGCAGTTACTACATGGTATCATTGCATGGAAAGTAAACCTTGTTGGAATGAACTGTTACTGCACTGTACCTGTTCAGTGCATGTAACTACACCTTGGGGGCTCAGAACTACTCAGTGAGCATGCTAGCCAGTGGTGTGCACACTGTAAGTCCTGCTAGTCAGACAACATGCAAAATTAGTAAGGCAGTGGACAGCACACTCACCTGCTCCCCTGGTGTCCCATACAGCTTGCTGTACTGTGGAAGGAGGCTGTCCAGCAGGGCCTGTTCTCCTCAAGGCTGAAGGCTGGGGCTCTCTCCACAGTCCGTGCCATTGCAGTAGCCAGAGGATGCAGAGACAGCAGCAGTGTTGGTGGCAGATGTCGTCCTGGAGCATGTAGTGCAGGCAAGTGAGCTCTCAGGGGAACAGCCAGCATTATATGTGTGCTGCAGAGGCAGATACTGTCCCATGTGTCCAAAGTGATAGGTCCAAGTCGTTTGCATCTTTTGAATCTGACCAATCCATGGAATAGCAGCACTAATACACGCCCACAGCATCCTTCAAAAATCCAAGTTCATGACACCCATGATTTTGCAACATTGTTGTGGCTGGCCAACTGAATTCACTGCATCAGACTCGTTGAAGCTTCGAATACGCGTCCGTTGCCATGCCAGGCCCCAGCCAACGCGTGCGCACCGTTCGATCCATTGCTGTACGACGCGTATTTCGGGATACAACGCGTACCCGCTCACAACAGATGCAATGGGCCGGCCGGGCACACCGATCGGTCCATTGCTGTACAACGCGTATTTCGGGATACAACGCGTACCCGCTCACAACAGATGCAATGGGCCGGCCGGGCACACCGATCGGGCCATTGCTGTACAACGCGTACCTGTACAGGTCAGTCGCATATGTCACCATGCTTGTCACTGGTGAACGTATGCCAGCCACATATACCTACCAGAGACCCAGGGGCACACCTACAACACCACACCCAGTCCACACTGTTTCCTAAGGCATGTAAGGCTGCATTACCTTTTCTGTGTATGGGGGTTAACATGTGGTTTCTGTGGTGGCACTTGTGGGCAGCCTCACCCAGGCTGTGCATGTGTTAATGGGGACAGGGTCCTTTGTGTGTTGTGCACATGACCACTGTGATGTGCAACAGTTCATTTCGGAGCATGTGGCATGGTTACATTTCCAGGTTGTGTATGTGTGTGACATGTCACATACCCCCAGGGTCCCATGGGGGAAGGCATGTACGTCACAGGGTGACCCATTGCCACAATAGTGATGTCCCTCCACAGTCTGTGTGCATGTTGTGTTTCCGATGTCTCTGATTCCATGTGCACGATGGGAGACAGTCTATACATCAACGTTGTTTGTGCATGGACTTTGATGTTGTGCGTCACTGGCGTCCATGTCTGTCCTACGTAGGCGACAGGGGCCACTACCTGTGGGAGTCATGTTTGTTTTTCTGACGTGTACATGATACGCCATGTCATGCCAGTGTCCATGTGGCAAGACAGGGTCACTGGGAATCTTCCTGTCAATGAGCTGTGATGCCTGTGGCGCATCTGTCCAGACATGTCACTGTGGTGTGTGTGTGGAACGTGACAGCAGTAAATGGGTACTGTGACACAGCCTAATGGTTTCCCATAGCACAACCTGGAACCTGTTGTCCACACATGTTGTACTGAGAAGTTAGATGATGGCCATGTAGGTGCGAGTTATGTCCGAACAGAACGGCACACACATCAAGTACTTGTGTCTCGTAATGATGTATCATGTGAAATTGAGTATAGTGAATGGCACATATGTGGGGTGACTGACAATCTTTCTTTCCTCAACCTATGCACTGCAGGGCTCCAGCTGTCCATAGACCATTCCCTGACCTGGCAACGATGGTGGAACGTGACAGCATCCGACGGTACCGCTTCACCAGGCAGCTGATTGAGGATTTGGCAGTGCGCTTGGCACCACATTTGCAACCTGGCCGGACGTACCCTACGGCGCTGACCCCCAAGGTGAAGGTAATGGCAGCCCTACACTTCTTTGCCACCGGTACCTTTCAACACACTGTGGCGACTGCCGGTGGGATGTCACAGACTATGTTCAGCCGTGTGCTACGCGATGTTTTGGAGGCAATGTTGAGATGCCTGAACCAGTACATTTATTTCCCTACACGTCAACAACTCACTGACGTCAAGAGTGACTTCTATGCCCTGGGGAGGATGCCACATGTCATTGGCTCCATTGATGGGACACATGTTGCTTTGGTACCACCACAGGCACATGAGCAGGCATACCGGAACCGGAAACATTACCATTCGATCAATGCTCTGGTGGTATGTCTTGCAGATATGACCATCACACATGTGTGTGCCCGTTTCCCTGGTTCAGCACACGATGCCTACGTGATGAGGAGTAGTCGCATCCCGAGGATGATGGCACAGATGCAGAACCAGCGTGCCTGGCTTGTCGGTGTGTACTGACTTTGTACCATAGTGTGTGTTCTGCTCTGTAGTATACCGCCCACTTTTCCAACTCAGCTAATGTGCACTTGTCTGTCCGTAGGTGACTCCGGATACCCCAACATGCCGTGGTTGCTGACACCCCTCAGGAACCCTGTGACACCAGCCCAGATGCGCTACAATGAGGCACATGGTCGGACCAGGAGAGTGATTGAGCGGACCTTTGGTCTCCTGAAGAGCCGCTTCCGCTGCCTGGACAAGACAGGAGGGGCCCTCCCATATGCCCCAGCAAAGGTGTGCAAGATTGTCATAGTCTGCTGCATGCTACACAACCTGGCAGTGCGGAAGGAGTTGCCTCTCATCCTGGATGATGATGACCAACGTCCGCCACCTGTGGAGGATCCTGGCCTGGACCACGATGCCAGTGATGATGATGATGATGATGGTGATGTCCGCACACAGCTCATCACCAACTTCTTCAGCTGAATGTGAGTATCCAGGGAGATGTAATGTGAATGATGTGAGTTTGCATGATATGTGTGGGTGGTGCTCTGGTGCTGTTTGAGTGTGGCCATGTGCTACTTGACTGGATGCGTGCAGCAATGTGTCCTTACAGGTAGTATGTACTCCCCAACAGTTTTGACATGCTAACTTGGTTTTGTGTACTTGTCTTGTGACATGTATTGGGCATGAGTATTGCAGTTCTGTCCTGTTCTTCAGTGGTTTTAACTGTGTGTCATGTCTGTCCTTCACAGGGTGCTTACTGAGTACTTTGGTCAACTTGGATCCCCCGACACCATGATTCAGCTTTCAGGGTGGCAGCAGTAGTTTCCCTACAGGTGATGTGCCACACACCCCTGGACTTCATATCTTCTGCACTTGTTGACTGTGTGGCCACTGCCACGTGGGATTACCTTGCATTTGTAGTGGAAACAACATGTTGCAAATGTGTAATAAACCTGTGCTTCACTTTGGGATGTGCGTTGTCTGTGGTCACACATCTGACTGACATTTGCTTACTGCACCTGTGGGCTAGTTGACACAGACTCTGAATAGGTGTGGTGTCTGTGCATTCCACAGTATTTCCTGGCAACATCACTGTAGGCGATGAGTCCGATGGCCCTGGTGTCTCTGTGTTGTGTAGCCCTAGTGGTGTGTCTCCCTCATATGTGTCACGTCACCATGAATCACATGACGGTGTTGTACTTGCTGTAGCAGTTAGCATACACAGTGTAATTTAGCAGATCATCATTACCATAACAGTATCCACATTTGAAAAACAACAGAGGCAAGTATGGTGTACTAGTGATTTTATTTACAGAAATGTGTGTGTGTATAGTGCACAGGATGGTGGGTGCTGTACATTGGGATTGTGATCCAAGTTCCCAGATGAGTTGGAAGTCTTGGTAGCACAAATGTCCTGAGTGTAGTCCACAGTCATATGATACATTAGTCCAACTTGAACTCCCCATGTCATGTGGGAGAGTTGTGTTGCATTCGACAGGGTGAAAAGTTTGCACACAAAGGAGAATTTCCAGAACAGGTGTTGGCTTCCTGGGGGATGTATGTGGCCATCAACCTCTCAGTTTTCCTTCCTCGGACGACCCCTCTTCTTTGGGGGGGACCCTCACGTGCAGGCTGCTGCGGTGCAGGGAGTCTCCGCCAGAGTCCTCCTCCCTCCCTGTGGCGGTGTCAGTTGTTGCAGCACCAGATGTTGTGGGCACACAGGGAGGTGTGGCCATGTTGGTGCTAATCTGGCGGAGGCATGTCAATATGTCCCTATGCACCGCTGTGAGTTCTTGCAATGTGTCCCACTTGGACTCCATGCGAGACATGTGTGTCTCCACACAGGACATGTGGGTGTCCAAGCGGGCATGATGGGCAGCCTGCTGCTGTTGTATGTCCTTGAGGATCCCCACTACCTGTCTGACCTCTCCGGTGCTATCCTGGTACGCATCAGCGATGCGTGCCAGTTGTGGGTCATCATGCAGTCCAGACCCCTCTGCAAGCAGCGACCTATGTCTACCACCCCTCCCACCACCCCTGGCGACACGTGCAGGACCTGCGGTGGCACGCACAGGTTACCCAAGGCCCCCTTGGGGGTTGTTAGTGGTGTTGTTGTCCGTTGCTCCACGGTGGGCCTGGGGCCCTGTGCTGTTATCATCGGTGGTCCTTGGTCTGTCCGTGTCGGCGGGGGTGGTCTGTGTGTTGGCAGTTGTTGGAGGGGTGGGTGCAGGGGGTGCAGATGTTGGTCCTGCTGGTGCTGCACGATGACTCACACCGGAGGTGCCAGGTAGGTCTTCGCCATCCGAGGAGGGCAGAGGCTGTTCCACACCAGTGAGCTCAGGGTCCCCCGGAGCCTGGGACAGGGACTCCTCCTCGCCTGCTGCTGTGTCCCCATCATCATCACCTGTATTTGGAAGAGACACACATTGTATGTCATGTTTCTACAGGCATCAATGGTTCACACACCTGACAGTTGTGACTGTACCTCTGGATGCGGGCATGTACATTGCATTGTCCTAAGTTGTCACAGTAAGAGGTTGATATTGGTGTAGCACATTGTCCTGCATACCTGGGGCATTTCAATGTGAATGTTGAGGTGTGTGCATGGCCAGCATTGGTTGTATTTGGTGGACATCCGGCTATCCTTCTCCACCTAGCCCAGTTATCCCACCATGAAGCATGCCACCCTTGCAGTGGGTTCAGGTTGACTCTCAGGATGTCATTCAGTGGTGTTCTGCTGTTTGTTGGTGGACAGTTCCCAGCAGGGCCTTGTGCTCCCCACAGCAGTACCCAGTGTCAGCCATCTTGTCAGTCCTTATCCACTCCCTGTGATGTGAGCATGGTTCAGAGTGGTGTTGATGGGCCAATTGTGAGGGTGAGCAATATCTGTGACTACAACTCCCATCATGCTATTGCCTACACCGCCCTTCCCAGCATGCCCGTACTTCCTTCCTTTTGACTCTGCTTCCCTGTGGGGTAGTGTGCCTGTGCTGACAGGAAGGCTGACAGTGTTGTCCTTGCGTTTGTTTGGCTACAAGTCCCAAGAGTGTCCCTGTGCTTCACACAGCATTACCCAGGGTGGTGGTTCTTTGTGGGATCTTCATTTGGTGTGTGAGGCATTGCATTCTCCCAGGTGGGTTATGTGGAGTTTGTGTTGAGGGGGTGTGTGAGGAGAGCTGCTTGTAACTATGGTCAGTGCTGTCAGTCCTCCTTCCCACCCAGCCAGATATCCCACCATGGAACGTGCTTGCATTGCAGGGAGTGCAAGTTGGCTTTCAGGATGTCAGGCAGTGGTGTTCTGCTGTTTGTTGGTGCACAGTTCCCAGAAGGGCCTTGTGCTCCCCACAGCAGTACCCAGTGTCAGCCATATTGTCAGTCCTTTTCCACTCCCTGTGTTGTGAGCATGGTTCAGAGTGGTGTTGATGGTCCAAATGTGAGGCTGCCCATTATCTGTTACTACGAGTCCCATCATGCTCTTGGCTACACTGACTTCACCAGCATACACAGGATTCCTTCCTTTCTGTGAGCTTCCCTGTGAGGTGGTGTTCTAGTGGTGGCTAAATATCTGACAGTGTTTGTTAGTTAGATTTGTGCCACTGCCTAGCTCTATTTGGTATTGGGTTTGTACATGTCATGACACAGTTACATATCACTATGACATGGCATGTATTGTGTTTATCTGACTAACATACACTTCTTGGGATGATTATCTTTTGGTTGCTGTTGATTTGCTAGGGGTGCATGGTTTGACTATCCCCTTGACAGTGATGTGTTGTATTGGCACACAATATTGTGTATATTAGTTGTGTACTCACCAGGCTCTGGGATGTTTGTTAGTCCATATACGCTCACTGGTGGTAGGATGGCCCGCACCTTCTCCTCCCAGGGCCTGAGGTATACTGGTTTGGCAGGAGGGCCACTGCCGGTGTGCTGGCTCAGGAGGTAATCCTTCTTCAGTAGGTCCCTGACCCTCCTGGGCACATCATACCACCTGTTCTGGATGTCTTCCTTTGTGCGCAAACATGGTGATTGTGCATTCACCCTGTCGACGATCCTCGCCCACATCTTGGTTTTCTGTGCCATGGGGGTCTGTTGGACCAATGTGCCAAACAACTGTGGCTCTACCCTCAGGATCTCGTCTACCATGACTTCCAATTCACTATCTAGGAACTTTGGATTCTTCTTTAGGGGCATGGTGATGGGTGGTGGTGGTGATTAATGTGTGTGTGTGTGCAGGTGAGGGTGTGTATGTGTAGGTTTTGCTGTGTGTGTGTGAGGGTGCTATTTGTTGAGGTGCTAATGGTGTGTGGCTTTTGTGTTGGATGAGCTGTGTGTGTGTCTGCTGGTGTTCTGTGCTGGCAGGTCAGTGGAATTTGCAAAGGATCATGGTAGGGATTTGTGGCCTTTATTTTTTTTTGTTTGAATCTGTTTTTATTGTATTTGTACATATGAACATAGGCATGAAAGGTAACAGACAATCGGTATACAATTGTACTTATCTATCCCTCCGTCATACCTCAATATACAGATCTCCGTTTTAGGCGTGGAGTATTACATTACATGTTAATGATATCTGCAGGGCCTCTTAGCTAACAATAAGTCGGTCCAACATGCGTGGCCCAACGTGTACAGGCAGAGGTTAGTGGAGCAGTTCAGGTGTTTTGTCGACATGTCATTGTTTAAGTTCCTTTCAGTTCATATAGTGCGGCTGGTTAAACAGATAGCAAAGTCGAGACAACATAAGAATAATAAAAATAACAACAACAGCAGCATTGACCGACCCATGTGCAATGTTCCTCCTTAATGTTCCCCCCCCCCCTTCCGGGACTACACAACTGCAGCTACCACACTGTCTGCGCCTCTCCTCACCAACCCTCACCTCAGACAATCCGCATATTCCAGCTTTGTAAGGAACAATACAGCAAGGTACTGCCATTGTGCTGGCCATCATTCACTCCTTCTCTACATGGATGGGCTCCCTGCAAGGCCTTCCTCCCCATTTTGCAGACTACGGTATAATCCCTCCCAGTCTGTTGCCATGGGCTCCTGTCGTAACCCCAGTGTTTCCTCTCGCCGGAGGGCGATGCCTTCTGCCTTAGCCCACGCCAATAGTGAGTACCGCCATGCCTGTATATGTGGGGGGTCTCTCGCTTTCCAGCGTTTGGTCAGGAGTCGTTTAGCTACCACTAGTCCCAAGTCCAGGAACCGAGAGGTGACCTTTGTGGTTCGCTTGAAATGATGGAGTAGGCTTACCGTCCATTCAAATGGCAAATCACGGCCCGTGCACTTTTGCAAGAGCTCACGGATTTCGCGCCAATAGGTGAGTATGTTGGGACAGCTCCAGAGCATATGAATCAACCCGGCTCCAGGTTCGTCACATCTGGGGCACACTGCGTCCGCACGATGAAAGTACCTATTTATTAGTTCGGGTGTGAGATACGCTCTGTGTAGAATAAATAATTGTATTTGTCGAAATCGCATGTTCCTGGGTATGCACACCAGGCTGCTAAGTATCTTTTCCCACTCCTTATCCGCTAATTGTCGCCCTAAGTCCAGTTCCCATTTTTGGCGGAGGGGATCTAATCTGACCGCCACATGTATTCGGAGCGACGACGCGAACCAGCGAATCAGGTGTCTACCTCTTCCCATAACATGGAGATACTGAATAGTGAGGTGTTGGGCCGGCTCCGTGTGCATATCTCCCCATCTGCCCATAAGCGTTGCCAGCAATGAATGATACATTAAAAACTGCCCTGGCGGCAACCCCTCTTCAACCACCAAGGATTCATATGACATAAGCGCACTGTCCCTGTATAAATCACCCAGGGTTTGTACCTCCGCTGCCCGCCAGCTCGCGAGGGACACCGTCGACAGTACCCCTGGCCGCTAGGGGAGCCCTCCAATGGTATCGCGGGTGCATAAGGGACGACGTCTCTTGTGAGGTATAGACATCTACGGTAGCACCGGTACGCCACTGCCAGCAGTAGCGGCGCCGGTCGCGTAGCCCTAGCAGCTGGGTGGAAGAGGCTGGTTATGCGTGTTAACGAATACGATGGTAGTGTGGTTGCGGTATCATCCCTGTTTCTGTCCGCAAGCCATCTGGCTATCCATTGTATCTGGGCTGCCAGATAATAATGCTCAAAGCAAGGTACCGCTAGCCCCCCCTGGTCAGTTGGCAGGTACAGTTTTGTCAACGCCACCCTGTGTCGTGCAGCCCCCCATATGAAATCCCGGAGCAGTTTAGTAAACGTAGTGAAGAAGGCGGCCGGAACGTAGAGAGGTAAATTCACAAAGTAGTACAGGAGTCGAGGGAGAATCACCATTTTCGTCAGCGCCACTCTACCTGTGACCGTCAATGGGAGCGCGCCCCAGAAGCCCATTTGCGACCGAATGGCCGTCACTGCCTTCCCCAGGTTGCCATCCATCAGATCTTTGGGCTGGCGGTAGATCTGAATCCCCAGGTATCGAAACGTACATTCTTGCCATTGTACCTGTGCACCATTGAGCATATACCCTGGGCCCTGAAGTCCCTCCCGAAACGCATAGAGACAGGATTTACCCACGTTTACCCGGAGCCCCGAGAGGACAGCGAAATCCTGAAGGATGGTTGCCAGCTGTGGTGGTATATTATTTATGTCTCGCACGTAAACCAGCAGGTCGTCCGCGTACAGGGACACATGGTGCACAGCGTCTCCCAGCGGAATGCCCCTCCTGTCACATCTCGCAATCTAGCCGCCAGCGGCCTCTATGGCCAGCGCAAATAATAAGGGTGACAAAGGGCATCCCTGTCTGGTGCCCCTGCACACCGGTACGGCGTCCGAGATATACGGTCCCAGTCGCACGCGGACTGTGGGGGCTCTGTAGAGTAGGCCAACCATCTGAAGAAAGTCCGGGCCGAGCTCATATTTCGATAGCACGTTCGCTAGAAAGCTCCATTCCAGGCAGTCAAATGCCTTCTCTAAGTCTAACATGAGGCACCCCGCCTTAGGCCAGGCGTGTACACTGTCTGTTGCCACCCTGAAATATCGTCGCAGGTTCAATGATGTGCTCCGCTTGGGGACAAATCCGTTCTGATCCGTGTGTATTAACCCCGGTACCACTAGCGACAATCGGTCCGCCAGCATCTTGGCAAGGAGTTTGTAGTCCACGTTTAATAGCGCCAAGGGTCTGTAGGAACCAAGGGTAGTGGGATCCTTGCCTGGTTTCAATAAAGACACCAGGTAGGCTTCTCTCATCGAGGGGGCAGTGTATGTTCCTCCAGTGCTGTCATGTATAGCTTGTGGAGGGGCTGCACTAGGGACTCTCTGTAAGCCTTATAATATTCGGCCGGCAGCCCATCCGGGCCCGGCGTTTTCCCTGATGCCATAGCGCCGATTGCATCCCCAACTTCATCTATCGTAAGAGGGCCATTGAGTGCAGCCTGCTGGTTAGCTGAGGCCGTGGGTAATTGGACCTGGTCTAGGAATCTTGCTAGGTCGCTGTCAGAGCAGCGTCCTCGGGAGCGGTACAGTTGTGTATAATGATCTGTCATTACCTTGTGTATTTCGCCTTGCGTGTGCACTAGCGTGCCGTCCGGTCTTCGTATGGCGCCAATCGGGGCCCGCTTATTTTCTTGCGTTATCAGCCAGGCCAGTAGGCGGCCCGCCCGGTCAGCGGTGGCGTGGGTGCGTGCTGTGTGAGCCGCGTAATTATGGCACCGCAGCTGCTCCAGGAGCTCCGCATGTTGAGCGCGTAATTCAGCCAGTTGGGTCGAGCATCCGCCCGCCTCCCCCCTCTCACCTTCATGTTGTAACAGCTGGGATTCTAGGCGGGCGAGGGAAAGGGATAGTCGCTTACGTATATTCCATGTGGCCCCCAGACAATGATCCCGAACCGCTACCTTGAGGGCGTCCCATTCCACTAGGGCGCTACTGGCCGTATCTTCGTTAAGTTCCAGATAGGTGAGAATAGCCGTCCCTAGCGACGCGCGAAACTCCGGGTCTTCCAGTGCGGTCACCTGGAGTCGCCATGTGGGTATGGGCGGACGGCCCGCCGCCCAGCCCAACCGTATCCACAATGGGTTATGATCCGAATGTGTCCGCCCCATATACTCGGATTTCAGGGATTTGTGGCCTTTATGTATGTGGAGTTGGGGGGGTGTTCTTGTTCCATTTTTTTCACCCCCTGAATTTATTGGCTTTTTCATTGCTTGTTTGGCCCTCTTTTTTTGTATTTTTTCATTTGTGATTATTGTGCATGTAGGAGTCGTTCTTCTGACCGAGTAGGACGTTGCAGTTATCTCGTGCGCGCCTCTCCGAGTCGTTCCCGCTGTGTTTCAGCTCAGTTTCATATGCGGCGTACGCGTCGGTCGTGGAGTATTGTGTTTGTTTGGCTGAGTTTTGTATGCGTGTCGGTCGTACGGCTTGGGCTCCGTGCGAATCAGTCTGATTTTGCACCCATTGCATCGTACTGCGCGGGTCGGAGTTCGCGGGTACGTTTCGTTCGGGTTGATTCCTGGTGCGTGTCGGTCGGTTCGATTCGCGTGGTTTCCTGGCCGGATAGCTTGTTTCCGTCCGGGTCGGTCGTTCGCCTTGAGTTCCGTACGAGTCGGTCGTGATTCACATGCATTTCATCGTACTTCCCAGGTCGGGCAACGCCAGTACGTGTCGGTCGGACTATGATCCCGTACCGAGTCGGTCGGTATTTTTTCCGGCCCGAATCGGATTCGGCCCCTTTGTCTTCACATCCTCCTCACTAAGAGTCCTTATGTGACATTTGTGCGTGTGATACTGTGATCTAACAGTATTTTTCAGCAACGTTTGGTTCTGCAATTTCTCTTCATCAGCTGCAATTGTTTTCACCTCAACGAGTGTTTCTAAGTACTGCACAAGTTAGCAACTACGCTTGGTTATTTTTTTATTTTTTTCTATCTCATTGGAAACCATTTGCTGTTTTGTTCATATAGGTACTATTGTGTGCTAAGTAGTTTTTTGTTCTCCACAGGTATTGCTCACTTCATATTGTTTGTCTTTTTTTTTTTTGTCATGCAGAATGTACAACCCCCTCCCCCTTTTTTACAGCTTCCAGGTGACCCCCCAGTCAAGTGGAAAGTATGGTATAGAGCTTTCGTAAAATATTTAGGTGCTATGGGGGGCTCAAGATTTAGCGCTCAAAGGAAACGTTTCATTTTAGAGCATAATCTGGGGTTTGAGGGACAAGCTGTGTTAGAACATTTACCTCCTCTGGCCATTGTTGAGGGTGAAGACGAAATAGATGTCTATGATCAAGCTGTAGCTATGCTGGAGAAACAATTTGATGTGGAGAGTAGCCTAGTGGTTGCTAGGCACAAGTTTTTTACCAGAGAACAGGAGAGTGATGAGAGTATAGTGTTGTATGTAGCAGCTTTACGCATTCTGGCTTCAGAGTGTGAATTTGAACATTTCACGTCTCAACTTATTCGTGACCAAATTGTGGTACATTGTAGAGACAAAAAGGTCCAAGAGAAATTGCTTACTTTAAAGAATCCTTCTCTTGACGAGACGGTTACCATTGTGAAGAGTATCGAGCTCTCTCAAAAAGCCTCGAAAGAGCTCAAACCTGATAAGAGTGTGGTGAATGCAATTAAGGATCATAAAGATATGAGTGAGAAGTTACAGGGAGACAAAGCAAAACCACAGTCTGAACAAAAAGGGAATAAGCCTACATACACTAGAACAGAGAAAAAGGGTTCTTATTCCAGAAATCTCTGTACCAAGTGTGGGTTCCCGTCTCATTTCCCCAATTCAAGGGTGTGTCCGGCAAAGAATGCCTCTTGTCGGAAATGTGGGAAACAGGGCCATTTTGCTAAAATGTGTGGTTTCCGGGAAGTATCAATGTTGTGTATTCTGAAGAATCTAAGAACGATTCTGTGTGTGAAGTTGTAAGTTCTCTTACTGATTTTGTTGTGGTTGTCAAGGATGATTCCGAGGATTGTGTCGATCCTATAGTGGATGTGTTTGTGGATGGTAAGTGTTTGCAACTGTTAGTGGATTCAGGGGCACGTATGACCATGATCACGGATGAGTTGTTTGAGAGTACATGGGGGACAAACCTCTTAATCCCCTGACAGAAGTCCTGTCTCTTATGAAGGAGGAGAATTGAGTTGTCTGGGTTTTTTGTCACTTCCCTCATTTTTAAAGACAGGTGTATCGAAGGAAAAGTTTATGTGGCTAAGAAGGGACTTAACATTCTCGCTTGGTATCATCAGGGGTTGTTTGGGATGACTCTCAGACCTGGGGCGCGAGAACAAGTTTCTCTTGTGAGTGAACAATCCGAAGGTGAGGATTTAGTTTATTGGTCAGCTAAGTTTCCTAAGGTTTTTGGAGAGAAGCTGGGTTCTATTAAAGTATTCAAGCACTCGATCAGAGTCAAGGAAGGGGCTCTCCCAGTTAAACACAAATTGCGCAATGTGCCTTTCAGTATTAGGGATGATTTGTCGTTAGAACTCAAGAGAATGTGTGAGTCAGGAGTCATCGAACCTATCGAATCATCACTCTGGTTATCTCCCTTGGTGGTGGCGCGCAAAAAGAATGGTACTCTTAGGGTATGCATTGACTTGCGCAGCCTGAATAGGGAGATCTGGATAGACTCACATCCCCTTCCCCGTATTGATGACATTCTTTCAAGGTTTGCTGGTGCGAGGTACTTCTCTAAGATTGATCTCGCATCAGAATATCATCAGGTTGAGTTGGACCCGACCTGCAAGCATCTGACCGCCTTTGTCTCACCTGTTGGCACCTTCCAGTTTAGGAGGATGCCGTTCGGATTGGCTTTGGCGGCCTCAGTCTTCCAGCGGGTCATGGAGATGGTTTTGGATGGTGTCACTGATACTGTTGTCTTTCAAGACGACATTTTGGTGGCTGGAAAGAACAAGGAGTTGCATGATAAAAATCTTGCGAAAGTCTTGGAGAGCTTAGAAGGCAAGGGGATTGTGGCGAACAAACTCAAATGTGTTTTTTGTGTTGAGTCCATCGAATACCTTGGACACCGCATTTCTGGTGACGGAATCGTTCCTAGAAAGGGTCTCATTGAGGCCATTTCCAAAGCGCCATGTCCCATCTCCAAAGAACAAGTCTCCTCATTTCTAGGTTTGTTCGAATTTTACACAAAGTTTATTTTGAATTTTGCTGCCAAAACTGTTCACATGCGTGGTCTTCTAAAGAAAAAGTCTAACTTTATCTGGGATGACTCCTGTCAAGAAGAATTTGTACAGATTAAAAAAGAATTGGAGTCGTGTGGCATTCTCACCCCTTTTGACCCTCTCTTCCAATGCACAGTGTCTGTGGATGCTAGTCTAGATGGTCTAGGGGGGATGATTTCTCAAGTCAAGGAAGGGAAACAGTACACTGTGGGGTTCGCGTCAAGAGCGTTACGCCCGAGTGAAAAGAATTATTCGGTTATCGAAAGAGAATTGCTGGCGTGTTGTTGGGCTGTCGAACGTTTCAAGTGTTTTTTGTGGGGAAAGACCTTTAAGCTACTTACAGATCATAGGCCTCTTATTCCTATACTTGAAGGTCGGATTGTCAGAGACCATACCCCCAGGATCGCCAGGTTGAGTTCTAAGTTGTTGCAGTATAATTTTGTTGTGGCACATATCCCTGGTGGGTGCAACACACGAGCTGATTATCTTTCAAGGTCCCCTCTGCCTCTTACTAAGGATGACTCTGACCATGATGCGGATGAGGAGTGTCTCATTGCTGCGGTTGATGTTTGTTGTGTGGGGTCGTTTAATGAACATGACAGGTTTTCTGCAATGGAGTCTGATCTTGTACTTAAGAGAGTGAAACATTTCATTGTGACTGGTTGGCCAAAGGAAAAACACTTAGGGGCCGATTCCGATCTCGGCCGGTAGGGCTCCGAATCGGATTCGGCTTAACCGGATCCGATTCGGAGCCCTATTTCCCGACCGATTCGTACGCACGTCCGGGCGAGCGAGTACGATGCGAAATCGCCGACCGACTCGTCCGGGCGTCCCGACCGCTCCGACCGACTCGTTCCCGGGTCTAACCGCACCGACCGACTCGCTCGGACTCGACTCGCACCGCGCAATGGAGACGTTCCCCGGCCGGGTAGGTACGATGCGCGCCGCGAGCAGTCCGACCGAGCCGCGCACTCTGGCTCCAAAGAGCAGTCGGAGCCGTACTTTGGGGGTCCGTGTCGGACCCCCCTGTACTGCGTAGCCGCGCGAGTCGCACACAGGGGGACCCATGGGTCCCCCTACCTGTGCGTGTACGGCGCGAGTCGCTCGCCGCGTACACGCTGTAGGGGGCGCCCTTGTCTGCCTCGCACCCATTGAGTCAATGAGAGCCCGCGTACGCGTTGTACGACAGGCTCCCATTGACTTCAATGGGAGTCCGACCGAATCGAGTCCGATGGCATACGTGCGCATCGTACTCGTTCGGTCGGGCTGCACGGGTCCGATTCGGTCGGAAATCTCTCCGGGTCCGGCTCGGTCGGAGAGATTTCCGGCCCGAATCGGAATCGGCCCCTTAGATAGTGATCTACATCCGTTTGCCAAAGTCTCTGATGAACTTACTTTGGAAGGGGGAGAGATGATCATGCGTGGGGATAAATTTGTTCCTCCTGAGTCTCTCAGAATTCGCATCATTGATGCTGGTCACGAGGGACATCTGGGTCAGACAAATACAAAAAGAAGAGTTTGGGGTGTGTATTGGTGGCCTTCCATGGACCGCCAAATCAATGATGTTGTGGAAGGATGTATAACTTGTTGTACTAGTGATAAGGTTATAAAAATTGTTTCACCCCCAGTACAGCAGGTGGAGGTACCGAATAGTCCGTGGTTGAAGTTGGCCATTGACTTTGTAGGACCTTTCAATGTGCTTCCCAACAAATGTAAGTTTGCGCTGGTTGTGGCTGACTATTTCAGCAAGTGGTGGGAGGTACATTTTATGACAGATCCTAATTCCCATGAAGTCATCAAGTTCCTTCAAAGCCTCTTTGCCAGGGAGGGTTTTCCCAAGGAAATTGTGTCCGACAATGGGGTACAGTTTACCTCCAAAGAAATGTCTGATTTCCTAGTTCAGTGTGGTATCACCCACCGGCGTGTGGCCCTATATCACCCACAGGCCAATGGTTTCATTGAGCGCCCGAACCGTATCCTTGTTGAGTGCGTTCAGTGGGCTGTTTCATCCAGAGTTGACATTAAGGAAGCTGTCCAAAGTATGTTGTGGGCGCATCGCACCACACCGAGTGCAGTTACAGGTTCAAGTCCCTTTACTCTTCTCAGAGGAAGAGAAGCTTCATTTCACATGTGTCCTGCTTGGATGAAAAGGTGGGGTTTGTTGTTAAGATGCCGGGAGAGACAAGACAACGGTGACTCTCTGTTATCACCCTCTGTTCCCACACCAGGGGGTCTTGATTCCTCTTCTCAACCCATTGCCCCAGAAGGCAGTGATTTTAAGTCCTCTGTTTCTGTAGGGGATTGGGTGAGGATTAAGTCTCCTCTCAATGTTCCAAAGGGGCTGTCCAAATTTGGTCCTCCCGTTAAAGTGGATGATACGTCGCGCTTTGCTGTGAGGGTAAATGGGAAAAATTGGTGGAATCTGTCCAGAATCTATAAGATTCCCATGAAGGTTGTAATGCACCTGGGTTTGGACTCAGGAAACACTGGTCGCTCTGTTCCACCTCAAAGGAAGACCACTGTTAATAAAAAGTACTTCTTTGAAATATGTACCTCCACGGAGGAGTGGTAGGACAAGTGTCCCGCCGAATCGGTTAAATCTTTAACCAAGTTATATCTTTATTTTCTCTTATTACTTGTTTGTTTTCTAGCATGCATTCTGTTCTTTTCTCCCCAATGTGTTATGGTGAATTTCTTGTTTCCTTTCTTTTTATCTCTTTATTTTCCTCTGCCTTATCCTACTTTCTATTTCCTTGTGATATTAATGGAAAGAGAGGAGATGTTGAAGTAGTTTCCCTTTAAGCTTGTTCCACATGCTCTGTATTTCTATGATGTCATTGTCATGACAATGGAATGCTGTTGTTTGAATCCCAGGAGGAGCAGTTCCTGGAAGCTGTGGAGATGAACAGTCAATAAAGTATGTGCTCTTACTCCTACCTTGTTTGGCGTAATCACTACAAAGACACTGATGGTCTATAAGACCATATGCAGTTACTTAAGTAGCTCTTCGAGTCGGCAGTACAAATTACCTGTAAACAGGCCAGAGGCAGATCTCAAACCCAAGAGATGGGGCCCAGCCCAGCCTTGTCCGGCAGTGGATGGGTGCGGACAGTCCCGCCATTGGCCAAACTCAATATTCTGTTCCATTGGCTAGCACAGAACAATACAATGCCTCTGTTCAGCTACTCCAACTGCCAAATTCCTTGGCACAATTCATTTTAGGAAAAATAACGATTACTGAGGTTCACAAAGCACTTCAAAAGATGCCAAATGCTGAGGCATGTGGAAATGATGGATTTCCATCCCAGTTTTATAAAAATGTTTGCTAAAGAGCCACTGCCCTTCTTAACGGATCTTAATAATTAAATAAAAGAGGGTGGGGAGGATACTTTTACATTTAAGGAATCTACAATTCAAAGTTTTCTCAAGAAAGATAAAAACCAGAGTAATGTGAATTCTTATCGACCAATCAGCCTCCTTAACTTTGATGAAAGTTTGGGCTACTCAGATTTTTCCTGCAGCCCAGATGTTAATTCATAAGGATCAGAATGTGTTTGTTGCTAATCCTCTTATGGCAGCAAATACCCATTTTGTAACCCACGCAATAGACTATTTCTTGATTAATAAAACAAAAGCAGTGATAGTGATAACTGACGCTGAAAAGGTGTTCGATCTTGTCAATTGGGAGGACTTGTTTTTTAGCCAGAATAAATTTGGGTTTCCCCCACAATTTACTTTGATGCTTGTGAATTTATATCACGGTGCGCAGGCCAAAGTCACTGTAAATTCTACGATGGCCGGCACGGTATCAATTAACAGAGGCACACGCCAGAGTTGCCTTCACTCCCCAATATCATTTACATTATTTATAAAGCCTCTCGCTGTGAAGTTAAGTAGTGGGGACACCAGTAGAGAGGATGTCCAGGCTTAAGTTATTTGCAGATGATATTATACTTTATTTGCAACCAGATGAGGAGAATATACAGGGGGCTCTACAGCGGATTGAGGAATTCACAGGTATCGGTGGTTATAGGATAAATCAAAGTAAAACCAAAGTTTTGCTCTTCAACGTATCAGCTGCAGATTTTCCAGTTTCATTACAGTTACAAGGAAGATCGCAAGATCCCATATGATATCTAGAAGGTAAACAGTCTAAATATCGAGTTGTTAATGTCGACTTGCACTAATATCGAGTGCAGAATATCGTTTTTAAAAATATCGAAGTCATTAATATCATTTGCAAAAATATAGGGGCACATTACGATACCCGGCGTAAATAATTCCGCCAGGCATGGAAGCGGCAAAAATCCGCCCGCACACACCACCTGAACACCGACCACGCCATTACGATTACACAAACCGAATACCGCCATCGGCGAAAAAGCACACAAAATACCGCCCGCCAACGTCCGAGTCGGAGACAAACCGCCCGCCACGGACGGAAACACGCACGACAACACAAAACCGCCCGCCCTCACGGCCGACACACCGCACGTGAAATTACGATCGCACCGACATGAGCGCGGAAAAACCACAAATATACCGCCCGCCAGCGCAAACAACGCCGATGAGAATCGACACGGCAGAAGCCATGGCGCCAACATACCTGCACAGAAACCATCCGCACACGAAACCAATAGCACACAACATGGCCAACAAGTCCACACAGCAAGGCACGCACAAATACACAGGCACAGTACACATCCCGAAAACACCCCCCGGACAAACAAAAAATACAAAGGCCAGAACCCCAGACACAACACACCTGAAAACAACAGACCATGAGGACACACCCACATAGGTGAGTACAAAAGCAGCACTCCCACAGACCACAACCCCTTGCTACATTGCAAACCAGAGAGGAGAGGAGAGGACACAGTGACACAGCAAGGACAGCAGCACACCACAGAAACGCACACATCACTACCACCACCACCACCACCACCACCACCACCACCACAAACACCGGCACCACCACCACCACCACCACCACCACCAAACACCGGCACCACAAACCCCCTGCACATTACACAACACACACCGCACCAGCACCACAAACATCATGGCACCACAAAGAATGCCCAAGTTCACGCCCATGGAGCTGACGGTCATGGTCGACGAGATCATCAAGGTGTACCCACAAATCTATGGGAACATGGTCCAGCACACACCACTAGCCACCAGAAACAGAATGTGGAACCGGATCGTAGACCAGGTCAATGCAGACGGGACCCTGCCCAGGAACAGAGTCGAGATTAACAAACGTTGGAATGACGTAAAGAGCCTGGTCAAGAAGAAGGAGGGCAAAAACAGAGAGCTGGCTGCCGTCACTGGCGGAGGGAATCCCGCGCTCTTTAAGACCTTCAAAGCGTGGGAGGAGAAGGTGCGAGTCGTAATCCATCCGGAGATCCTCGCCGGATTAGCAGGGGAGTGGAGGCTGGTAAGTACAAACTAATGTATACCAGCACACCGCTATGTACTCACATGCACTACCACCATGCCACAGCTCCCAGGGACAAACACCCCCATGTCCAGCACACAATACACAACACATCACACACACATGCAACAGACACTACCACACACAGCCCAAACAGAACAACTGTAAGATGCGTGGGGACATGTGTACACTAAGCCAGCCACGTAACCACCAACAGGTCCCCAAATATGCCAGAAGCGCCACAACGAGCACCCACCACACCCATGTGTCCGCCACAGCTGCACTAACCGACAAGTAACAGGTAAGTGGCAGGAACACAAAGTGCAGTGGGTGGGACGGTGGACAGCCCAAGTACAACACACACCAGGCCCCTAGTCCCACAGCACAGCAAGGAGGAGCATCCCCCACACCCCACAGCCACGTGTCAGCCACCGCAGTGCACAACGACAGCCGAAAGGCAGACATCACGGTCCACAGCAATCGGTGTTAGTGGGTGTCCAGCCACCCCCACGACCCACAACACCCCCCCACCCCCACAGACCTGCAACATGGAGCACCCCCCGCTTAGAACCATGTGGCATCCAGTACAGTGCACGCACGAACAACCTGCAGGTGGGAAACTGGACAGGGCTGGATTACTGGAGGCATGAGGATCGTAACACGACCAACACATGGGACATGTCACGTAGCAGACGAACACGCAGCACCGCCCACCGTCACGAACAAGTGAACAATGTGCACACGGACATGAACCACAGACTCACACCCCACATGACCCATCACAAACACAGCAACACCCAAGGAGCCACGTCTGCATGCACAAGCCACACTGAATATAGTACCACACGGCAGCCACTGTGCAACTCATCACACACAACCGAAACACCATTGAAGTCCTGTCCATGTAGCCCCTACTGCCTGTCAACCACACACCCCACAACTATGCCTATGTAAGACAAACAACACTAGACGCAACAGAGCGGAACAACATAAATGCACACGAACACCACTGAACCCATCAAACACACAGACACACCATGCACAAACAACATACCATCCATCCCATCCGTCAGCCCCAGTCTAATGAAAGGCATGTCATCCGCACAGCTGCCACACATACAGCAGTCACGCTAAGATACATGCCCATGACCAACCATGTGCCAGAAGTCAATGAAGTGCACGACACACTGTGAGCAACAACACACAACATGGGCCACACCCCCGAGCACTGCAGTGATGCACATGGCACAGGGCAGCACGCACACCAAGGAGATGGGACAACTGCAATACGTTGGCTGGCACACAACCATCACTCACTCATAACGATGCGTCCAATGCCATGTCCAGTAATCACAACAGACAGCAAATATGCAGGCCATGTCAAGCATGCACACACCTCAAACCATGCACTGTCATGCTGCCACAACACATGTCACGTTCGGCACCCATGGCTCACAGCATGTACCTCAAAAGCATATTCCCTCCCAAATGCGAATCTGGGGCATGGCCCCCATGTTGCCATATGCGTTCCTGAGCGTTCCATTTGAACCCCAAAAGCATATTCCCTCCCAAATGCGAATCTGGGGCATGGCCCCCATGTTGCCATATGCGTTCCTAAGCGTTCCATTTGAACCCCAAAAGCATATTCCCTCCCAAATGCGAATCTGGGGCATGGCCCCCATGTTGCCATATGCGTTCCTAAGCGTTCCATTTGAACCCCAAAAGCATATTCCCTCCCAAATGCGAATCTGGGGCATGGCCCCCATGTTGCCATATGCGTTCCTAAGCGTTCCATTTGAACCCCAAAAGCATATTCCCTCCCAAATGCGAATCTGGGGCATGGCCCCCATGTTGCCATATGCGTTCCTAAGCGTTCCATTTGAACCCCAAAAGCATATTCCCTCCCAAATGCGAATCTGGGGCATGGCCCCCATGTTGCCATATGCGTTCCTAAGCGTTCCATTTGAACCCCAAAAGCATATTCCCTCCCAAATGCGAATCTGGGGCATGGCCCCCATGTTGCCATATGCGTTCCTAAGCGTCCCATCTGAACACCAAAAGCAAAGTACAAACCAGACCCAGGATGGGCCAGGAGCCCGCATACACCAGAGTCACAATAAGTAGGGGCACAGCAACACACCCATCGGCATGGCCAATCCGTCCCATGCCACATGTGCACAGCACACAGTCCCATTGCCAAGCACACACAACTACAGATGCTACAGCCACACACACGCCTCCGGGAAACCCATGTACGAGATTGCACGAACTGTGAATGTCAGACGACAAATACATACTTCGCCAGGTGCAACACAATAACAAATCTCATTCTCTCCACAGGTGACGAACTGCTGGATGCTGGGGATGGAGCCAGCAGCCAGCACAGCCAGCCTACAAGCCCCCAACGAGGACACACGGATCTGGAGGATCTGTCCTCCTCTTCGGACACGGACAACCAAGCAGGCCCATCTGGTGTGGCAGGGCCCAGCCGCTCCCCAGGACCCCTCCTACCCACCAACCCATCATCCAGGGCTGGTGAACATTCACAGCCCCCTGCTGCCACTGTCGTTGCGGCCACACCCACGGTCATTGTGGCCACTACCACTGCCGCAACCGCCACCATCGCCGCACCGACCACCACCGCCGCCACCACCGCCACGTCTTCGCTGGCACCAGCCCCAGCGCAGGTGGTGGCCCGGACGACTGGATCCACCCTGGGAGCCACAGCGAGGACCGTGGTGAGCAATGTGGCTAGTGGGCAGGCCGGTGGCAGCAGGACTGGTAGGAGGAGCAGGGTCAGGGAAACGCCAGCCTCCCCTGGGAGCCATGCCCTGCCTCACATGGCCAGAGTCCTTGGGGCCTATGAAGAGGCCCAAGGACAATGGGTCCGGTCTGCCTCAGACACGCGTGAGGTGCTGGGGGTGTTGAGGTCCATGGACGCCCGTATGGGCCAAATCGTGGACCTCATGGGACAGCTGGTGGTGGCGGTGAGGTCACAGCCAGGGACAGCAGCTCCCCTCCGCCACCACCTGCCGGGGCGCAGGGTGGAGCAGCAGTGTCCAGTTCCCCTGCGTCCACAGCCAGTGATCACACCTCAACCACCAGCATGTCGCAAGCAGGCACCCCCCTCGCAAACGTGGAAGGGGCCGTCCGAAGAGGAAACAGATCTCCCGGGAGGACTTCGCACGCTCCAGTCGCAAGTGAGGCAGCCAGCCAGCCTTCCGCCAGCCTTCCTTGACCAGCCACTGCATTGACTTGGACTACGATCCCACTCCACACAGCCATCTGGATGGCATGTGTGTGTTGGACTATGGACATAGAACCAGTGGGTACACCCTGATCATCACGCAGCCATGACCGACAGCTCATTGTCACTGCACGCACCACTTTTGTCATCACCTTACACACAATCACATGTCACAGTTTGTAATAAATGCACCTTTTTCACTAACTGCTGTTTGTGCCCTGTGTCTTATTTGTACGGAATACAACGGCCACCTTGGGCGGAAAGGCACCTGATGCGTGGCATGGCATTTGAATCCGGAGGGCCTGTAGGGACCTAGGGGTGGGAGACAGAACAGGAGCACATTCAATGAGTGTGTCACACACCCATCACACAGTACATGTCAACAACTACAAGCAATGTACACACATCGCACAGAGCAATAGGGCACAATGCCACAGCCACCAACAGTGGCATACTACCCTGGCCATGGAGCGTTGACACTCAGCACGCAGTGAACAAACGGCCACCCTGACACAGCACACACACACCTGCACAGATACAGCCACATCAGCCGTCGTACATGGACACTCACCGTCAAGTGAAGTAGCGGGCGATGAGCTGCTGCCGCACATTACCAGCTTCCTCCTCTCCGCTGTCCTCCTCACTCGAGCTGTCCTGGTCTGCGGGCTGGGGCCCTGGTTGATCTCCGTCATCCACGATGAGGGGGATCTGCTTCCGAATGGCCAGATTGTGCAGCATGCAGCACGCCACCACTATCCGGCACACCTTCTGTGGGGAGTACGCCAGCGCACCCCGGTGCGGTCCAGGCACCTGAACCTGGACTTGAGGAGGCCAAAGGTACGCTCGACCACACGTCTGGTCCTCCCATGTGCCTCATTGTAGCGATCGTCTGCTGGGGTGCGAGGATTCCTCAATGGACTGAGCAGCCATGCCCCATTCGGATACGCAGAGTCACCTGGGTGTGAGGGACACAGAGAACCGTTGCTAATCCAACTGGACAGGGGACAGCATCGCACAGCCAGCACGCTACACCACTCCACATACTCACCGACAATACAGGCACGATCCTGTTGCATATTGGACATCAGTCGTGGCAAGATGCTGTTGCGCATTATGTGTGCGTCATGGGCCGAGCCTGGGAACTTTGCACACACGTGGGTGATCACCATGTCCGCAAGGCACACCACTTGCACATTCAGGGAGTGCGTGTGCTTCCTGTTGCGGTACAGGTGCTCAGTGGCCTGTGGTGGAACAAGGCCGACATGTGTGCAGTCAATGGCTCCAACGACGTGTGGGATTCTGCCAAGGGCATAGAATGCACCCTTCACTGCCGCCAATTCACGAGCCCTGGGGAAGCGGATGTACCTGTTCCGGTACAGCATCATGGCTGCCAGTACATCCCTCAGCACCTTGCTGAACATGGGCTGGGACATCCCTCCTCCAATGCCCACTGTGTGCTGGAATGACCCAGTGGCGAAGAAATGCATGGCGGCCATCACCTTAGCCGTGGGGGTGACAGCAGTCGGATACACCCTGCGGGGACGGAGATGGGGTTCTAACATGGCACACAGTCGATGCAGGGTTGGCCTGTCCAGCCGAAACTTCCTAATAACCTCTGTATCGTCCATGTCCGCCAGCAATTGGTATGGGCGGTCAATGTTCGGTCTCCGCCTAGGGACAATGGCAGAGGACACATGTCAATGCAACACGACACATAGCAATTTCGCATACACATCACTGACATGACTGAGCAAGCACATGAGCCACAGCCCAGCTGTCAAGCTGGGACGGCACGGCCACAATACACTTACACAGGTCTCCCAACAATGGCAATGGCTAGTGATACAAACCACTGCCATGTGCATGCACATGGGGATCTAGGCCCCAATGACTTGCGGGCGTGCTGATGGGGACTGACTGCATATTCGTCAAGCGGCAACGCCACGGCAACATGAATGTCTGCTGAGCATGGAACTGCTTCCGCGGCTGGATGAGTATGGCACACGACTACGACGATGTGGGCAGAGGCTGAGCGGCCAAAACAAGTGGGACCTGTGGCACGAGGGGATATGAGACAGTAGTAGGTGTCAGCACTGCACCCTATGTACAGCACTGTATGGATCACACCTCCCGAAACATTGACAGGTGTCCACATTGACAGCCCCATGCCAAGACGGCTGTGTGCTTGCAGTCACACGTCACAGGTGAGAGGTTACATTGCACGTGCCAGGTGGCAGTCGTACATAGTGGGAGCTGGCATGTGTGTGCATGTGTCTCCTGTTCAGGATCCACCAGATGGGCGCTGACTCTGTACTGACCATTGGACACAGCATGTTCCGTGGAAGGCTTGTGTGTGTGGGATGGTGGCACTGGATGTGCCTCCGTTGGGTGGGGGGCCATGCACAGGGCGGGTACGTCGATGATTGCGCATTGTTGGTTACGGTGGGTGCACCCACTCAGATGTGTTGCCCTGTGTTCAATTCCTATGTCCGCATGATGATGGACTGTAGATGTGGACAGACTACACATTGGTCGATGTGCTGTCTATATGCATGTGCCTTCACACCAGGCACAGCTGCCCCTGCACATGTGACCCCTGCTGGACTCGCTGCTGGGTCTGTGGAGCTGATGCACCTTCTGCGCGTGGGGCGGGCAGCTCTCCTCACTTCCCTCATTGCGCATGTCATGACTTTGCCGCAGGTGACATGGATCATGGAGGGCCCACATGTACGCGTGGGTAGGCTACACATGATTGTACACTGGTCGCCACCCCCAGTCAGTGTTTCGAATGGGAAGGTTGTCGTGCTGGTGGTATGTTCGATGTTGCGGATGGGCGGGCCTAGGTGCGGGCTTACATTCCGGACATGGGGGTAGTTGTATTGGCGACTAGTTGCAGTACACACGGGACACGTCTCTTCCTTTCCACATCTGGGTCATCCCTTGTACTAACTGACAGTGATACAGTCATCTTCGCCCCAGCCCTCATGTCCTCCCCTCGCTCCCCCAATATGCATGCTCACCTGCGAGGCTAGCGCTTGCACAGGCAGCCCCAAGCTCGCACCAGAGAGGGCAAGGAGTGTATGTGTGGGTCCAGTTGCACGAGTGGGCTGTCTCAGGGTATGATGTGTCGCGGGACGCCGTCCACCTGCGTGGTGCCCCAAATGGTGACCCGGCCTGCATGGACTATGCATCACAGTCTTCGCCTTCCGGATCCGCCACCTGCGACACCCAGTGGCTGTGGCTGCCCTTGCGGCCAGGCCGCGTCCGTCTGTGGCTGATGGCCCACACATTCACTCTTTGGCCTCTCTGGGGAGGGCTCGGGGTGGTGGCGCACGCGCTTGCACTTAGTCGCAATGGCATGTGGCGTGGTTGGTATGATGGGCAATGGATGGGATGGTGCGAGCCACCTCCCGTGACGTCAGTGCTGCTCGTGCTGTGGTGCGTCCCCTACACTTCCATGTGACTTGTGCCATGCTAGACGTTGAGGTTCTATTGCCTGCGTGATATGACCAGGAGGAGCGCGAGGAGACCTCTCACACACCATGCTCCACTGCCATCCCGTGCCCTGTATCGCCTGTGCGGATTGACTATGTTGGGGTTACACCTGGTCGACTGGGGCTGTGTGTGCCTTGTCAGGGGCATGGCGGGCGCACAACAGGATCCAGCTTGTCCACAGAGGGTGGGCTGAGGTGCACCTGGTACCGCTTTGTACGTGTGCCCGGCTGCTGTGCACACACGTGTTCACTCCCCCGACAGGTGTCCTCTCACAATGCCCAGGGAAGCGGTGGTGTACTGTTCATGACCCCTCCCAACACGGCGTGCTCCAACTTGGCATGTGCGCATCTACCCGTCGCACCCACCCACCTGAGCACTGCGTCCATACGACTTCACACGACACATGTGTGTCTTCCACAGTAGTGCTACTCATTTGCGTTGACATCCAATACCAGTGGACTACATGGTCATGTCACGACTGCCGTGTACTTCACATACTCTCATCCTCTCTCATTCGTACTTGTGAAATGAGTCAGCGGAGACAGTTTTGGTTTCAAACATTATATTGAGTCTTCTGTCCTCTGTGATGCAGTATAGTGGACACTACTGGCAGCGGGATACATGTTGAGGATATACTGAGCATGATTGCAAATGGGATAGGGTGTGGGGTTACATGTGATTGGCTGTTGCATGTGGGATGTGGGCTTCAGAGTGACATCTGCTTGGCCAAGGCTGTGCTAATGTACATTTACGTATACCTGCGGAGCTGCGGACTTTGACACAGACGGTATACATGTAGCCTACCAGACCGCTTGGCATCATGGGCACAGTCCATCTCAGTTCCATGTGACAGGTTTGCTGCGGTTGTTCCTCATGCACGCGTGCATGTGAGATGACATCAGGGCATGTGCTTGCGTGCATGCAGCGGCGTGCCACTTGTTGTTGCACTGTGGTGGTTACTGGACATGTCACAGTCACTGGGGTCGTGTTGTTGTTGTATGCACTTGTCGTCCATGCAAAGGTCCTGGTATGGGATTCCCGGGGCGGGGGTGGGAGGGGTGCAGCACCCACAGACTCCAGGCGACCTATTCATGTCCACTGAGCGGTGTGTGTGTCCATGGGCGCTGGATCCATGTCGTGTCCTGGTTGTTCGTGCAGTTCCGTCCATGTGGGTGCGATACACAGAGCCCATGCCACTGCCTCCCACGATGCATGCGGTGTTCCTGGATGTGATGGGGAACAGTGTGCATGTCCCGGTCATATCCGATGTCATGGCGATGTCGTTGATGGTGTGGTTACAGTTGCCGGTCGTTTGGTATGGCTGTTGTGGTGGTGACTGGCCAGTCCGTGCGGAAGCTAAGCATGGGTGCGGGGTTGGACATCATAGGTCACTCGGGGAACCTGCGTTGTGGTCCGACGTATTTACAGGTTGTCAGGTATGCGATGCCGTCCAGCAGGGCTTCCATGTCATTGGTGGTGTACATGTTTGCCAGCCAATGAAGCGGATGGTGGCTGTCAAGGTGTTGTTCGTAGGTTGTCCCTTGGAGGACCATGATGGGGCATGCTGGGTGACATTCGATGTAGCTGTTATCGATGATCCGTCGTGTGGAGGCACAGTGGTCCCATTTCAGTGCGGGTGCGATGTTGGCCACATACGCCATGCCCCCATAGGCAGAGCAGGCCCTGTCGTGTGCGTCCAGAGGGAGGAGTAGTGGTAGCAGGTCCGCCTTCAGACATGCCGGGTTGGAGAGGCATATCTCGACGGGATGCTGGTAGGGACACCTCCGACAGTAGAAGACGGGCATGACGCAGCTGAACAATGTGATGCGGTAAGTCAGTCGGTAACTTACGTTCAGCAGGGACAGGAGATCGCATCCCAATGTATGGCACAGGTTGGTTTTGTACAGCTTGAGCTGTTCGGCGTAGTTGGGTAGGTGTGTTGCGGTTGCCATTTCGCAGCGGTGCGTTGTGGTGGCGTGCTCCGGCTGTGTGTGCAGTCTGCAATGTGCACGCTCCGGGGTTGCTGTGAGCTCTGTGTAGTCGTAGGGAGACAGGACTTGTGTTCTGTTGGCTTGTTTGGAGGACACGGGCCCTCTTCCCACATGCTTCTCAGACAGTTCAAGGTCTGTGCTGTGTGACTCCTTCCAATTAACTTGCATGTGGCCGACATGGGGAGTGTTTTCTTCTTCCTTCCCCGTCCGTTGTGTGCTTCTGTGATATGCGCTATCTGCCCTGTGGTCGGTCTCCTCGGCATGCCTGTGTTGGTCTATTCTTGGACAATGGCTGTATTCACCGGCTTCTGTCGTAGGGCTGTGGTTTCGGAGTTGGAATGGAAGGTCATTCAGTGCTGTCTGCTCTCCCTTGTGTGGGCGGCAGGCTGCCTTTCCGCTCTGCGTTGGGCCTTGTGTGTGAATGTTATTCTTGGGCCACCTGTTGTCGGTCCCCGGGCTCTTTGGTGTTCCGTTTTATATGTCTTGTTCATATGTGCAGGGTGGTATGGGTGTTTCTGTGTGGTACTGGCGTTCCTCTTCCCGAAGGGGCACTGCTTCTCCTAGTTGGTGTTGCCGCCGCTGTGTGCTACGCCATGTTTGTTACACTGGGGTGTGTCCTGCTGT
>CAWUFW010019272.1:0-191859 GCA_963921515.1 Calotriton arnoldi | reverse complement strand
CAGAACATTCACTTCCCCGTTCAGGTTCCACATGTTATCAGAAAGAGGATGAAAGGTGCAGAAAGAAGCAAGATAAGTACAGAAAGAGGCAAGAAAAGTGCAGAAAGAGGAAGAAAGGTGCAGAAAGAAGCAAGAGAAGTGCAGAAAGAAACAAGTGAGGTGCAGAAAGAAGCAATAGAGGTACAGAAAGAAGCAAGAGATGTGCAGAAAAAGGACAAAAGGTACAGAAAGAATCAAGATAAGTGCAGAAAGAGGCAAGAGAAGTGCAGAAAGATGAAGAAAGGTGCAGAAAGAAGCAAGAGAAGTGCAGAAAGAAGCAAGTGAGGTGCAGAAAGAGGCAAGAGAAGTGCAGAAAGAGGCAAGAGAGGTGCAGAAAGAGGCAAGAAAAGTGCAGAAAGAAGCAAAAGAATTGCAGAAAGAGGAATAAAGGTGCAGAAAGAGGAAGAAAGGTGCAGAAAGAGGATGAAAGACGCAGAAAGAAGCAAGAGAAGTGCGGCTCTAAGGTGAATTGTTTGCTCGCCAGGCACAAGGCTACTATTTTTACTACCTGCTTAATAGACCAGATATTTTACCGTATTTTAGCATTTTTAGCATTGTATAACTGTGTAATATTGTTTTATTCACTGCTATGCGGGGGAGCTGAGTTAAAGCTCCGTGGGGGAAGTGGGGGTTTTAAGCTTCACTTTTTCGAGCACTTTTGTTCCGGGTCAGCGGTCTAGTCGCTGTTCCCCTGCTCTCCCTTCCGGCTACTTAAACGCCGGATGACGCGACGGCGCTGCGGCTCTAAGGTGAATTGTTTGCTCGCCAGGCACAAGGCTACTATTTTTACTACCTGCTTAATAGACCAGATATTTTACCGTATTTTAGCATTTTTAGCATTGTATAACTGTGTAATATTGTTTTATTCACTGCTATGCGGGGGGAGCTGAGTTAAAGCTCTGTGGGGGAAGTGGGGGTTTTAAGCTTCACTTTTTCGAGCACTTTTGTTCCGGGTCAGCGGTCTAGTCACTGTTCCCCTGCTCTCCCTTCCGGCTACTTAAATGCCGGATGACGCGACGGCGCTGCGGCTCTAAGGTGAATTGTTTGCTCGCCAAGCACAAGGCTACTATTTTTACTACCTGCTTAATAGACCATATATTTTACCGTATTTTAGCATTTTTAGCATTGTATAACTGTGTAATATTGTTTTATTCACTGCTATGCGGGGGGAGCTGAGTTAAAGCTCCGTGGGGGAAGTGGGGGTTTTAAGCTTCACTTTTTCGAGCACTTTTGTTCCGGGTCAGCGGTCTAGTCGCTGTTCCCCTGCTCTCCCTTCCGGCTACTTAAATGCCGGATGACGCGACCGCGCAGCGGACGCGCGCAGCGGGCGTGCGCAGTGGGCGCGCCGCTGGCACGCCGAAGGCGCGCCTATGTTAATCCCGTCTGCGCCCGTCCGCACCCGGCCGGAACCAGGGGCCAGTTCCCCTCCTCTGCCCCCCAAAAATAGGTCTCATTATACTGCAGGGCAGCTGAAACAGCTAAATTGGACCTTAGGAGGGAACTGCTCTCACTCTATTCTCCTCGGTGAGCCAGTTTATGGTTGCTCCCATTGCTCTTTTAAGTTTTTGACCTCTATATCTGTCCCTCCACCCACTCAGAAAGCCTACAACATGCTGCTTTTAAATTGTAGATCCCTACCCCGGCACACAGTAGAAATTTTACTTCTCTTAGAAGAGTATGGCCCTGAAGTGTTGTTTCTTACAGAAACTTGGCTTAATACAGCATCTGAGCCGGATGTTGTACAAGCTCTCCCGCCAGGGTATCTGATCCAGAGATTGGATAGACCGATAGGTAAGGGAGGCGGTATTGCCATCATCTTTAAACAGAACCTTTCTTGTCGCTTATTTGGCAGTTTGGTAGAAGATTGCGAGAATTTTCACTTCTCAATTGGATTTACTCCTACTTTAACTTTCTCTGGTATCCTTATCTACCGCCCGCGACTTACGGTCAATTTAGTAAATCATTAATGGAAGTAGTTACGAATCTCGTCACTACTGCTGCAAATGTTACCTTGCTGGGAGATTTTAATTTGCATTTTGATGACCTTACCTCCTTAGTTGCAACAGAATTGTCCCGGGATCTTGCTGCTTATCAGATCTCTCAGAAGGTCCTGTCTGCCACTCATATTAAAGGACATCTACTTGATCCAATATTCTCCAATCTGGAAGATATCTTTGGGAAAGAGCCCATTCCATTACCTTGGTCGGACCACTTCTTGGTGCCTTTTTTATGGAATCCCAGAAATATGATTCTTCATACACATCCTACGCGAGTGTTGTCCCGTCCTTGGACTAAACTCCCTGTTGATAAGTGGCTTGGGGAATTGGAAAGGTCAAAGCCTAGTCTGAACTCCAATCCGGATGCTGCTAATGAAAGCTTCAATGGTTGGATAGAGGGCACCCTCGATCGGGTCCTTCCGAAAAAGATGGTTCAGTTGAAAGGAGGGCCTAATAAAATGGCCTGGTACTCTCCTAAACTTCGGGAGTTAAAACAGAAGTGTAAAAAATCTGAAAGAGTCTGGAGGAGAGATTTTTCCCTGAGCAAGAAACTGGAATACAGGGAGGCAGTTAGAATTTACAAAGTAGAAATTAAAAGGGCTCAGGCCTCATATTATGAGGAGAGGATTTCCCTGGCCTCTAACTCTCCACGGGAAACCTTTCGTATCGTGAAAAAACTTCTTAAAGCTTCCCCCCCTCCAGACATCCCTGATGTATCAGGTCATCGATGCAATAAACATGCAGATCATTTTCATTATAAAATTCAAGCCATATACTCCTCCTTTCCCTCGGTTGATAATCATCTTAACTACAATAAAGAGGATATTGATCTGCTAGTTCGGGGGCACTCTCTAGAGGTTTTCCCCCCTATTAATCAGGAATCTTTCCAGGCTATTTTAACACTGGTCAAGAGCGGATCACCATCTGATCCGGCTCCCCTACATATTTTGAAGCAGGCAATCAATATAGTTGCGCCAACTATTATTGACTTGATTAATGCCTCGCTCTCTGGGGGTATAGTCCCCCACCAGTGGAAAAAGGCTATGGTAAAATCCCTCCTGAAGAAATCTAATCTGGACCCAGACTGCTTGAGTAACTACCGCCCTATCTCGCTTCTCCCAGGGATTAGCAAGATTGCAGAAAAGTATGTGAACTCCATCCTCTCTAACTACCTTGAATCTTATAAACTCCTTCACCTCTCTCAAACAGGCTTTCATCCGCGCCTAGGTACTGAAGCTGCACTGCTGTCAGTGGCCGAGGAATCCAGAAAAATCCTTGACGCAGGAGGATCCGCTGCTGTGATCCTCCTAGATCTGAGTGCAGCTTTCGATACGGTTAACCATCAAATCCTGGTTCACCGCCTTAGAGGTCTTGGGGTAACCGGTACTGCCCTGCTGTGGCTGCAGTCCTTCTTGGAGGAAAGATCTTTCTCAAAAAGTCTCAAAAAGCCTGCCTCTCCATTGTGGAGTCCCCCAGGGATCATCCTTAAGCCCCACGCTTTTTAATGTCTATATGGCCCCGTTGGCGGATATTGTACTTCCTTTCGGGGTCCACATAGTTACTTATGCTGATGACACTCAGCTGGTTGTGGCTTTGAATAGTTCCGACCAGGGGTCCAAGGGCCTTCGCCCTTGCCTCGAGAAATCGCCAAGTGGATGAACCTTTCCCATTTGAAACTGAATGGTGATAAGACTGAGCTTATGGTTCTTGGAGACCATATAAATTTTAAAGCTAGTACTATGTGGCCAGCCAGCATGGGCCTACCCCCTGCCCCTAAGACTGAAATAAAGAGTCTAGGAGTTTGGTTGGATCAGGATCTTAGTTTTAAAGCTCAGGCTAGGAAGGTTGCAGCCTCGTGTTACGGCATTCTTAGAATGCTCCGTAAAGTGCTTTCTCTTCTTCCCTTCTGGGCCAGAAAACTGATGGTCCAGGCACTTGTCTTGTCACGGCTGGACTACGGTAACGCCCTATATTTAGGTGCGCCAAGTTCTGTAACTGCAAAGCTTCAGAATGTGCAGAACTGTGCTGCAAGAATGCTTATGGGGATTCCGTCCCGTCAGTCGGCAAGGCCCGCTTTGCGGTCCCTTCATTGGCTTCCCATTCAGGAGAGAATTCGCTTCAAGGCCCTGTGTATTGCCCACAGGTCGCTTGGAGGGAACGGTCCTACAATTAATCTTTCTTTGATCCAGCCCTATCGAGCTAATAGGCATCTGCGCTCAGATGACCTTTTATTAGCAGTTGTTCCCAGAATCAAAAGGGCTAGAAGTGGTGGACGGCTATTTTCTTTTAACGCCGCTAGGCTTTGGAATACACTCCCTTTGCCCTTGCGGAAGGAACCTAATCATTTGGCCTTCCGCAAACTTTTAAAGACGTGGCTTTTCCCCTAGGTGTCCCTTTCACCTCTATGAATCGTTCAGCGCTGGGATGCCTTCGGGTAGCTACGCGCTTTATAAGTGTTATTTCATTCATTCATTCAAAGAGGCAAGAGGGGTGCAGAAAAAAGCAAGAGGTGCAGAAAGAAGCAAGAAAAGTGCAAAAGAAGCAACAGGTGTGCAGAAAGAGGAAGAAATGTACAGAAAGAGGCATGAGGGGTACAAAAAGAAGAGGCAAGAGAAGTGTAGAAACAGGCGAGAGAAATTCAGAAAAAAGACGAAAAGTACAGAAATCGGCAAGAGAGGGGCAGAAAGAAGTAAGAGAGCTACAGAAAGAGGCACGAGAAGTACAGAAAGAGGCAAGAGAAGTGCAGAAAGAAGCAAGAGAGGTGCAGAAACAGGAAGAAAGGTGCAGAAAGAGGAAGAAAGGCGCAGAAAGAAGCAAAAGAGGTGCAGAAAGAATCAAGAGAGGTGCAGAAAGAGGGGAGGTGCAGAAAGAGGAAGAGATGTATAGAAAGAGGCAAGAGAAGTACAGAAAAAGGAAGAAAGGTGCAGAAAGAAGCAACAGAAATGAGGAAAGAGGCAAGAGGAGTGCAGAAAGAGGCAAGAGAAGTACAGAAAGAAGCAAGAGAGGTGCAGAAAAAGCAAGATAGGTGCAGAAAGAGACAAGAGAAGTGCACAAAGAGGAAGAAAGGTGCAGAAAGAAGCACAATAAATGCAGAAAGAGGCAAAAGAGGTTCAGAAAGAAGCAAGAGAAGTGATGAAAGAGGCAAGAGAGGTGCAGAAAGAAGCAAGAGAGATGCAGAAAGAAGCAAGAGCTGTGTAGAAAGAAAGCAAGAGAGGTGCAGAAAGAGGCAAGAGGGGTGCAGAAAGAGAAAAGAAACATGCAGATAGAGGCAAGAGGGGTGCCGAAAGAAGCAAGAGAGGTGCTGAAAGAAGCAAGAGAAGTGCAGAAAGAAGCAAAAGAGGTGCAGAAAGAGGCAAGAGGGGTACAGAAAGAAACAAGAGAGGTGCAGAACGAGGCAAGAGAAGCACCGAAAGAGGCAAGAGAGGTGCAGAAAGAAGCAAGAGAAGTGCAGAAAGAAGCAAGAGAGGTGCAGAAAGAGGATGAAAGGTGCAGAAAGAAGCAAGATAAGTGCAGAAAGAGGCAAGAGAAGTGCAGAAAGAGGAAGAAAGGTGCAGAAAGAAGCAAGAGAAGTGCAGAAAGAAGCAAGTGAGGTGCAGAAAGAAGCAATAGAGGTACAGAAAGAAGCAAGAGATGTGCAGAAAAAGGACAAAAGGTACAGAAAGAAGCAAGATAAGTGCAGAAAGAGGCAAGAGAAGTGCAGAAAGAGGAAGAAAGGTACAGAAAGAAGCAAGAGAAGTGCAGAAAGAAGCAAGTGGTGCAGAAAGAGGCAAGAGAAGTGCAGAAAGAGGCAAGAGAGGTGCAGAAAGAGGCAAGAAAAGTGCAGAAAGAAGCAAAAGAATTGCAGAAAGAGGAATAAAGGTGCAGAAAGAGGAAGAAAGGTGCAGAAGAGAAGAGACAAGAAAGAAGTGCAGAAAGAGGCAAGAGTGGTGCAGAAAGAAGCAAGAGAGGTGCAGAAACAGGAAGAAAGGTGCAGAAAGAGGAAGAGATGTACAGAAAGAGGCAAGAGAAGTACAGAAAAAGGAAGAAAGGTGCAGAAAGAAGCAACAGAAATGAGGAAAGAGGCAAGAGGAGTGCAGAAAGAGGCAAGAGAAGTACAGAAAGAAGCAAGAGAGGTGCAGAAAAAGCAAGATAGGTGCAGAAAGAGACAAGAGAAGTGCACAAAGAGGAAGAAAGGTGCAGAAAGAAGCACAATAAATGCAGAAAGAGGCAAAAGAGGTTCAGAAAGAAGCAAGAGAAGTGATGAAAGAGGCAAGAGAGGTGCAGAAAGAAGCAAGAGAGGTGCAGAAAGAAGCAGGAGCTGTGCAGAAAGAAAGCAAGAGAGGTGCAGAAAGAGGCAAGAGGGGTGCAGAAAGAGAAAAGAAACGTGCAGAATGAGGCAAGAGAAGCACCAAAAGAGGCAAGAGAGGTGCAGAAAGAAGCAAGAGAAGTGCAGAAAGAAGCAAAAGAGGTGCAGAAAGAGGCAAGAGAGGTACAGAAAGAAACAAGAGAGGTGCAGAACGAGGCAAGAGAAGCACCGAAAGAGGCAAGAGAGGTGCAGAAAGAAGCAAGAGAGGTGCAGAAAGAATCAAGAGAGGTGCAGAAAGAGGATGAAAGGTGCAGAAAGAAGCAAGATAAGTACAGAAAGAGGCAAGAGAAGTGCAGAAAGAGGAAGAAAGGTGCAGAAAGAAGCAACGAGAAGTGCAGGAAAGAGGCAAGTGAGGTGCAGAAAGAGGCAAGAGAAGTACAGAAAGAAGCAAGAGAGGTGCAGAAAAAGGAAGAAAGGTGCAGAAAGAAGCAAGAGAAGTGCAGAAAGAAGCAAGAGAGGTGCAGAAAGAAGCAAGAGAGGTGCAGAAAGAGGCAAGAGAGGTGCAGAAAGAAGCAAGAGAGGTGCAGAAAGAAGCAAGAGAATTGCAGAAAGAGGCAAGAGGGGTGCAGAAAGAAGCAAGTGAAGTGCAGAAAGAAGAAAGAGAGGTGCAGAAAGAGGAATAAAGGTGCAGAAAGAGGCAAGAGAGCTGCAGAATGAAGCAAGAAGGATGCAGAAAGAAGAGAACGTGCAGATAAGAGGCAAGAGGGGTGCAGAAAGAAGCAAGTGAGGTGCAGAAAGAAGAAAGAGAGGTGCAGAAAGAGGAATAAAGGTGCAGAAAGAGGCAAGAGAGCTGCAGGAAGATGCAAGAGAGGTGCAGAAAGAGGGAAGAGTGGTGCAGAAAGAAGCAAGAGAGGTGCAGAAACAGGAAGAAAGGTGCAGAAAGAGGAAGAAAGGCGGAGAAAGAAGCAAGAGAGGTGCAGCAAGAAGCAAGAGATGTGCAGAAATAGTGTAGGTGCAGAAAGAGGAAGAGATGTACAGAAAGAGGCAAGAGAAGTACAGAAAGAGGAAGAAAGGTGCAGAAAGAAGCAAGAGATGTGCAGAAAGAGGAAGAAATGTACAGAAAGAGGCATGAGAGGTACAAAAAGAAGAGGCAAGAGAAGTGTAGAAACAGGCAAGAGAAATTCAGAAAGAGGACGAAAAGTACAGAAAGAAGCAAGAGAGGTGCAGAAAGAGGCAAGAGAGCTGCAGGAAGATGCAAGAGTGGTGCAGAAAGAGGGAAGAGTGGTGCAGAAAGAAGCAAGAGAGGTGCAGAAACAGGAAGAAAGGTGCAGAAAGAGGAAGAAAGGCGGAGAAAGAAGCAAGAGAGGTGCAGAAAGAAGCAAGAGAGGTGCAGAAATAGTGTAGGTGCAGAAAGAGGAAGAGATGTACAGAAAGAGGCAAGAGAAGTACAGAAAGAGGAAGAAAGGTGCAGAAAGAAGCAAGAGAAATGCAGAAAGAGTCAAGAGAAGTGCAGAAAAAGGAAGAAAGGTGCAGAAAGAAGCAACAGAAATGAGGAAAGAGGCAAGAGAAGTGCAGAAAGAGGCAAGAGAAGTACAGAAAGAAGCAAGAGAGGTGCAGAAAGAGACAAGAGAAGTGCACGAAAGAGGCAAGAAAGGTGCAGAAAGAAGCAAGAGAGGTGCAGAAAGAAGGCAAGAGAATGTGCAGAAAGAAGCAAGAGAAGTGCAGAAAGAAGAAAGAGAGGTGCAGAAAGAGGAATAAAGGTGCAGAAAGAGGCAAGAGAGCTGCAGGAAGATGCAAGAGAGGTGCAGAAAGAGGCAAGAGGGGTGCAGAAAAAAGCAAGAGGTGCAGAAAGAAGCAAGAAAAGTGCAAAAGAAGCAACAGATGTGCAGAAAGAGGAAGAAATGTACAGAAAGAGGCATGAGAGGTACAAAAAGAAGAGGCAAGAGAAGTGTAGAAACAGGCGAGAGAAGTTCAGAAAGAGGACGAAAAGTACAGAAATTGGCAAGAGAGGGGCAGAAAGAAGTAAGAGAGCTACAGAAAGAGGCAAGAAAAGTGCAGAAAGAGGCAAGAGAAGTGCAGAAAGAAGCAAGAGAGGTGCAGAAAGAGGAAGAAAGGTGCAGAAAGAGGAAGAAAGGTGCAGAAAGAAGCAAAAGAGGTGCAGAAAGAATCAAGAGAGGTGCAGAAAGAGGGGAGGTGCAGAAAGAGGAAGAGATGTACAGAAAGAGGCAAGAGAAGTACAGAAAAAGGAAGAAAGGTGCAGAAAGAAGCAACAGAAATGAGGAAAGAGGCAAGAGGAGTGCAGAAAGAGGCAAGAGAAGTACAGAAAGAAGCAAGAGAGGTGCAGAAAAAGCAAGATAGGTGCAGAAAGAGACAAGAGAAGTACACGAAAGAGGCAAGAGAGGTGCAGAAAGAAGCAAGAGATGTGCAGAAAGAAGCAAGAGAGGTGCAGAAAGAGGCAAGAGAGGTGCAGAAAGAAGCAAGAGAGGTGCAGAAAGAAGCAAGAGAGGTGCAGAAAGAAGCAAGAGAGGTGCATAAAGAAGCAAGAGATGTGCAGAAAGAAGCAAGAGAGGTGCATAAAGAGGGTGAAAGGTGCAGAAAGAAGCAAGATAAGTGCAGAAAGAGGCAAGAGAAGTGCAGAAAGAGGAAGAAAGCTGCAGAAAGAAGCAAGAGAAGTGCAGAAAGAAGCAAGAGAGGTGCAGAAAGAAGCAAGAGAAGTGCAGAAAGAGGCAAGAGAGGTGCAGAAAGAGGCAAGAGAAGTGCAGAAAGAAGCAAGAGAACTGCAGAAAGAGGAATAAAGGTGCAGAAAGAGGAAGAAAGGTCCAGAAAGAGAATGAAAGACGCAGAAAGAAGAGAAGTGCAGAAAGAGGCAAGAGGGGTGCAGAAAAAAGCAAGAGAGGTACAGAAAGAAGCAAGAGAGGTGCAGAAAGTGGAATAAAGGTGCAGAAAGATGCAAGAGAGGTGCAGAAAGAAGCAAGAGAATTGCAGAAAGAAGCAAAAGAATTATAGAAAGAGGAATAAAGGTGCAGATAGAGGAAAAAGGTACAGAAAGAGGATGAAAGATGCAGAAAGAAGCAAAAGAAGTGCAGAAAGAGGCAAGAGGGGTGCAGAAAAAAGCAAGAGAGGTGCAGAAAGAAGCAAGAAAAGTGCAAAAGAAGCAACAGATGTGCAGAAAGAGGAAGAAATGTACAGAAAGAGGCATGAGAGGTACAAAAAGAAGAGGCAAGAGAAGTGTAGAAACAGGCAAGAGAAGTGCAGGAAGAGGACGAAAAGTACAGAAATTGGCAAGAGAGGGGCAGAAAGAAGTAAGAGAGCTACAGAAAGAGGCAAGAGAAGTGCAGAAAGAGGAAAGAGAAGTGCAGAAAGAGGCAAGAGAGGTGCAGACACAGGAAGAAAGGTGCAGAAAGAGGCAAGAGAAGTACAGAAAGAAGCAAGAGAGGTGCAGAAAAAGCAAGATAGGTGCAGAAAGAGACAAGAGAAGTGCACAAAGAGGAAGAAAGGTGAATAAAGAAGCACAAAAAATGCTGAAAGAGGCAAGAGAGGTGCAGAAAGAAGCAAGAGAAGTGATGAAAGAGGCAAGAGAGATGCAGAAAGAAGCAAGAGAGGTTCAGAAAGAAGCAAGAGAAGTGATGAAAGAGGTAAGAGAGGTGCAGAAAGAAGCAAGAGAGGTGCAGAAAGAAGCAAGAGCTGTGTAGAAAGAAAGCAAGAGAGGTGCAGAAAGAGGCAAGAGGGGTGCAGAAAGAGAAAAGAAACGTGCAGATAGAGGCAAGAGGGGTGCAGAAAGAAGCAAGAGAGGTGCTGAAAGAAGCAAGAGAAGTGCAGAAAGAAGCAAAAGAGGTGCAGAAAGAGGCAAGAGGGGGTACAGAAAGAAACAAGAGAGGTGCAGAACGAGGCAAGAGAAGCACCGAAAGAGGCAAGAGAGGTGCAGAAAGAAGCAAGAGAGGTGCAGAAAGAAGCAAGAGAAGTACAGAAAGAAGCAAAAGAGGTGCAGAAAGAAGCAAGAGAAGTGCAGAAAGAAGCAAGTGAGGTGCAGAAAGAGGATGAAAGGTGCAGAAAGAAGCAAGATAAGTACAGAAAGAGGCAAGAAAAGTGCAGAAAGAGGAAGAAAGGTGCAGAAAGAAGCAAGAGAAGTGCAGAAAGAAGCAAGTGAGGTGCAGAAAGAAGCAATAGAGGTACAGAAAGAAGCAAGAGATGTGCAGAAAAAGGACAAAAGGTACAGAAAGAATCAAGATAAGTGCAGAAAGAGGCAAGAGAAATGCAGAAAGAGGAAGAAAGGTGCAAAAAGAAGCAAGAGAAGTGCAGAAAGAAGCAAGTGAGGTGCAGAAAGAGGCAAGAAAAGTGCAGAAAGAGGCAAGAGAGGTGCAGAAAGAGGCAAGAAAAGTGCAGAAAGAAGCAAAAGAATTGCAGAAAGAGGAATAAAGGTGCAGAAAGAGGAAGAAAGGTGCAGAAAGAGGATGAAAGACGCAGAAAGAAGCAAGAGAAGTGCAGAAAGAGGCAAGAGGGGTGCAGAAAAAAGCAAGAGAGGTGCAGAAAGAAGCAAGAAAAGTGCAAAAGAAGCAACAGATGTGCAGAAAGAGGAAGAAATGTACAGAAAGAGGCATGAGAGGTACAAAAAGAAGAGGCAAGAGAAGTGTAGAAACAGGCGAGAGAAATTCAGAAAGAGGACGAAAAGTACAGAAATCGGCAAGAGAGGGGCAGAAAGAAGTAAGAGAGCTACAGAAAGAGGCAAGAGAAGTGCAGAAAGAGGCAAGAGAAGTGCAGAAAGAAGCAAGAGAGGTGCAGAAACAGGAAGAAAGGTGCAGAAAGAGGAAGAAAGGCACAGAAAGAAGCAAAAGAGGTGCAGAAAGAATCAAGAGAGGTGCAGAAAGAGGGGAGGTGCAGAAAGAGGAAGAGATGTACAGAAAGAGGCAAGAGAAGTACAGAAAAAGGAAGAAAGGTGCAGAAAGAAGCAACAGAAATGAGGAAAGAGGCAAGAGGAGTGCAGAAAGAGGCAAGAGAAGTACAGAAAGAAGCAAGAGAGGTGCAGAAAAAGCAAGATAGGTGCAGAAAGAGACAAGAGAAGTGCACAAAGAGGAAGAAAGGTGCAGAAAGAAGCACAAGAAATGCAGAAAGAGGCAAGAGAGGTGCAGAAAGAAGCAAGAGAAGTGATGAAAGAGGCAAGAGAGATGCAGAAAGAAGCAAGAGAGGTTCAGAAAGAAGCCAGAGAAGTGATGAAAGAGGCAAGAGAGGTGCAAAGAGAAGCAAGAGAGGTGCAGAAAGAAGCAGGAGCTGTGCAGAAAGAAAGCAAGAGAGGTGCAGAAAGAGGCAAGAGGGGTGCAGAAAGAGAAAAGAAACGTGCAGAATGAGGCAAGAGAAGCACCAAAAGAGGCAAGAGAGGTGCAGAAAGAATCAAGAGAGGTGCAGAAAGAAGCAAGAGAAGTGCAGAAAGAGGCAAGAGGGGTGCAGAAAGAGAAAAGAAACGTGCAGAATGAGGCAAGAGAAGCACCAAAAGAGGCAAGAGAGGTGCAGAAAGAATCAAGAGAGGTGCAGAAAGAAGCAAGAGAAGTACAGAAAGAAGCAAAAGAGGTGCAGAAAGAAGCAAGAGAAGTGCAGAAAGAAGCAAGTGAGGTGCAGAAAGAGGATGAAAGGTGCAGAAAGAAGCAAGATAAGTACAGAAAGAGGCAAGAGAAGTGCAGAAAGAGGAAGAAAGGTGCAGAAAGAAGCAAAGAGAAGTGCAGAAAGAAACAAGAGAAGTGCAGAAAGAAGCACGTGTGGTGCAGAAAGAGGCAAGAGAGGTGCAGAAAGAGGCAAGAGAGGTGCAGAAAGAGGCAAGAAAAGTGCAGAAAGAAGCAAAAGAATTGCAGAAAGAGAAATAAAGGTGCAGAAAGAGGAAGAAATGTACAGAATGAGAATGAAAGACGCAGAAAGAAGAGAAGTGCAGAAAGAGGCAAGAGGGGTGCAGAAAAAAGCAAGAGAGGTGCAGAAAGAAGCAAGAGAAGTGCAGAAAGAGGAATAAAGGTGCAGAAAGAAGCAATAGAGGTGCAGAAAGAAGCAAGAGAGGTGCAGAAAGAAGCAAGAGAATTGCAGAAAGAAGCAAAAGAATTGCAGAAAGAGGAGTAAAGATGCAGAAAGAGGAAGAAAGGTGCAGAAAGAGGATGAAAGACGCAGAAAGAAGCAAGAGAAGTGCAGAAAGAGGCAAGAGGGGTGCAGAAAAAAGCAAGAGGGTGCAGAAAGAAGCAAGAAAAGTGCAAAAGAAGCAACATATGTGCAGAAAGAAGAAGAAATGTACAGAAAGAGGCATGAGAGGTACAAAAAGAAGATGCAAGAGAAGTGCAGAAACAGGCGAGAGAAGTTCAGAAAGAGGATGAAAAGTACAGAAAGAGGCAAGAGAGGGGCAGAAAGAAGTAAGAGAGCTACAGAAAGAGGCAGGAGAAGTGCAGAAAAGGGCAAGAGAGGTGCAGAAAGAAGCAAGAGAGGTGCAGAAACAGGAAGAAAGGTGCAGAAAGAGGAAGAAAGGTGCAGAAAGAAGCCAAAGAGGTGCAGAAAGAATCAAGAGAGGTGCAGAAAGAGTGGAGGTGCAGAAAGAGGAAGAGATGTACAGAAAGAGGCAAGAGAAGTACAGAAAGAGGAAGAAAGGTGCTGAAAGAAGCAAGAGAAATACAGAACGAGTCAAGAGAAGTGCAGAAAAAGGAAGAAAGGTGCAGAAAGAAGCAACAGAAATGAGGAAAGAGGCAAGAGGAGTGCAGAAAGAGGCAAGATAAGTACAGAAAGAAGCAAGAGAGGTGGAGAAAAAGCAAGATAGGTGCAGAAAGAGACAAGAGAAGTGCACAAAGAGGAAGAAAGGTACAGAAAGAAGCAAGAGAGGTGCAGAAAGAAGGAAGAGAATTGCAGAAAGAAGCAAAAGAATTGCAGAAAGAGGAGTAAAGATGCAGAAAGAGGATGAAAGACGCAGATAGAAGCAAGAGAGGTGCAGAAAGAGGCAAGAGGGTTGCAGAAAAAAGCAAGAGGGGTGCAGAAAGAAGCAAGAAAAGTGCAAAAGAAGCAACAGATGTGCAGAAAGAAGAAGAAATGTACAGAAAGAGGCATGAGAGGTACAAAAAGAAGATGCAAGAGAAGTGCAGAAACAGGCGAGAGAAGTTCAGAAAGAGGATGAAAAGTACAGAAAGAGGCAAGAGAGGGGCAGAAAGAAGTAAGAGAGCTACAGAAAGAGGCAGGAGAAGTGCAGAAAAGGGCAAGAGTGGTGCAGAAAGAAGCAAGAGAGGTGCAGAAACAGGAAGAAAGGTGCAGAAACAGGAAGAAAGGCGGAGAAAGAAGCAAGAGAGGTGCAGAAAGAAGCAAGAGAGGTGCAGAAAGAGGAAGAGATGTACAGAAAGAGGCAAGAGAAGTACAGAAAGAGGAAGAAAGGTGCAGAAAGAAGCAAGAGAAATGCAGAAAGAGTCAAGAGAAGTGCAGAAAAAGGAAGAAAGGTGCAGAAAGAAGCAACAGAAATGAGGAAAGAGGCAAGAAGAGTGCAGAAAGAGGCAAGATAAGTACAGAAAGAAGCAAGAGAGGTTGAGAAAAAGCAAGATAGGTGCAGAAAGAGACAAGAGAAGTGCACAAAGAGGAAGAAAGGTGCAGAAAGAAGCACAAGAAATGCAGAAAGAGGCAAGAGAGGTCCAGAAAGAAGCAAGAGAAGTGATGAAAGAGGCAAGAGAGGTGCAGAAAGAAGTAAGAGAGGTTCAGAAAGAAGCAAGAGCGGTGCAGAAAGAAGGAAAAGAGTTGCAGAAAGAAGCAAGAGAGGTGCAGAAAAAGGCAAGAGAAGTGCAGAAAGAGAAAAGAGAGGCGCAGATAGAGGCAAGAAGGGTGCAGAAAGAAGCAAGAGAGTTGCAGAAAGAAGCAAGAGAAGTACAGAAAGAAGCAAAAGAGGTGCAGAAAGAGGCAAGAGGGGTGCAGAAAGAAACAAGAGAGGTACAGAAAGAAGCAAGAGCGGTGCAGAAAGAAGGAAAAGAGGTGCAGAAAGAAGCAAGAGATGTACAGAAAAAGGCAAGAGAATTGCAGAAAGAGAAAAGAGAGGTGCAGATAGAGGCAAGAAAGGTATAGAAAGAAGCAAGAGGTGCAGAAAGAAGCAAAAGAGATGCAGAAAGAGGCAAGAGAGGTGAAGTAAGAAGCAAGAGAGGTGCAGAAAGAGGCAAGAGAAGTGCAGAAAGAGGCAGGAGGGGTGCAGAAACAACCAAGCGAGGTGCAGAAAGAAGCAAGAAAAGTGCAGAAAAAAACAGAGGGCAAGAGAAGTGCAGAAAGAGGCAAGAGAAGTGCAGAAAGAGGAATAAAGGTGCAGAAAGAGGAAGAAAGGTGCAGAAAGAGGATGAAAGACGCAGAAAGAAGCAAGAGAAGTGCAGAAAGAGGCAAGAGGGGTGCAGAAAAAAGCAAGAGAGGTACAGAAAGAAGCAAGAGAGGTGCAGAAAGTGGAATAAAGGTGCAGAAAGACGCAAGAGAGGTGCAGAAAGAAGCAAGAGAGGTACAGAAAGAAGCAAGAGAATTGCAGAAAGAAGCAAAAGAATTGCAGAAAGAGGAGTAAAGATGCAGAAAGAGGAAGAAAGGTGCAGAAAGAGGATGAAAGACGCAGAAAGAAGCAAGAGAAGTGCAGAAAGAGGCAAGAGGGGTGCAGAAAAAAGCAAGAGAGGTGCAGAAAGAAGCAAGAAAAGTGCAAAAGAAGCAACAGATGTGCAGAAAGAGGAAGAAATGTACAGAAAGAGGCATGAGAGGTACAAAAAGAAGATGCAAGAGAAGTGCAGAAACAGGCGAGAGAAGTTCAGAAAGAGGATGAAAAGTACAGAAAGAGGCAAGAGAGGGGCAGAAAGAAGTAAGAGAGCTACAGAAAGAGGCAGGAGAAGTGCAGAAAAGGGCAAGAGAGGTGCAGAAAGAAGTAAGAGAGGTGCAGAAACAGGAAGAAAGGTGCATAAAGAGGAAGAAAGGTGCAGAAAGAAGTCAAAGAGGTGCAGAAAGAATCAAGAGAGGTGCAGAAAGAGTGGAGGTGCAGAAAGAGGAAGAGATGTACAGAAAGAGGCAAGAGAAGTACAGAAAGAGGAAGAAAGGTGCTGAAAGAAGCAAGAGAAATACAGAACGAGTCAAGAGAAGTACAGAAAAAGGAAGAAAGGTGCAGAAAGAAGCAACAGAAATGAGGAAAGAGGCAAGAGGAGTGCAGAAAGAGGCAAGATAAGTACAGAAAGAAGCAAGAGAGGTGCAGAAAAAGCAAGATAGGTGCAGAAAGAGAGAAGAGAAGTGCACAAAGAGGAAGAAAGGTGCAGAAAGAAGCACAAGAAATGCAGAAAGAGGCAAGAGAGGTGCAGAAAGAAGCAAGAGACGTGATGAAAGAGGCAAGAGAGGTGCAGAAAGAAGAGAGGTTCAGAAAGAAGCAAGAGCGGTGCAGAAAGAAGGAAAAGGGTTGCAGAAAGAAGCAAGAGAGGTGCAGAAAAAGGCAAGAGAAGTGCAGAAAGAGAAAAGAGAGGTGCAGATAGAGGCAAGAAGGGTGCAGAAAGAAGCAAGAGAGTTGCAGAAAGAAGCAAGAGAAGTACAGAAAGAAGCAAGAGCGGTGCAGAAAGAAGGAAAAGAGGTGCAGAAAGAAGCAAGAGAGGTACAGAAAAAGGCAAGAGAAGTGCAGAAAGAGAAAAGAGAGGTGCAGATAGAGGCAAGAAGGGTATAGAAAGAAGCAAGAGAGGTGCAGAAAGAAGCAAGATAAGTGCAGAAAAAAGCAAAAGAGATGCAGATAGAGGCAAGAGAGGTGAAGTAAGAAGCAAGAGAGGTGCAGAAAGAGGCAAGAGAAGTGCAGAAAGAGGCAGGAGGGGTGCAGAAAAAACCAAGCGAGGTGCAGAAAGAAGCAAGAAAAGTGCAGAAAAAAAACAGAGAGGGCAAGAAAAGTGCAGAAAGAGGCAAGAGAAGTGCAGAAAGAGGAATAAAGGTGGCAAAAGGCAAGAGAAGTACAGAAAGAGGAAGAAAGGTGCAGAAATAAGCAAGAGAAATGCAGAAAGAGGCAAGAGAGGTACAGAAAGAAGCAAGTGAAGTGATGAAAGAGGCAAGAGAGGTACACAAAGAAGCAAGAGTGGTGCAGAAAGAAGCAAGAGAGGTGCAGAAAGAAGCAAGAGAGGTGCTGAAAGAGGCAAGAGAGGTGCAGAAAGGAGCAAGAGAGGGGCAGAAAGAGGCAGGAGAGGTGCAGAAAGAGGTGCAGAAGCAAGAGAGGTGCATAAAGAGGCAAGAGAGGTACAGAAAGAAGCAAGAGAAGTACAGAAACATGGTGAGACTTACAACAGTGACATGGGAAGGGTTGCTGTTTTATATTTGGCTAGGCCCAACATTCTGAGTAGTAGTTTTTATCACAACTAAATATAGCACTACTTTGACCTTGGATTTTTCAGTACATTTCTATGTTTTTTTTAAGGTAAAGTCATCTTTTTACACCATTGGTCGTGTGTGGTGGGGGGTTGGCCTGAGGGCCTTGCCTGCGGCAAGGCCCTGTGGCAAACGCCCACAAGCAGAGAACCTCACGCTGTGCATGGCCTTCAGCTATGCACTGCAGGGGGTTGGTAGCAGGGCCTTTCATTGTGTGTGCTGTGGGGTTAGCCGCAGGGCCTGCCTTGCAGCCAGTCCTGCTTCTAACTCCCTCAGTCAGTCAACCCCATGCTGTGCACTGCCTTTGGCCATACACAGGGAGGGGAGGTTGTCCACAGGGCAAAGCCCAGAGCAGGCTACCAACCACACACCGTGCACAGCCTTTGATGTGCGCTGCGTAGGGTTGGCTTTCCGGCCCCAGGCACCACCTCCCCTGAGGCCAAAACATGTATATTAAGGGGAGGAGGGTGTGTAGCCCCCTCCCCAACCCTTAATTGGCCCTGGGTACCCCATCCCCCAGGGCCTGTTACAATAAAAAAGGGAAGGGGGCCATGTTGCCCCCTACCCAAGCCCTAAAAGGTGCCAGGGACCCAATCCTCTGGGACCAAATACAATTAAAAAGGGGAGGGTGCTGCACAGCCCCCTCCCTGAGCCTTGTTAGGCCCTGAGGACCCCATCCCAAAGGCCTTCTTCTTTAAAAGGGGGGCTACATAACCCCCTTCCCGAGCATTGTCAGGCCCTGGGGGCCCCTCCCCTGGGGCAAACTACCATTCTTATGTGAGTTTAGAGTTTATCTGTTTGTATGATTTCCTTGAGTTAATTTGCAACTTGTATACATGCAACTCTAACCACTAGTATCTGTAGTAGACGTTTGTACTTACTACCATTCTTATATGAATTTAGGGTTTCTGTTTGTATCTTTTATGTAACTCATAAACTCTGAAGCCCTTATGTAATGTAACTGATCCTTATGTAAAACGCTTTGACACCTTCGGGTAAAGTTACGTGCTATATAAAGTCGCATTACATAAATAAAAATAAAATAAAATAAAGCCAATTAAAAATGGGAGGGGTTATCCATCCCCTAGGTTGAATATTTAATAAAGGGAAGGGGAGCGTGGGCCCCCTCCCTGAGCATAATTAGGCCCCAAGGATCCCATCCCCAGTGGTCAACATGTAAATAAAAGGGCAAGAGGGCCATGCAGCCCCATTCCCTGTGCCTATATAGGCCCTGGTGGACCATCTATCTGGGTCTGTACCCGCATGGTGTACAGCATGGGTCGCTCGACAGGATCACCTTCACAAGCCAGGAGGAGGACTCGCTATCGTCTGCAAGGAATCCATCAAATGTGCACCATTCACAGAGAACGCCCCTCATTCATGGAACAACTGCACTGCAAATCTCTGAAAAATTCACCTGAACGGATCCCTCACCTATCGGCCACCTGTGCCCCCGACCCACCTTTCCAACCTCATCACCAACTTTGTCGCTCCCCTCACCATCAACTCCAGAGCCTACATTCTCCTTGGTGATCTCAACTTTCACTTGGAAGACCGAAATGAACCCTGCTCCACAACACTCCTTGAAAGCTTGAGCAACATCGTACTCACCCAGGACGGACCACTCCATCATCCACTTCCAAATCAACACACCTCAAGTCAACACCCCTACCAGGTTCAGCACTCCATTTTACAGCTGGAGCAAAATCACAGAAGCAGACTGGCTCAGGGCATTCAGCACTGATCAGCCTAGCCCCACAGACAACCTCGACAAGGACATCCACAACTTCAACAACGGGATTAGGAACTGTGCAAACTCCCTTGCATCCATCAAACCCAACAAGCATCGTAGATCAAATAACCATACCAGCTGGTACACAGAAAATCTCTGAGACACCAAACAACACTGTAAATAGCTAGAAAGGAAATGGGGAGCCAGCCACGACACTGCCAACAGAGCTACCTACAAGGCTGCACTCAGACGCTATCACCAGCAAAATAGGGACACCAACAAAAAAGCACTAGTGGATCACATCAGAGGAAGCTCCTACAGCTGCAAGGAGATTTTCTCAATTGTCAAGGATTTTACCGTGCCCTCAGTCAATCTCAACAACATTGCTGCCTCCCAACAACTTTGCGACAACCTATTCAACTTCTACCACAGCAAAATCACAAACATCTACAGCAATTTCTCACATCATTCCAACCCCAGAGAACTCACCAATAACCTAACCACCACCAACCAAGACGGCCACCTGACCGAATGGACAACCCTCTCCAGAAATGGCACAGTGGCAATCATGCAGACCATCTGTTCAAGGGCCCCAAAGGACCCATGCCCCCACCAAATGTACAACCTGGGACCATCACTAATCAGCACCACCCAGACCCATATCATCAACACCTCCATCACATCAGCCACTTTCTCGGATTAAACTTTCAGAAATGAATGCCCTCCTCAAGAAAACCACAGTCGACCCGAATCAACATAGTAACTTCTGACCCATCTCCCTGCTCCCCTTTCCAGCCAAAATGATTGAGAAGGCCATTAACTAGCAACTCACAATGCACCTTGAACTCCAAAATCTTATATCCAACACACAATCAGGATTCAGAAAAGAACACAGCACCTAAACAGCACTCATTGCGGCCACCAATGACATTCAAAACATCCTGGACCAGGGAGAAATAGTGGCCCTCATCCTGCTTGACCTCTCACGGCCTTCAACACTGTATCCCCCAAACCCTCATCAGACAACTTCACGAGTTTGGCATACAAGGATCCGCTCTCAAATGGATCTGTTCCTTCCTCACAGGAAGAACCCAAAGATCAGGCTGCCACTCATCATGTCAGAGACCAAAAAACTGATATACGGTGTCCCACAGAGATTGTCCCTCAGCCCGACTCTTTTCAAAATATACTACTCGCCAACATCATCCGATCATAACACAACACCATCATCTCCTATGCCGATGACACCCAACTCATCCTCTCAGACAAGACAAACATCATCAGAACCAGCTTCACCAACTGCATGACCATGGTGGCAGACTGGATGCGAACCAACTGCCTGAAGCTCAACTGCAACAAGACTGAAGTACTGGTCTTCAGCAATAAGACCTCGACATAGTATTCCACCCAATGGCCGTCGAAGCTAAGACCAACACCCACAGAACACGCAAGAAATCTACGGATCATTCTAGATGGCAAGCTCAACATGCCGGCTCAAATCAACACAGTGTGCAATTCCTGCATCCACATCATACGCATGCTCCAAAGGAACTTCAAATGGTTTCCTCAGAACACCAGATGGACCGTAACACAAGCACTCATCACCAGGAGGCTGAACTACTGCAAAACTCTCTATGCCAGAATCTCCAAACAACTCCTACACATACTCCCGACCATCCAGAAAGCAGCCTCAAGACTCATAGTCGACCTCCCATGCCGTACCCACATCACACCGCACCTCAGGAACCTTCACTGGCTCCCCATTTACAAGTACAGCCAATTAAAACTTTTCACACACACATACATAGCCCTATACAACACAGGACCAGAATACCCTAACAGACGCATACACATTCACCAACCCACCAAACACCTACACTCTGCCTCACTCTCACTCGCACACATGCCCGCATCCGCAAAAGCAAAACTAGAGGTCACTCATTCTCCTCCTTCCCACCCAAGACATGGAATGACCTCCCTCAACACATCAGTCTCTTCCTCACTTATTGAGTTCCCGAAGAAGCTGAAGACCTGGCTCTTCATATAAGTACGATGTGACCACACACCTATACACCTTTCCCAAGCACCTAGATACCCTCTCGGGTGATAAGTGCACCATATAAATCAACATGACATAACATAACAGGGTGTTCGAGCTGGAATAGCTCCCACCGCAGGGAGCTACTAATTATGCTGCTTCCTCCAGGCCGGAGCAATATGCTGTTCTGTTTCCCTGCCTGCATCAGTGCATTTTCTAAAGCTTCTGCCGGATGGGAGCAGACTTAGTGTTTGCTTCCATTTGGCAAGATATTAGAAAATGCTCATGCCACACAGGAGCAAGCACAGGTTTCCCTCCAGGTTTCCCTCCCCACAGTGGGCAGGTCAACTACTGTGTCCCAGGGGTGGGCTCCTTGGTACACAGCAAGTGAGTTGGCAAGTTAGCTGGCTCTGGGGTCCCTGGAGCCATTAAAGACTAATTAAAGTGACAGCCAATGGGGGTCACTCCCCCCTATTAAATACGTTAGGACGCCGGGGCCCAATTTGGCTTGGGAGAGGGGGTCCATATCCTCCCCCATCAAATAATTAAATTGGCCCCTGGGATTGGGTCCCCGTGCCCGAAAACAGCTTGTGGAGGGGGGCGACACACCCCCTCCCCTTAGTAAATAGATTGGGCTCCAAGGGATGAACTCCCCAGGGCTAAACACAACTCAGGAAGGGGACTATGCACCCCCTCCCCTTAAATATACCCATCCCCATGGAAAGGGGTCCTCAGGGCCCTAAGTGGGCTGGGGAGGAGGGCCCTACTGACACCCACCCCCCATGTATGGATTATAAAAAGTAGCCACCATTTTATTTGTAATTTTTTATTATATTATGATAATGTGTACATGCGGTCATGATAGAACTAGTGCAGCTTGTTCAAAGAAAAGTAAGGTGTCTGAGCCAGAGTGTTGAGAAGGTTTGTGTTTCATATTTTGTAGCTGAGATATAATGTATCAGCCCTCAGCTTCACAGCCCTCTTGCGGCTCCAGCAAGCAACTCCAGAGATTTAATACAGCTGGGTGTCAGGAGGCCAGCTGGCCTTCCGATGATCTGTCCGGGGACTCAGTGTAACAGGTGGTCCCTCCGCCGCCACAAGTCTACCTAAGATGGAGGCCCAGGCAACTGGAGACCTGCCTGCAGTGGCTGCAAGAAGTGCCTCCTCAGCTGACAGGTCCTCCTGTCCCCTTCGCTCAAAACGTGCTCTGGGAAACCACCGTTGCAGATGGCCAGTAGGCGGTCTCACTTATGCCCAGCAGGTGCATCCAATCTGTTCGTCGGTGGCTGGGAGGACAAGATGGCGGGCGTCACTGGACCCAGAGAGACGATCAGGGTGCTGTGTTCCCCTCGCTGAGGATTCGCTTCGTCGGATCGCGATCGCCCGATCCTCAGGCTCCAGGGATCTCCGGACTCATGTAGCAGGCAAGTTAGGTATGGGCCGGTATCACAAAGCAGGCGAAAGTCAGCTTTTAGGCCCACAGGGACACGGACCATGAATGTAAGCTGTAGAAAGCAATCTGAAGATGTAAGCTGTGTAAAAAGAAGAACTATTATACATAGTGCTTCAGTCCGGGGCAGACATCTTAAAACATGTGAGTTCGAGTGTACACATCACATAAACATTAAGAGTCTTGCCTGCTGTGTGCCAACCCTTGGACAGCACTTATAAACATAGTCTGGAGTATGCCAACCTTGGTACAGGGTCTGTAAACTGCACAAGAAGAGTTGATGCAGAAAAAAGAAAAGGGCTCATTTAATGATCTTCCCTTACCAATCTGTATTAAAATGTTTATTTTTTAACTCACTCAATAAAATGAGTTTTTTGACATTGGCTGAGAGCGTCTCGTCAATGAGTAAACAGGTAATACACATGTTTTGTTACTTACTCCCATTCTAGGTTGTTTCTAGGGCACAGCAGAGTAACTTGTTGGAAGATTGCTCTCTATATAGTATACTAAAATGAAGTACACTGTGTAGAGAGTCCAGTGGGTCCCTTACTGGTACTCAGAGGTTAAAGTATATAATACTAGTGCTCTTTCTGTGGTAGTGTGGGCGAGCAGTTAGGCTTATCAGAGGGAAGTGCTAAGCATTTGGTGTACTCACAGAGACAATAAATGAGACACACACTCAAGAATAAGTGCAAGACTAATTTATATAAATAATATTGATTTTTATGTATTTTAAGACTAATAACTTTGATCTACAGTTAGTACTTTAGGAGTTACGATTTTTAAGAGTTCGGAAAATATATCACTTTTGTGCGCAATTACACACCATTGAAGTCAATGGGGAAAAGCAGAAAAATGCATATAAAATCAGGCAATGCTTACACAAAGTTCACCTTCTCATTTCAGGTCGATAGCAGAACCAAATCCAAAGTTCCAGCAGCAGAAGATGGGGAGCCTGCCAGATTCGGCCAGGAGCAGGGTGCTGAAGGTGTTGTTAGCTTGTGCGCTACGATGAAGGGGGCCACCTGGAAAGACACTGCACAGGAGAACTTAGAGGAAAGCCCTGTGTGACCCAATGGAGGGAGGCGGTTGCAAGGGTAGCAGGACCACAGGAGCACAGCTGGTTTGTTGTTGCCGTGGCTGGTGGGGCCGGAAGCAGAACAGATGGGTTAGCCAGGCATTGAGATCCTCGTGGTCAGGAGCAGGCAAATTGGAGAGGCGATTTCGGGACAGTTAGGCCACTCAGGAAGTGGGTCTTAGGGGTCTTGATGTACCTAGAGTGGTGCTTGCTTCTGGAGTAATCAGAGTCCGGCACGGACTCTTCATCTTGCTGTTTGCTGTAGGGGGTCCGGTACCCCGGGTATTGGTGCCTGCGGTATGCAGGGGAGTAATACCTTCACTCCAAGAGAGATTTTTGGTGATTTCTCGAAGTCTGGAGGAGCTCCAGGATTACTGGAGTCTTCACAGGTTCAGTATGACATAGCACACTCCAATTGTCTAGTTCAAGAGGCAGCAGGCAGGGTTTGACACCAATTTATTCTGCAGCAGGGCTTCAGTTCTGGGGCAGGCAGTCTTCTTCGTCCTTCTCTTCTTCTTGTCCATTTATTCTAGGTTCAAGGTCTAGGGATGCACCTAAATACTGAATTTAGGGGCGTTACAGGGGGAGACAGGTAGTAGCCAATGGGCTACCTACCTTTAGGGTGCCTACACCCTCTAAGTGACACCTTTCTGTGGGAAGAGGCACTACCCTAGCCCTGATAGGTTGTTTCTCCACCATCTCAAGATGGTGGATTTTCAGGAGAGCGATTCACATCGCCTGTCACACCCTAGGGGTGGTGCTGGCTGAGTGTGGACACTCCTAAATCTGACTAATTTTCCCGGCTGCCCTCCCGCCAAATGTGGAGCAGGATAGGGGGGTTGCCCCCCTCCCCAACTATCGGGGGAAGCCTGGGGTGAAGCCTGGGCTGAACTTCAAAGTCAGAAACACCTTTGAAGCTTCCCACTCTAGAAGGCCAGGCTTTGTTCCTGGCCTCTGAGTGCAGGCTCTCACCCCATGAGGCCAGAAACATGTCTGGTGGTGGCAGGCTGGCGATGACACCAGTGCTTGGTAGGTTTTCAGGGGACCCTCAAAGGGGTCTCTTGTGTGCATTTATTAATAAATCCCACACTGGCATCAGTGAGGATTTATTAAGACAAGATGTTTGGTACCAAACATTTCAGGGTACAGTGAAGCTATCATGGAGCTAGGAAACTAATAATGACAAGTTTCTAACCCATGTACTCTTTATGGCTTCCCTGTGCACTTACAATAACCAATAACGGCCCAGATATTGCAGGGTTGTATCTGCTCATACAGATATTGTATTGTAATTGCATTTATATAGCGCTTACTACCCCTGACGAGGCATCGAAGCACTTTTTCGGCGAGTAGCACGCTACTCCGGAACCCATACAGGATTAATATAGTGAAATATTAAAGTAATTTGAGTGGTGGATAGGTTAGTCAGTTATTTGGATTCAGAAGGATAGCGGAGAGATAGAAGAGGGAAAAAGGTTTGCATTTATATAGCGCTTGTTACCCCTGATGGGGTGTTGAAGCGCTTTTTTGGCGAATAGCACGCTACTCCGGAACCCATGGAGGATTAGTGGTGAATTAGTACAGTGAAATATGAAAGTAATTTGAGTGGTGGATATTAGTCAGTTATTTGGATTGAGAAGGATAGCAGAAGGATAGAAGAGGGTAAAAGGTTTGCATTTATATAGTGCTTGTTACCCTTGATTGTGTGTTGAAGCGCTTTTTTGGCAAGTAGCACACTACTCCGGAACCCATAGAGGATTAGTGGTGAATTAGTATAGTGAAATATGAAAGTAATTTAATGGGTGGATATTAGTCAGTTATTTGGATTGAGAAGGATAGCAGAGGGATAGAAGAGGGAAAAAGGTTTGCATTTATATAGTGCTTGTTACCCCTGATTGTGTGTTGAAGCGGTTTTTTTGCGAGTAGCATGTTACTCTGGAACCCATACATCAGAGAGGGACAGGAAGAATCACATGTGACAGTAGTGTGCAGAGGGAAAGATAAGCACACTAGGGTGACAGCAATGACAGATATGTCCACACATGGGATATAGTGCACCCTGCCTTAGGGCTGTAAGGCCTGCAGTAAGGGTGAATTATGTATATCTCATGCAGTGTGTAAGGGCATGGGACACAGGGCTCTGTGCCATGTCAACTCTTCAGATTTTTCTGCACCAAGACACGCATCCTGCAGTGGCATTTTGTGTGGCCTTGGTGAGGTGTCTCTGAGGTGGCACAATTCGTGCTGCAGCCCCAGTGGACCCTCTTCAGCACCCATGCCCTAGGTACCAGAGGTACTATTTACTAGGGGCTTACAAGGGTAGCTGAAGTAGTGCCAATTGTGGTACATTTTTAGGGAAAGAACATTGGTACTGGGAACCTGGTTAGCAGGGAGCCAGTACACCTCAGTCAAAGTTGCATCAAAACCAGGCACAAATTGGGGGGGTACTGCAACAGACACCCATTTTCTCACATAACTGCTGATATGAAAGGTACTTACTGATGACATCCCCGTGTATTTTGTACACGTGTGTTTGTAGTGGCTAGTATATGCATTGTATGAATAAGGGAAGCAGCATAATGGAGGCATGTGGGTTCCACTTCGAAAGCCCCTGGCCTGTTCCTGTAAACTTGATGCAGGTGATTTTGTTTCCCCAACAGTGGAAGTGTATTGCCGACACTCCTGGAGCAGGAGGGAGGAAACCTAGTTACTGAAGTGGGGACTGAGGAGAGAGGGTTCCTATAGAATTTCGATTAGGTCCTTTTGTCGAGAGGAGTTCCTGAATAATCTTCCCCTAACTTAGGCAAAGGGTGAGGGCAGGGCAGCTGCAGTCTCTGTTGTTTGTGGAGGGTGGAGAGGTGTGGTGCAGCAGCCAGGGCAGCTGACTTCGGAGCACAGGGTTCACGGTTCGATCCCCGGCTCCGGCGGCAGCTCAGCTCAGCACCATGTGACTCTGGGCAATAGCTCACTTAATTTCCACTCCGGCCCCCAGCACCTTGAGACCCGTAAGGGTGAGTAGCTGCGCTATATAAAAACGGACTTACATTTTTTTGTTCAGAATATAAGGCTATTTTAGATCAGAACAGCCTTTTGCCTCTTTCCTGATCACTGTGTTCTTAGCTGTTCATAGCTAGTAGCAGATAGTTCACACCTCTTTGTGTCTTTGTTTTGGGGTGCTCCAAGATAGTGACCACCGTGCTGTAAGGTACATCTCTCTACGCAAAGGCTGTGTCTGCAAAATAGCATAAAAAGGCACTTGAAAAGGAATTCACCTCAAACCAGTTTTGCATACTCAGAGAGCACCCTGCAGCGGCCCAGTGGTTGAAATCTTACTATTTAAATCCAATTAACAATATGTGCGTTGTGCGCTGTACTTAAAAAGAAATCAACTAAGAAAAGCGCAACCTTTACTGAGGGAGGTTGCAATGACAGGAGAAAAAGAAATATTCACTAAGGTATTTTTCAAGGGAGGGTGAAAGTTTCCAATTGAAAAGTGCCACTGACTTGTTCAGCAGATAAACACACACTCTGTAGAACTGCATTGGATGTACAGTGGCACCGGAGGATTAATAAGTCCCCGGTGAAAGTGTCACATTGAAAACCATGAGGGGCAATATTGCAACATATAATGACATCTAGTAAGCTGTCATATGACTCACTCTTCATCAGGTCACGAGACTAACTGGTAATTTTAAATAATTACTTTTACATTCACTGTGCTTTCAGTCACAGCCTGGGACCTCGTAGCACCATAAATACACAAGTCAGATAACACCCCCTGTGCCAACCAGGATACAGTTCAATTTCTCTCCCTGTTACACACACATATGCAGTGATTACATTATCTAATCAGGCTCCATAATGTAAAACTTTCAAAACACTCTTCTCCAAAGGTGAAAACGCTCCCACCAACTTGCACAATCTGCTCACATCCTACGTGATTTTACACCTTTTATGAACACTGCAGCTGAGCTGCCTGCAGTAACATTGACAAATTATGACCTTCATTGCTGTCTCTGAACAGTCACTGTAAAATTGCCAGGCGTTGTAACTTGGCTACCTAAACACCTTTTATCACAACTCCTTTCCTCATTGTGTGTAGCACCACATTAGTATGAACCAATCTCTCCAAACAGCACAGTGACAGACTCACTGACTCACTCACTCTTAGTGCTTGCCCCACCTGTAAATGGCTAATTACTAACTCTGTTGGGAAAATGCTGCCTGCCACGGGCTGACGCTATAGCTGGAGTGTGGACACATACTGCTTACAGCTGCTCTTCTCTGTCGTCGGTGTTCAGCTGCTCAGACAGGGCTGGGGTCAGTTCGTCCAGAGACCTCACTCAACATTCCTCTCCGAGACCCTGACACCTTTACATCGGTTATTACTATGTATACCCTCCCTCTAGCCCCAAATTCCACCAAACTGAGACCATCCACCAACACTCAGTACTCTCTAGTCCCAGGGACTCCTCCATTCACTGCAAATATGTATACAGGTCTCCGGTTGACTGACTTACTATGGCTGGTGTGCTGAGGTTTTGCGTCTCCAGAAGTTGCTCAGTCCCCCAGAAGTAGATAGCGGGCAGGTCCACGGTGCAGTCTCCACTCCATTACATTGATGTTCCCAGGTGTCTGTGCTCCTTCCCACTGGTTCTAGGGCGACCCAAGCAAGTTGCCAGAGCATGCGCTTTACAGAGCGCTAGTTGCATTACAGATGAACACATTCATTTTCAAGTACGGAAAGATTAAGTGATTTGCCCAGAATCACAGGATGTTGAGCCTTCCGCTGAGACTCGAACCCGGTTCCCTAACTTCTAAGTTGGCCACTCCAGCCATTCCACCACATCCTCTCCCGTCTGTGTTTGTTCGAAAGATTTCATCATCACGAATACCTTCAGTCGGCTGACTTAAAATTCCGGTTGTGCACTCCTGCATATCGCCCTGCAGCAAATGTGCAACAAACATCAGTATACAGTTTGTATCAGCCTTGGAAAGTAAAACAACATTCACAAACCCAATAGATTTTGCATAGGCGAAACCTATTGGCTATGCCAATGGTTGTTGTTATTTGCTGTAAATCTGTTCAGCCATTTCAAAGAAATTACTATTTAAAACAGTGCTCAGGTGGGTATGACTGGGGTTAATGTCTGTAAAAAGTTAGAAACTTTAGGACCGTTGGTTCCAGATTTGCTCTGATTGACCCATTCAAAGTGGAAGAGTGGATTGCTAAGTAATGGAAAAAAAAATGAAAGGCTACGTAAGGGGGGAGAGTGGACACATCTTGACCCACAGGACCATCTGTGGAAGTCACATAGACATCCCCTCCTTTAGTCAAAATTTTTAAAAAATAGATTTTGTGTCACAGGTACTGCGGTACCGTACCCAAGATGGCACCCCCTGTGGTACTGCTGTAACAGTATTAATAAAACATTTTTTTTTTTAAAACAAACTTCTATTGTGCAGGCTGCCTGCAGTGGGTTAGGTTGCAGGACCAAACCACAGTTGCGCATGCCCTGCAGCCAACATATCGTGACACAGAGCCAAAGGCCTTGCGCAGCTGACAGTTGGTAGCTGACAGTAGGGGTTTGGTGCATGAACTGACCTCTGTACATGACCGTTGCCCACCCCCCTGCTGTGCATGGACAAGGCCATGTGCAGCAGAGTGTTGGGTGCTCACTGGGGTTGTCTGCAGGGCCTGGCCAGCGGTTGGCAGCTGCTGGGGGTTGGCCACCCACCAGGGACTAGGCAGAGGGCTTGGCCAGAGGTCAGACTGTGCACATAACCCCCCCTCTGCACACTGCCGAAGGGGGTTGGCCATTAGTTTCCCGAGGTGGTTGGGCATATTCTCAACTTTGAATATGATGAAGAAACTGAAGAAATTCATTAGAAATACCAACAGTTTAAAGTGACATTATAGTTAGATGTTGTAATAAGTTCTTATCTGACATTAAAAAAAACTGAAATTCATTGAAATAAACTGAGCGTTAAAGTGACATAGTTTGGTGTTGAAATAGGATAAAAACTGACAAAAACTCCTTAAATTCACCAGTTATATTTTAGTGAAGTAACTACAACTTGCACACCCATCATGCACCGCTTATGACCTCACATATTACATAGCTAATGGCATGTCAAATGATATCATTGATGGCACCACTGATGACATCTCAAATAACATCATCCATGATACTGCTATTCACATGACTCCATAAAACTGTAACATCATTTTAAAAAGAAAGTTGTTAGTAAAGGGCCTATAGTAGTGTACAGCACAGAGTTACTGTGTGTACGCAAGTGGGTATATAGAAAAGAAACAGCGCTAGCCTTTGAAGCAAGTGTGGTTGTGCAAATAGAAAGATATATGGTGCATTGTTTACAAACCAGAAATGCGTTGGATACAAGTAGTACTCCATGTTAAATAAAGTAAGGGTTGAGTGCACCTGATGCAGGTTGCAGCAGCATGTTTCAAAGTAGGTTATGATTTAAAGTAAAAAGACTGTTGGAAAAAATTTGTGAGAAAGCCAAAGCTTCAGATGACAATTGATTATGTACCAGTGGAAGCCTGCCCACATGACCATGTTAAATAGTTGTAATACAGCGATATAGACAAACTCTATGTGATGAGAGCATTTATATGGTGGGGATGTTTTTTTCCAGAGCTTGGCTGAAGATTTGGAGGTGTTGCAGATTGTTAAATAATTTAGAATATAGTGGTGACCCACTTAGAGGAGGTTTAACTCTCACTCAGGCTGTAAGCATTGCTCTAAGGCTGTAAGCCTCGTGTACATCTCAGGAATGGGTATTGGCAGACGGTGTCTTATCAGTGGAAAATGCATACCCGTCAACATTTTGAGTAAAAATTTCAGGCCATGTTAAGTCTTTACTAGGGTGATCCTGTTAAGATGAGTAGAGTAGGAACTCTTTTTGGGAAGATGTTCAAGGTTTAAAAAGAGGGTGACACCATTAAAGTCTGTGGAGGCTTTTTGTTTGTTAGGTGGGTGAATACCAGTGAAAAGAGGGTAACATTTACCAAATGTGGGTGACTAAATAGATACGTTATGCGTTCAGAATGTGTTCAAAGGTTATGTTCATTATCACTTGATTGGTCATAGAAAATTGGGCACAAGTGTTGTTTGTTGAATTACTGTAAGTCCACAAACCTTGTAGGATGCTGTCACAATGACTGGATGATGTCATCATTGATGTAATTAATGATGACATATAACATGTCATGAGTGATATAATATGTGAGCTCATAAGCAGTGAAAGGCCTGGGGCTAGTTATTGTTATAAATGTAATGTATTTGCAAATGTTAGTGCTTATATGACTTCTCAACATCTCACTATAGAATCACTTTAACCTTTGTTTTTTATCTATCTATCTATCTATCTACCTATCTATCTGACTGTCTATCTATACATATGTATATAGTTGCTTTTTCAATACTTTCACCTGCTAAAAATGTAGTACAGAGCATTTGGTTGGTCTATACAGTCCATTGGCTCATTTTGTTGGTGGATTCTAAGACAATGGGAGGGCTGCAACCTTTGTGATGTTTCCATTGCGGCCGCAATTTTGTCCATGTACCGTTCTGTTTCGCCGGTCTATACACACCATCACAGGCTTGAATGCCTTGTCTTGCCCCACTGGGCTTAAGGTGCCAGTCACGCCGCCAAGCAGACACGGCCAGCCACATTTCCTTTGTGCAGTCCAAATAGGCCATCTCTTTCACCACAGACAGAACAACCAACTCTCTGTTCTTTAATGTTCCCCTCGTCATGGCCGCTGGATAAAAGACCAGGAAGCATCCGCAGGAATCCGTACCTCACTGGGCAACCTTAAATTTGAATAATTCACAACCTTAATTGATCGGTGGCAACTCTCTTCAGTCCAATCACAAAAGTTCCACCTTCCTCCACTGAACTCAGGGTGGGTGCTTCCTTATTGCAAGGGTAGAATCTCGTCTATTGAGCAACAACTACAGAAAAAGGTATGAAGCACTCATAGGGATTATGATCCATTTATTAGCAGCAGTAGACGCGTTTCGGCATCATTGCCTTTTTCAATACTTTCACCTGCAAAAAATGTAGTACGGAGCATTTGGTTGGTCTATACAGTCCATTGGCTCATTTCATTGGCTCTGTACTACATTTTTAGCAGGTGAAAGTATTGAAAAAGGCAATGATGCCGAAACGTGTCTACTGCTGCTAATATATACATACATATATATATATATATATATATATATATATATTCACAGAAAAAAACACAGGTTTCAGGGACGTTATAGTTAGTTGGACATTTTACTTGTACAAAACCAGAGAAAGTCGGCCGTTATAGTTAGTTGAGCTAACTATAACTCGCGCCCCCACAATGCACTGCTGATGACTTCACATATTACATCATTCATGACATGGTCAGTGACATCACTGATGACATCACTGATGACATCTCAAATGACATCCCTGATGACATCACTGATGACATCATCCAGTGACTGTGTGTTTCTGTAAAGTTTAAATATGTTTTATATATATATATATGCCAAGGTGTATTGAAGAATGAGTGGGTGTATAAGTGTCTGAATGGATGATTTAGTAGGTGTGTGACTGACTGTATAAGTGAGTGAATGATGTAATATGTGATGTCATCAGCAGTGCATTGCGGGGGCACGAGTAATAGTTAGCTCAACTAACTATAACGTCTGAATTTCTCTGGTTTTGTACAAGTGAAATGTCCAACTAACCATAACATCCCTGAAACCTGTGGTTTTTTCAGTGAAATTCTAAGGTTTTTTAAATGCTAATTTCTAACTATAACGTCCCTGAAACCTATGGTTTTTCAGTGAATTTCAAAGGTTTTTTAAATGCTAATTCCTACCTATAACGTCCCTGAAACCTCTGGTTTTTTCAGTGAATTTAAAAGGTTTTTTAAAGGCTAATTCCTACCTATAACATCCCTGAAACCACTGTTTTTTTCAGTAAATTTCAAAGGTTTTTTAAATGCTAATTTCTAACCATGCCTACAGAGGTAGGACATGTGCAGAAAGAAGAAGAAAGGCGCAGAAAGAAGCAAGAGAAATGCATAAAGAGTCAACAGAAGTCCAGAAAGACGAAGAAAGGTGCAGAAAGAAGCAAGAGATATGTAGAAAGAACCAACAGAGGTGCAGAAAGAGGCCTTGTTGCAAAGTCATCCTGTGCCCCCAACTTTGTGCTGACTGGTACTGGTGGTAACTGACTCTGACTCTGACTAACCACTTAGAATACAGTAAATACACCTCTATACACCAGGCTACACTATGGGTTGGGGTACCCCTGTGATTGGCATGACCTCCCCTGTAAGGCCCGAGTACATAATAGGGCAGGGGGATTAAAACTACCTCTAAGTCAGAGGTGCAGAAAGAAGCAAGAGCAGTGCAGAAAGAACCAACAGAGGTGCAAAAAGAGGCAAGAGGAGTACAGAAAGAGGCAGGAAAAGTGCAGCAATTAGCAAAAGAGGTGCAGAAAAAGGCAAGATAACTGCAGAAAATGGCAAGAGTGGTACAGGAAGAGGCAGGAGAGGTGCACAAAGAGGCAAGAGGGGTACAGAAAGAGGCAAGAGGGGTGCAGAAAGAAGCAAGAGAAGTGCAGAAAGAAGCAACAGAGGTGCTGAAAGAGGCAAGTGGGGTGCAGAAAGAGGCAAGAGAAGTGCAGAAAGAAGCAACAGAGGTGCATAAAGAGGCAAGAGAGGTGCAGAAACAGGCAGGAAAGGTGCAGAATGAGGGAACGGGGGATACAGAAATTTGCAAAAGAGGTGCAGAAAGAAGCAAGAGCAGTGCAGAAAGAACCAACAGCGGTGCAGAAAGAGGCAAGAGGGGTACAGAAAGAGGCAAGCGAAGTGCAGAAAGAAGCAAAAGAGGTGCAGAAAGAGGCAAGAGAACTTCAGAAAAAGGCAAGAGAGGTGCAGAAAGAGGAAGGAGAGGTGCACAAGGAGGCAAGAGGGGTACAGAAAGAGGCAAAATGGGTGCAGAAGGAAGCAAGAGAAGTGCAGAAAGAAGCAACAGAGGTGCTGAAAGAGGCAAGAGGGGTGCAGAAAGAGGTAAGAGAAGTGCAGAAAGAAGCAACGGAGGTGCAGAAAGAGGCAAGAGAGGTGCAGAAACAGGCTGGAAAGGTACAGAAAGAGGGAACAGGGATGCAGAAAGAGGCAAGAAGGATACAGAAATTTGCAAAAGAGTTGCAGCAAGAAGCAAGAGCAGTGCAGAAAGAACCAACAGAGGTGCAGAAAGAGGCACGAGGGGTGTAGAAAGAGGTAGGAGAGGTGCACAAAGAGGCAAGAGGGCTACAGAAAGAGGCAAGAGGGGTGCAGAAAGAAGGAAGAGAAGTGCAGAAAGAAGCAACAGAGGTGCTGAAATAGACAAGAAGGGTGCAGAAAGAGGCAAGAGAAGTTCAGAAAGAAGCAACAGAGTTGCAGAAAGAGGCAATAGAGGTGCAGAAAGAGGCAAGAGAGATGCAGAAAGAAGCAAGTGAGGTGCAGAAAGAGGCAAGAGAGGTGCAGGAAGAAGAGAGTGAGGTTCAGAAAGAAGCAAGAGAAGAGCAGAAAGTGGCAAGTGAGGTGCAGAAAGAGGCAAGAGAGGTATAGAAAGAGGCACGATAAGTGTAGAAAGAGGCAAGAGAAGTGCAGAAAAAGGCACTTGAGGTGCAGAAAGGGACAAGAGAGGTACAGAAAGAGGCAAGGGAATTGCAGTAACAGGCAAGAGAATTGCACAAACAGGCAAGAGAGAAGCAGAAAGAGGTAAGAGAGGTGTAGAAAGAAGCAAGAGAAGTGCAGAAAGAGGCAAGTGAGGTGTAGAAAGAGACAAGAGAGGTACAGAAAGAGGGACGAGAGGTGCAGAAAGAGGCAAGAGATCTGCAGGAAAAAGCAACAGAGGTGCTGAAAGAGGCAAGTGAGGTGCAGAAAGGGGCAAGAGAAGTGCAGAAAGAGGCAATTGAAGTGCAGAAAGAAGACAGTGAGGTGCAGAAAGAGGAAGAAAGGTACAGAAAGAAGCAAGAGAAATGCAGAAAGAAGCAAGAGAGGCACAGAAGGAAGAGAGGTATGTGCACCATTAGTACCAATTTAACACCCACATTTAGCAATAAGTAACGTGTGACCATTCCAGCTTTGCAAAGGGCCTTCCACCATGCTGTAACACGTGACGCTGCATTTTTGGGAACATTTGAGCTGTTTGTGCTAGAAACAAGGCTTTTTTTGTTTAAATCTGCAGATTAAGCAGCAGATGATGGAATATTTGGCAAATGCAGAAAATGTTTAATTATGGGAAAATTGGTGCAGCCGAACAGTCACATAATTCCAGTGGCCCTGCTCATACCTCCGACTAGGTCCAAAAGTGCTTCTCAGTGGTGCCTTCTTTTTTGTGTCTCATTGAGTTTATAGTTTAGCTTCTATGGAAACGAAGAAGACTAAACCTGAAGTTACCACTCCACAACACAGACTACAATACCACATAATTACTCTCCAAAACACATAATCCCACTCCACATAATTCCTATACACTAAATACCACATACTTCCTATTCACATAATTTCACTGCACAACATACCACATAATTCCACTACACACAACGTACATCCACTCTACACCAAAAAACATTACTAAAAATCTTTTACATTTACAACGCCAATAGCTCTAACTATCGCAAATGCGAGACTTATTACATTACAAATGCTTCTTTAACAGGTAGTCGTGTTTGCAGAGTGGTGCAGGGAGGGGGCGGGGCCTCCGGCGAGATGCCGGCTTTTCTTTTTAAAAAATATTTTTAGAAGGGGGGCTGTGTGGCCCCCCTTCTTTTAGTATTTTCTGGGCCCTGGGGACCCCATCTCCAAGGGCCTGAGCATTTTTTATTTTAACAAAAAACAGGAAGGGGGCCGCATGGCCTCCCTTCCCTGGGCCACTATTGGCCCCGGGGACCCCATCCCCGGGTCCTGGCCTCGTTTTTATTAAAAATAAATCTTTTTCCCAGGAGGGGGGCCACATGGCCCCCCTCCCCTGGGCCACTTCTGGCCCCGGGGACCCCATCCCCCAGGGCCTGGCCAGCCTTGTCTCTTTTTTTTTGGGAGGGGTGCCATGTGGCCCCCCTCTTGAGGCCAGATGGCACCCCCGGGGCATGGCCAATGCTTTTTACATTTTTTTATTTAGGAAGGGGGGCCGCGTGGCCCCCCTTCCCTTGGCAACTATTGGCCCCGGGGACCCCCTCCCCCGGGGCATGGCCAATGCTTTTTAAAAAAAAATATTTAGGAAGGGGGGCCGCGTGGCCCCCCTTCCCTCTGCAATTATTGGCCCCGGGGACCCCATCCCCCGGGACATGGCCAATGCTTTTTTTATTTTTTCATTTAAGGTGGGGGGCCCTTCCTTGGGCCTCTATTGGCCCCGGAGACCCCATCCCCCGGGGCCGGCCCTCAAGTTGGGGACTGTGGGGGAGCCCCAATGCCCCCACGGTCCCAGCCGACTCCCCGCCTCCTGCGGGAGCTGGCATTGCTTTTGGGCAAAGGGAGCTGCTAACATGCAGCTCCCCTTGCCCAAAAGCAATTCTGCTTTGCTTCTTGGAAGCGAGAGCAGGTTTTCTGCTCTCACTTCTATGAAGCAAAGCAGTGTTTGCTATGCCAGGGAGGGAGCCGTGCTCCCGCCCTGCCATAGCAAATGGCAATGCCCCGGGGGTGGGCACCCCGGGACATTACAGGAGCCTGCCCTGGGGGTGGTGGTCCCCAGGGCCATCGAGGGCTCCAGGAGGGGGGCCGTGTGGCCCCCCTCCCACCTGATTAAAGCCCCAGGGAGGTGGTGGTCCCCGGGGCCAGGGGTCCGCAAAGGACTCCCGCATTTTAATAAACAGTGCCCCGGGGAGGTGGTGGTCCCCGGGGCAGTGTGGGGGGGCTCGAGCCCCCCAAACTTTGTTTTTAGATGTAGCCCCGGGGAAGTGGTGGTCCCCGGGGCTGTGGGGGGGCCACGTGGCCCCCCTCATTTAAATCATGTAGCCCCAGGGAGGTGGTGGTCCCCGGGGCTTGGGGGGGCCCGCAAGGCCCCCCGCCTTAAAATAACAATGCCCCGGGGAAGTGGCGGTCCCCAAGGCAACATGAGGGGGAGGAGCCCCCCCACGCATTTTAAATAAAAAGCCCCTGGGAGGTGGCCGTCCCCGGGGCTGGGGGGGGGGCGGGTGCCCCCGCTTATGATTAACTAAGCCCCGGGGAGGTGGCATTCCGCAGGGCTGCGGGGGCCCCCGCGGGCCCCTGCTAATTAATTGGGCTCCTTTTGAATTGAAGGGAAGTGTTTTTTGATACTTAAGAGGCGTGCATGGTATTCGCCTCTGACCTGCACCACCGGCGTTCAGGAAGCTCGCAACAAAGCCACACCAAGGATTATTATTAATATATATAAAAACTTCAATTTCCAGTTTTCTTTGCTAAACTGGACACTGATACAGCAGGCTGGTATAATTATCACACTTTTCATTTTATGCTGTAAAACATTTCGGCGGTATCTCCTGCCTTGCTCACAAACTGAGTTCCATTTTTCCTGATGTTTTGTCATAGGTAGCTGGTCACATGGTACACTAGACATAGGAAGCATACTTCTTTGGCATACATGAAGTGCAAACCAATATCACAGTCTTGTTACAATTTCTCTTATTACTTTCTTTTGTAATGTGTACATTTTTAACTATATTTTTAAACTTTTTTTGCATTTCATTTTTGAATTTTTTAAATAATTTCTCTTTTTTTACTCTTTTTATTGACTATTTTCAATTTAAGTCTCAAAATGTACAATTAAATGCCTAATCACACTTGGATTTAGACAAAACATGTCTCTGTGTTCTGCTAATTCAATATTGCACAGTTCCGTTCTTTTGGCCAGTCGAAGTGCAAGTGCATAAATAGGGAGGAGTATCATCCTATATTGCACAGTCCCATCTCTCAAATATATTAAAGTGCAAGTGCTCAATGATATCATTCAATTTAACCCTCATTAAGCAAATCAAAGTGCAACATATGAATATATTGATGTCATATGTGCAGTCATAAGCAGTGCATCATAGCAGTGCAAGTCTAGCGGTGCAAATTCCGCAGCAACATACATCACTTTCTCTAAAACGGCTGAAAAGATTCACACCAACTCACAAAAGCACACTTTCTGTTATCTAGCTTTTTGCCAAAATTGTATGCAATTCTTTTTGGGATTCCCCCTTTTTCAGAGCCACCTTTTGGTGGATCACCCCGAAACCTTCTAGGAAGGAGCTGAAATGGGTAAACTATTTTAGGAAAGTTTTGTGGAGATTCTTCAAAAGGCACCAAAGTTATTACCAAAACAGAAAAATGCTCATCCGATGGAAAGTATGACTCACCTACTGTGTACTATACAAGATCAGGTGGAATTTATTTGAACAGATCTGCAGTTAGCATGTTTCATTTTACAAGAACCTTATTCACAACACTGTTGTGCGGTCTGTCATCCACTTTTATACATAAACTGAAGCTACAAGTGTCCTACAAAGTGACAAACACTAATGTTCTGAGATCAAAATAAAAATGAAAAAATATTTAAATGTAGTCACACCTATAATAAACAAATAGGTTAATTGAGTTATCACTTGATCCTGCTGATACAAATACTATTATAGCATAATTTGTTCCAAGGAATCACATAATTAATATCACTCAAAAGCCCAAGTGATATTCTCATTTTAAATAGAAAAATGTTACTCAAGTTGGCCAAGACCACAACGTGTCTGATAATTCATTTAAAAAATCAAAACATGAAAACAGTCAGGATTAGTCCTTGTAAGTGCAATTCAACCTGTAAAAGAAAGTAAAAATACAAAACCATTGTAAATCCATTAAAACATTATTAAAATGTAGTAGTCAAAGAGGGCAAGCCAAATAATACCTAACCTATATTATAATAAATGAATAGCTAATATTGATCTTTGTTGAGTCCAAATGGATCCATTGACTGAAACTTAAGAACATACTGAGAGGGGTTGTCTGCCCATGGTACGTTGGGTGCAGAACGTGGGCAGAGGCCAGGCCCTGAAACCAACTCCCACTGGACAAGGATGGGGGCTGTTTGCAATGGAGTTGGTTGCCTAATTTCAGTTGAGCACATGGCTTGGCCTCGGGTCAAGACCTGTGACCAACATCTGTTGTGCACTGATGAAGGCTGTTCACAGTATGGGTTGCCCACTTGTGTAGGGTTGGGTGCAGGGACTGGACTGTGAGCCACCACCCCCACAAAAGGGGCAGGCTGCATTGCACTAGTTGGGCTCAAGTCCTGGCTGGAGACCGGGCCTTAGAACCAACCCTTTCTGTGCACGCCAAAAAACATGTGCAGTGGGGTTGGCCACCTGCTTCAGGTTGGGCACAGGGCCTGGCCTAAGGCCAGGCCCTGCGACGAACTCTGTGCTGCCCGCTACCAAAGGTGCATAGTGGGGGCTTCAAGCTTGCTCCAGGTTGGGTGATGGATCTGGCCGCAAGCAAGACCCCACAGCAGTATTTGGATGCCCTGGTGTGGGTTGTACACAGGTAAATTATGTATGAAATTTAAAAAAGCATGAATTCCATTGAAAAAGCCTTTGTTATAAATTGGGCCATGGTTCTGGCTCAAACATGACAAACCTCAGAAATTTAGCAGTAATGATTTGCATCACCACCCCCCTCAACCTCACGACCCCCTGGAGGTTGAGTGCAGGGCTTGGCCATAGGTCGAGATCTGCACCCAAACTCTGCTATGCAAGGCCAAAGGCTGTGTAAAATGGGGGCAACTGGCGACAATGATTTGACTGCAAGCCCTATGGCAAACCACTGTGCATGGGAGCCAAACCCCATGTTCAGTGGAGGTTGGCAGCTCACTGCAGGATGGGTGCAATGTCTGGTCATAGAACAGGCCTTGTGATCGACTTCAGAAAAAACATAGAAATTCATTGAAAAAACACAGTTAAAAATTGAGTTTTGATTCTTGCTCAAACATAAAAAAAAAAACCTCAGAAATTTGACAGTTACGGTATGCAACACACACAGAGCACGTCAAAACTCACAGCACCCACCATGCAGAGCACAAAAAACCCATTTTAAAATGGTACAGAAAAAAGCAGACAGGCAACCAAGAGCAAAACATGAATGGCAACGTCAGTTATGGCATTCATTATGTGTTGTGTACAACTAGTGAATTTCAGTGGTTTTGCGCATTTGAGCCAAAACAATAACTCTTGTGTTTTCAGTACAAAAAAGCACATATTTTGGGACTCTGCCCACATACCGACTCACCATCTCCTATGATTTGCACCATTTATGATTAATGATTTGGGTCTCATTTTCCCCAATGGATTTGCAAGTCCCGTGCAGAGCTCACATTTTGTATGAATGAGCTCTGTGAATATGAATAAGTTTTAATGGGCTCAAGAAGCTGGCTCCAGATTCTAACTGATAGTGTCATTTTGGCAAATAAATATCCACAGAGCAAAAAAAGTTGTATGGGTGATAAAAGGATGCTGGTATAAAGGGGCAATGGGGAAATTCCCTAATCATTGGGAGGATGAATGGAGGATTTGAGGAAGCCACCATAGATAATATTCTGAGATTATGGGGCTGACTACGATGTCAGTTGGACCGACCAGCCATTTCACGTCGTTTCTTCCGACATGAAAAGGCTGGTGGAAAGGCTTTTTTGGGGCCCCAGCAGGGCCCTAGTCCCCGTGGCCCTCCACTATGGGCCCTCCCCCCTAAACATCCCTGCATCATGTGGCAGGCACCGCATGGTGCCTGGGATGTTCACAAACATGCCTTTTGGCATTGAGCTTGTGCTGCGGCCCTTTTCCGGGCCGCAGCACAAGCCTCAATGCAAATAGGCATGTTTCCGACCGTCTCCACGGCAGTCGGATTGTAATTTAGCGGGCAGGACCACCGACTATTGCCGGCCGGTCCCGTTCCCGTAACAATGGCGGTCGGACACTCGTCCGACCGCCATCGTAATCAGCCCCTATGTCTCTGCAAATCCGTCATGGATTTACAGACTAGGAAAAGATGCTCATCATCATGGATGATTTGTGACATTTTTGATCCACAGTTCTGAATCTGGATCCACTGATTTTAAAAACAGATATTTATACAAGATAACCCACAGTATTTAGCAAGGGACTTCACTCAGCAAACAAAAAGTTGCACGCACTGGGCAGGACAACTTGTGAGGTGAGTTCAGGGCCTGACCAGTGGCCAGGCACAATATTTGAAATTTCACGGGTTACAAAGGGTTAATATTAATGCAAAATGCATTACTAATGAATTATATTATTGCATTTTTAGAATTTTAGAAGAGTATAAATGAGAAAATAAAGATCGAGAGTCTGCATGCACTGTTCAAAACAAGGAATTAGGAGGCTGATTTACTAAGATTCCTAGGCCAGATGCACTAATATTCCTATTAAAAAATTGTAAATTGCATTGCAGAACAATTTTCAAATTGCGATTTCTTATTTGGAATCTACTAAAATGGGTTCAGTAAAAGTGGGTGCATACCATAATTTGCACACCGACTTCTACTGAATCACCAACTTCTACCCAATCCATTGGTATTTAGTGAACCATTATGCATTAATAGGTTCGCAAGATTCATAAATCGACCTACCTCATTGATATGCATGAGGTAGGTCGCAAATTAAGATTCTCTACAATCGGTTAGAGTAATAGACATGGTGGCCAGTTGGGATCAGCAAGCAACCATGTCTGTAATTGCATTTAAATAAAGCAATCTTTTGTTTCACTGCAGCCCATTTTTCTAATAGGAAAACAGGATGTGTTTAACCCCTTCGCTGCGTTCGTCGGCCAACGGCCGTCACGAGCACTACCTCGGTAGTGCTGCTCACGTCCGTTGGCCGACGCGACCCCGCCCACTCCTTTGAAGTGCCGCACTGCGGTGGAATGTTCGCCGCGGTAAAGGGGTTAAAAAAGAAAATGAATACTTTCATAAACAACTTTTCCCAGAGACCACTGCCGACTCATACCAAGAATTGGCTACGCAATAGGTCTTGCGTTTACAAGAGTTTGAGCTATTGGCATCGTAAATGACAATGCCTTTTATTTATGTGTTGTTTTTAAAACAGATAAATAAAAGGCATTGTCATTTAAAATGTCAATATCTTAAACTCGCGCGAATGCGAGAAATATTGCATTGCAAATGCGTTTGGCACCCGTGCTATAAAGATACATTTTTAAAAAAGCGTTAGGAGAGAGCATGTCCTGCCTGCAACAGCAGGCAGGACAAAGCTATTCGAGAAAATAGTGCTCGGAGGCTGTAATTAAAGCCCACCGAGTTACAACACACGTAACAGGGGGTGTCCTCATGTGACATTACAAAATGAGACAAGGCGGTACTAAGGAAGGACTATTAAGCCTATTGACCAATGAAAAGCAACGGTTTACAGTGGACAATGACACAAGCCAATGAAAAATATGGGCAGTGCTTCAAGTCCATACCTAAATACAGCATGCCTCGCAGAGCAGCGCATGCGCTGCCCAGGCTCAACCTAAAAAATGCTTTTGTTGACCTCTATTTTGGGACCTCTTCCTGTTTGCGAATGGTTCTAACCAGTTTCGATTTGATGGTAAATACATTGCTACATAAGCTAAAGAATCGGTATTTGGAAGGGTTGCCCTTTAAACGCCACTTCAATGTACCAATAAGTTATTTATTCTCAAACCCACATTGCAGTGCTTAATTTGAGACGGTGGTTGCCGGTGAGGGGCACCGGCACATATTTTTGGGGGCTGGCACTTATTTTTCCGCATCAGGCATTTACTGCGAGCAAAAGACACATATGGGAAAGACTGAGGAAGAGAAAGACGGAAAAGCGTCACAAAGGGAGAAAAGCAGAAAGCTGCAAGAGTGAGAAGAAGGGGCAGGGAGTGGCTGTAAATGGTTTAAACAGGACCAAGATATCTTTAGGATTACGCTGCCTCAGTATTCTGTGCTCGCACATTTAATAGCATCAGTCACATATTTCAGAGGAGAGCTTTGGACACCGGCACGTTTTGATTTACAAATTAAGCACTGCCACATTGTGATTCTGTAACATGTTACAGAGTCGCAGTTTAGATTTTGTACATTTAAAAAGCTAATTTGAAGCCTTAATGGCTAAAAGTTGACCTAGCTACTGTAAAATCGATTGGTAGCTCAAGCCTAAGCTCCTAAACCTTTCAATTCTTTATAGTCATTTTATGGACCTAACAGGTAAACACCTTAGTGGAGAAGGTGGCTCTAAACCACTTTAAAACATTGATAATCTGGGTGGAATAGAAAACTTAATGATTTAATAAACATCCGTGGGTCATATCATTTTACATATAATCATGGCAATTCAGCAAGATCATGCTCCTTACAAAGTGCAAGGCTTGCTCTTTATCATGCGTACCACTCACTTGCAGCACACTGATTTTAGTTTTTTAAACGTGGCATGCTGGGTCTTAGGGCTTCCACTCTTTAATCTCTCTGATCTAGCCGCATTGTTTAGCTGTGTAACTTAACTCTCTTTATCGAGCCTCCCAATCCTGGGTAAGATGATAGGGTCTTCAATAGAATGCGTCTGTAACAGAGCAATAGACATTAAAGGAAGAACCAGTCTGTTTATGTGCTAGCTTCATTCTTTGTTATCATTGGGTCCCATTTTAAGGGCTTTGAAAAAGAGAAGTGCAGAAGGCCTTCTACAGTGGGTTCAGTGCCTGCTGTGTGTACGCTGGCACACACACTGCAATACGTAGAAAGTCATTTATCTTTTTAGCCTTCACATCCATTTTACTGAATGGGGAGTTTTAAGTTACTTTTGGCTTTTATAGTAATACACATTAGTTTGTACACTAAGAGCCTGATTCACAGAACTAACTTACGTCAAAATCCTAAACTTACAACAATTTTGGTATTCACAGAATGAACTTACACATTTTGGTATTCACAGAATGAACTTACACATTTGGGTATTCACAGAATGAACTTACAACAATTTTGGTATTTACAGAATGAACTTACACATTTGGGTATTCACAGAATGAACTTACAACAATTTTGGTATTCACAGAATGAACTTACACATTTGGGTATTCACAGAATGAACTTACAACAATTTTGGTATTCACAGAATTAACTTACTCATTTTGGTATTCACAGAAGGCACTTACTCATCAATGAGTAAGTACCTTCTGTGAATACAAAATGTGAGATACACAAAATGTGTAAGTTACACAAAATGTGTAAGTTACACAAAATGTGTAAGTTACACAAAATGAGTAAGTTACACAAAATGTGTAAGTTGCACAAAATGTGTAAGTGTCTTCTGTGAATACCAAAATGAGTAAGTTTATTCTGTGAATACCAAAATGAGTAAGTTCATTCTGTGAATACCAAAATGGTAGTAAGTTTAGGATTTTGTCGTAAGTTAGTTCTGTGAATCGGGCCCTTTATATATAATTCCAGACAACATAAACTACAGTCATTCATTTTTTGGTGCTATCAAATAATTATTTCAGCGTGGGACTGTATAATTACCAAAGGCAAGGTCCTAAGAATAAGCCCATTAAATGCGCATATCTCACTATACAGGCATTTTTAAATCTCAACTGCGAGATTAAATATATAATAATTTATGGTGGATAATAATTCAAAATAGGCTACGATGATATAGTGGTTTTGTAAAGGGAAGTATCGCTATATTTGAATTAAAATAAAGGAAAATTATTTTTTCATAATCTTTTACTTGCAGCACCGGTCTGAAAATTGACCTTTTAGCTCGAGAAAATGTAAGTAAAAGTGTCAGCATCAGAGTATTACTCCTTTAGAAAGCATGGATTCAACCGTGTGGGAATAAAAGCTCTAGTGATCTCTGAAGTACCAGAGGATTAGCATGTGCAAGACTGGATACCTCCAAAAATAATTTGCACATGAGGGTACCCCAGCATTGGGTATTTATTTATTTCTCTGGGCTCAGCTTTCTGATTAGTCATCTCTCCTGAGTGATAGCTTCTCCCCCCACGCTCATACATGCATAATATACACTGAAAAAAACTAAGTTAAAGTGATGTTATAGTTAGGAATTGTTATTATAGTTTAATTTCCATTAAAAAAAAACCTTAGAAAATTCTCCAAAAAAAAACAATGGTTGAAGTGATGTTATAGTTTGGTGAATATGCCAGTGCCAATGTAACGTTTTGAGCTAAAATAAAAGCCACAGAAACTCACCAGTTTTAGTTAGCAACTAAACTATTACTTGCGCCTCCGCCATGCACTACTTATGACCTCACATATTACATCACTCATGACATGTACTGACATCACTAATGACATCTCAAATGACATCATTGCACTTACAGCATATGGTTGGCATCCGGGGCATGGAAACCCCATTTCCTATGACATTTTTTAGAGGGGAGGGGGACTGTGCAGTCCCCCTCCCCGAGCCTTATTAGGCCCAGAGGGAACCCATGCCTCCCAGAGCCTCACCTAATACCCTGGGGTCAAAGGCAATTGAGAAGGGGAGGATGCATGCAACCCCCCTCCTGAGGCTTCTTGGGCCCCGGGACCCTAGACCTGGAGCCAAATTCCAATAAAAAGGGGAGGGGGCCGAATTGCCCCCCTACCTGAGTCTCAATAGGTCCCTGGAGCCCCATCCCCTGGGGCTAAATTCCATTAAAAAGGGCCAAGCCTATTGTGGCCCCAGGGACCCCATCCACTGGGGCCTCTCCAAATTATAGGTGGGTGCCCCGGTGCCGTCCTAGGGCACCCCCCAAGGAATGCTTATATTAAGGGGAGGAGGGTGCGTGGCCCCATTAAAAATTGAGAGGGGATGCTGGGCCCCAAGCCCTAAGCCTTATTAGGTCCTGGGGACCCATTCCCCTGAGGTGAATTCTATGGGGAGGTGGGCTGCGGTCCCCCTCCCAGAGTCTCATTAGGCCCCCAAGCCCACATCCCCCGGTGCCAAAGTCCATAAAAAGGAGGAGGGGCTATGTGGCCTCTCTCCCCCAAATGTATTAGGCCCCAGGGACCCATTCCCTGGGGCCAAATTGCATAAAAAAGCAGAGGGAGCAACACAGCTACCCTACCAGAGCCTTATTAGGCCCAGTGGACCCATTCCCCATGGCCACCGGGGACCCCATCCTCAGGGCCTGAATTTAATTAAAAAAGGAGAGGAGAGACATGCGCCACCCCCTTCCTGAGCCTTATTAGGCCCCGAGGACCCCATTCCCCGGGACCAAGGTTCATAACTAAGGGAAGGGGGCTTGTGGCTCTTCACCCCAATGCTTCTTTGACCCCGGGGATCCCATCCCCCGGGACCACAGGTGGGTGCCCCGGAACACCCATTGAGCTCAAGTTGGGGGCTGTAGGAGAAGCACCAGGGCCCCTGTGGCCCCAGCCAGATCCCCGCATAGTGTGGGAGCTGGCATTGCTCCCACCTGACTAAGCAGCTGTTTTTTTAATGCTTCCTCTGGGCAGGAGCCATATCTGTTTCCCTGTTTGCAGGAGTGCGGGCAGAGCACCAGAATTCTGCTCCCACCCGGCGGGAGCTTTTTTAAATCACCTACTGGCTGGGAGCAGACTTGCCTTCACTACCCACACCATTGCAAGCATAGAAGGCAATTTTGTTCCCGCCCAGTAGCAGATTTAAAAAGGCTCCCACCAGTCAGGAGCAAACAAATGTTTCCCTGCCCGCACTAGGGGGGTGGACTCCTCGAGACACAGTAACTGAGCAGGCCCCAGGAGATGGGGTCCACAGGGACTGTTAAGGATCAGGGAGGGAGAATGCAAAGATCCGCTTAAACTTAGTTTCGGTTGGTGTCCCCAGGACTTACAATGGCTCGGCAGGGGTTTATGCAGCCCCCTCTCTTTTTTGAAAAACGAAATCGGTCCCAGGCAATGGGGTCCTTGAGTCTTAGAAAGGCTCGGGAGGGTGGCCCACTTATAGCCTCTACCCTAAATTATTAAATTAATGTTGTCCTGCTATATTTTTTTTCTGAGGCAAGCCCGTGAGAGTCCCACGGATCCGCAGCAAAAATTGCCCATTTTTTATTTTGGTCGCTGGGTTCCCTATGGGTCCCCCCTACAGGGCCTTGGGGGGGGGGTAGGGTATCCTTACCCTGCCCCCTTAAGTACGTATTCTTTTTAACTATCAGGGCGGGGGACTAAGTCCCTGAGTCCTTTAATAGCTACCTGCAACATTTTTCTCTTGTTGCTGGCAGCCAATCAGAGCACTCACGACTGCGGGAGTCTGACTCCCACTAGAGCGAATAGGCCTAAGGGAAAAAAATCCCCCTGGGCCAACCAGAATGCTCTATTTTTTATTTTTGCTCCCACAAGATTCTCGAGAGACTGTTGCTGACTCAACCATCAAGATATACAAATATTTTGAACCTTGATTTCTCAAAATTACTCAACAGATTTACACCAAAGCACAAAAAGCACAATCTGTGAACCAAGATCTAGCTTCCTGCCAATTTTTGTGTCATTCTGTTCAGCAGTTTTTGCCATTGTGCTGCCTAAAGAAGTCTATGGAAAATGCATGGGGATTTTGCATTTTGGGACCCCTCTTTTTCTCACCCCTTGCTTGTGTGTGTAAAACTCACTGAAAAAAGACAAATTGATGCCATAGTTAGGTGATGGAATGAGACACAAGCAAATGTTAAAAAAAAAGGAAACACTCTGAAATATGGCAGTTACAGTTTAATGAAATAACTGTACCTTACACCCCATCGTGCACTGACCATGATCTCACATATGGCACCACTCGTGACATCTTAAATAATATCATTGGCGATGACATCACTGATGATATTTAAATAGCAACATTGTTTGAAACTAATAATGAGAACAGCAAATGATTGTGAGATTCTTCTATAGGCTTTGTGAACGAGGAGCAATACAACAACCGAAATCAAGCTTTGACTCTTCTGAGCCTGTCTGTAAGTTTTTAAAGGTGCAAATGAAATTGAATATTTAAAAAATAAAGCACTTTTGATGGATGTCATTGTCTTTTTACTTGAATTCATCCAAAGGATGGGTGCAGTGGAGGTAGGTCTGTTGGGGAGAGCTTGACACTGAACTTCATTGAACAATAGAACCTTGAGTCCTCCTTTGCTATGAAGGGCTGAACGCTGGGCAAGTAGTGTTAGCTTTAGTCTCATTCTTGCACCTAACTATAAAGTCACTTTTTTATTTCAGTGAATGGCTGTTTTTTTTTTTAACACAAATTTAGGTCTTACCTCAATTACATGATTACGTTATGATATATGATGAATTTGGGAACTTTTTGTCCGTTTTAGTTGTTTTTAAACTTGGGCACACGTGATATGATAAATGTGTATTGTATACACACAATGAACTTTGCTACTATAGCATAATATTGTTATCTTGGTTGGAAAGAGTGTAGTGTACTCCTTTATAATTGTGTAATGTATGTGCTTTTTCGTGATGAATTCATTTACTATTATAGCTATGGCGTGTCTTTATAGGAGAAAATAGAAGTCATGATGTAATTCAAAGTCTTTTTTCTATTTTTATCTGCACCAAATTGACATTAAAGACAACCTGTTTGTTTAGTTTGTACCCGTTCTTTCAAACAACTTATTATAAACTTGAGATTTTGTATAAGTTGATTTTCACCTTGATAGTATTTTTCTGCAGATCTAAACTACAGCCGTTCAGTTGTAGTCTGTTTATTTATGTACTATCAGTGTTCTTTTGTGCACTTGGGTGTTTTACACAAGTTATTTTCCAGTCTGTCTTTAGCTTTGTTTGTTTATTAATCCTCCCTGATTTGGAAGTAAGTGTATGTGTACAAGTCTCTTTCGAGTCGAAATGCATCATTCTTCCTGCCTTTTATATACATTTTGTTGAACAGCAACCTATTTTGGTGCCTGTTTGCTTTCCTTACAGCCTCATGGTTGCTGAAGTTTTTTCAACATTACTATGCAGCTCCCACCACAGGCTGGGCGTCTACTCTGTACCTTGTCCATGTCATCAGTGATGTCACTGACCGTGTCATCAGTGATGTAATATGGGAGGTGATAACAAGCAGTGCATTGTGGGGGCGTATTTTATAGATAAATCAAATAAATATAACTGCTGATTTTCACTGGTTTTGTACGAGTGAAATTTGAGCCAAACTATAACGTCCCTGTAACTTTTGTTTTTTTCGGTGAAAATATCCATATATATGCACACATACATACATACATATATATATATATATATATATATATTTATATATATATGTATATATATATATATACACACATACATACATATATATATCACTTGATGTCACTTGACATCATCAGGTGAGTGTAAGTGTTTTTTAGGAGTTTATGGGTGTTAAACATATAAACATATATACTAACCTACTACAAAAGTTAAATTAGTATACTAGGTGCACTACTACAGAGTGATACTACTTCTAACATATATTAAGTGATTGGCTGCGTGACTGTATGTATACTTGTGTGTATGGGTGTGTAAGTGGCGGTATAGGTGTATAAGTTGGTGAGTGATTAGCTGTGTGGGTGAGTGAAATGCTGTGTGAGTGGCAGTATTCGTGAGTGGGTCTATCAGTGACTGTATGGGTGAGTGATTGGCGGTGGGAGTGGCTCTATGGGTGGGTAAGTGGGTGTGTAGTGACTGTATGGGTGAGTGAGTGGGTGTCTGAATGGCTGTATGAGTGAGTGATTCTGTGTGTAAGTGATGCTATGGGTGAGTGAGTGGCTATTTGAATGGGTGTTTGGTTAAGTGAGTTGGTGCGTAAGTGGCTGTATTGGAGAGTAAGTGTCTGTGTGACTTGCTGTATGGGTGAGTGAGCAGATAAGTGAGTGTTTGTATGAATGTGTGAATGGGTATGTAAGTGGTTGTGTGGCTGTGTGAGTGAGTGTGTCAGTGCTTGTATGGGTGAGTGAGTGGCTGTGTTGAGAGACTGTATGGGTTAGTGAGTGGGTCTGTGAGTGATTGTGCAGGTAAATAAGTGGGTTGTGAGTAGCTGTATGGGTGAGTGTGTGGCTTTGTGAGTGGCTGTACGGGTGAATGACTGGTTGTAAGAGTGGTTGTATGGGTGAATGAATGGTTGTGTGAGTGGCTGTATGAGTGAGTGAGTGGGTATGTGAATGCCTCATTGGAAGAGTGAGTGGGTTTGTGAGTACTGGCATGGGTCTGTGAGTGGTTGTGTGGGAGTAGTAGTGGGCGTATGGGAGGTTGTATAGGGGTATGAGTAGGTGTGTCAGTGCATCTGTGGATGATGGCATCAGTGATGTCATCAGTGATGTCACTGAACATTTCATGGGTGATGTAATATGTGAGGTCATAAGCAATGCATTGAGGGGGCGTAAGTTATAGTCAACTCAGTTAACTACAACTGCTGAATTTCTGTGGTTTTGTACAAGCGAAATATGAACCGAACTATAGTGTCCCTGTAACCTGTGGTTTTTTCAATGAATTTCAATGCTTTTTTAATTCTATTTCCTAACTATAACGCCCCTTGTAATCTTTGGTTTTTTAAGTGAATTTCTAAGATTTCTCAAATTCTATTTCCTAACTATAACATCCCTGTAACCTTAGGTTTTTTAAGTGAATTTCCATGGTTTTTTAACCAGTAGTCACATTTGCAGAGTGGTGGAGAAAGGGGGCAGGGCCTCCGACCAGCTCTCAAGAATCCTGCTGTGCCGGACTTACTGGAGGTAACAGGAGGGCTTCTGGGCCCCCAAGAACCCTCAGCATCCAAGAGGACTTCATCCCCCAACCAGCAGTGTGCCAGGAGGAGCATTTGCAGAGTGGTGGAGAAAGGGGGCATGACCTTGGAAGACCGCTGAGCAATTCCCCTGTATGGGACTCATAGCAGGCAACAGGAGGGATTGAATGTCCAATGTCTCTGTAGTCATCATGTTTGCACAATACATTTGATGTTAAAACCAATTGGAAATGCCAGTGTGTGTTTGAAATGTACTAAATATATGAACACAATGTTCCAATTCATCATTTACCTCCAAATAGGCACACAGCGTCCAGTGCGTAACCTTATTTTCTCACAGGGTTGGTAATATAAATGCTGTTCCTCCATAACTCCATCCTGCATAAAGTGTCCCTGCCTCCATAAAGGTCATGTAATTTCACCTTTAGCGATAATATGCAGGGGATATGCCCCTCGCCCCGCCGAAATATGGACAGTCAGTGTGTACAATCGAACAGCCATAAGTTTTGGTGGGCTGTTTTGGCCCTAATACTTTTTTGTTCATTTTTCTGCTCTCCATTTTGCCTTCTCTGCTCATTTTTATGCCCTCTGTTTTGCCTTTTTATGCTCATTTTTCTGCCCTCTGTTTTGCCTCTTCTGCTCGTTTTTCTGCCCTCTGTTTTGCCCTGTCCGGCTCTGTTTTGTCTTTTCTGCTCCTTTTTCTGCCCTTTGTTTCGCCTTTTGTGCACATTTTTCTGCCCTCTATTTTGCCTTTTCTGCTCGCTTTTCTGCCCTCTGTTTTGCCTTTTCTGCTCACTTTTCTGTCCTCTGTTTTGCCTTTTTCTGCTTGTTTCTTCCCACCATGGCCCTGCCAAAATTCAATGGGGGAGGGCGAAAGCATGGCCCCCCTTACCGTGTTGATTTCGGCCTTGGGGACCCCATCCCCGAAGTAGAGCACCTAGGTGAACTTTTTCAAACATGGCGGTTATAAACAACCCAGATTCTCAAAAAACAAATTTAATGTGATGGTGGATGAGAGTATTAGGATCAAGCCCTAGTTGCATGGAGCACTGGTCCAGACAGTAGCCATGACCCAGCGAAGGGAAATGTGGACCAGAATCATGCATAGGGTGAATGCTGTCTCCAACACCAGACGATCACAGAAGGACATACACAAGCAATTGAATGACCTGCAGAGAAAAGTCCATTTCCAAGCTTCTAGGACACACCAAGGGGTCCTGGGACTGGTGGTGGGCCTTTCAAGGGCCTCAACTTCAGTCCCTGGGAGGATAAGGTGTTGTCCATACTCCATGCTGAAGGCATATGGGAAATTTCAGGCAGAGTGGAGACTGTTAAGTACAAACACTAGCTCTCTCGTACTAACAAATTCACCCTCTCTGCACTCTGGCACCCCTATTCCTTTATGCAAATCTCTACACTAATGCCAATCCATGTCACACAAGTATACTACCTGATATCTCTTTCACAATTCATTTTATTCCAATTGTAATCAGAATTTACCTTTTCCTCACTCTGTGACACTTTTTGCCTTAACAAAACTCCTATTAGAAACCCATTCAAGCAGGTGACCAAAACTCACACTCTAACCTATGTAACAGCAACATCTAGCAAGTTACTCATCCTACTATAAGGTGCACCCACTTTTTAATATTCAGACAGCAAATACTAACTTTCAAGAGCCACTACAATGCCCTATCAAAAATAGCTAGTAGTACAAGGTTGACCGATGAATCTATGTCACAGACTAAACTGTTTCAGTTCAGGGTTTTCTTTTACCACATCACTGCATTCTGAGAGTTTTTTCAATTTTAGTTATCCGATTGAACTATCACATATGATTCCAATGATATGCATATTTAAAATCAAGGACTGGAATAATGATGGCACAATGACAACTAAGGGCCTCATTACGATGAGACTTGGAAAGCCTCCGACCCTTTCCAAGTCACATTGCGGGTTTCGCTTTCGTCCGCCGCATTACAGTGCAGGTGGACGAAAATGAAACTGGCCGGTCATTCTGTCTGGCTGCCGATGGGCTCATGGAGCCCATCAGCCAGTGGATGCCTCACCTCAATCCCCATGGACGGCGTTTCTGCCGTAGGGATTAAGATGTCTGTTTCTGACAGGTTTTCCATGTCAGGCTTTCTGACATGGAAAGCCTGTCGGAAAGTGACTCTGGGGGACCCTAGCAGGGCCCCCTTCTCCATGCGGCCTCCGGTTGGGGGCTGAGGGGGCACCTATGGTGCCCCCCTGTTAATCCCTGCACCATGTGGCAGACACCTTGAGGTGCCTGCCATGCGGTGCAGGGATGAACAGATTCTCCCATTTCTCTATGGGAGCTTGTGCTATGGCTGGTTTACGGCCACAGCACAAGCTCCCATAGAGAAATGGAAGAACGACCGGAGGTCATTCGGTCCCAAATCCGCAACGGTGTTGGGCAGACGTGAGTCCGCCTGACATCCTAATAAGGCCCAAAATCTTCAACTAAATAACACATTACTGTGGCACATATAATTCTCAACCGTACAATAAGTTGTGATGATTTATTTGACAAGTCCAGGCAACTCATAACACTACATCATTAGAATCCGAGGAAAGTAGATTTATTTGTTAATTTGCTGGCTCTATAAAAGGAAAACGTAGTATGTACCTGAGGAATAGTTGGCCACACACATAGCATCACAGTATGAACCACTAGGTCAGCAAATGTGAGGACAATAATAGGCCACTGCCACGGTGCAATAAAAACCCTCTTCTAGTACAAATAAAAAAAATGTGCCATAGCAATATGCTAAAAGTAAACATCAGATAATTACAATTATGATACATTTATAAAACTACTATCAGAACAAATCCCTTTAGACCTATTAGCTGTAAAGTCTATTTGAGTTACTCTCAAATGCCCAATCCAAAGTTGTACTAAATTTAGCAAGATATCAAAGCTATCATTTAGACTTTGAACGTACATGTAACTCAGAACAAATTTAGATTAACATAATATCTCCAAACACCGCATCGCACTGACTGAATATCTTTCTACAAAGAATAAAGGGACATTTTAAGGAAGAACATTCAATGACAAGACTTTATTCTGTATCAATATGCTGCACAAAATTTCTGAGGTGTATTACATAAAAATAAAATCAGGCCCCTGCATTCCATCAGTAGGGCAAGGAAAATTAGTAATGAGTTGTCTGACCTTACAAACAACAATAAAGGGCCAATGTTCAGTAGCATACCATTGAAGCTTATAAAATAACAACTATCATTTCCAAAAAGTCACATTATGTATTTGTTTTTGTTTTTTCAAGGTGACACGTCAAGATCGCAGTAATCTGCCTCTAAAGCATAGTCCACTCTGCCTGAGGATACAAGATCTGAATGCTGTATTGGGAGTAACTCTCCTGCCGACAAAGACAATCTTGATCACCAGCCAAGCCCATCAAGTTTAGCTGGACATCACCTTATACCTCTCCCTATCCCTGGGAAAACTAAAACATGCAGCATGATCCTGTCCCCATTATCAGCATCAGTACCCTCAAAAGACCTGTGTGGCCACCCATATCCTGGCTCCTGCAACAAACACAGCCATAACATCTGCTGTACAGTCAGCCCACCCAGTCAATGTCACTGGGAGGTTTGGAAAGGACTGGTACAGGAAATTATGTGAGAAGGGAGGTTAGGGTGTGGTCGCCAATGTCACTACCATGAGACTAGATCTGATTGATGCAGCTACGGGACAGGAGGATCAGCTGGACCAGATTATTGAACTCCTAAGGGCCCAGAACGATATCCTGGAGTGTCACCTTAGTGTGCAAACTGTACATTCGGGGGTGGGCAGGGTGGCTTCAAAATACTGACTGCAGCAGTGTCTGATTTAGTTGCCATCTTCCTTGATCAAGCATCTTCTGCTGCTGCTCAGTCCCCAAAACAGCTCCAGCTGGCAGCACCAAGGAAAGCGGGACTCTGCTGACCACAGAGCCATCTGTCATAAGGCTTCCTCCTCCTCCCAACCCCTGGCCACGTTCAAGCCTTTTCAGTAATTAGGAGGGATAGTTTCATTCATCTGGCCTAGTTGAGCACAACACCAAGAAACCTACCACCAAGAGACACAAAATGTTATGCACTATTGTAGGTGTTTGGACTCTTCTCCTTTTCCACCAGAACACCACATATTTCTCCTATTGGCTAATCATAATTTTTTCATCCAAAATAACCTACCTTATTTTGTGAGAATCTTACAGGATTCAACTTGTTGCCAAATGTATATATTTGAATATTAATTAAGTATTTGAATGTTAATATAAATACTGAATGCAATTAACGTTTGTAAACACCTCCTTTTTAGAATAGTTTTGCAAAACATATTTTTTCACAGTCCTCAAATGCTTCACGCCATAATTAATTGCTTTGTCAATCATGTCATCTAGACAGACAATACACATTTAATAGCCACAAACAATTATAGTAAAACTAACAGCAGTATATAAAACAACAGCAGTTTTAGATGGTAATAAAAAAGAATGTAATTAAAATGTACTAGTTATCCAAAATGCCAGCAAAGAAGAAGGACATGTCAACAGTGTCCATACACCCTTGTCTAAAAACAAACGGAGACACAACATTTGGAAGTACAGATCTGATTATAAAAATTGCAGAAGTATGTTGAAAATTGAAATGTAATTGTTCCAATGCTTACTTGGTGAGGATTCCACATATTCTGAAGATATAAAGTTAGTGTACATATCAGTGACAACTGGCCCTCTCAACACAAAAGGAGACGAAATGGCATTCTTTACCAACAATACCAACATATTTGGCTGCCCTCATGTTCTCCACAGACATTAAGCTCAGATGCAGATATAATGTTATGCCAATTTCCACAGAAAGGTTATGGCTGATAACATCAGTTCTGAGTTCTAGGCTTTGAGACACACAACATGGCAGGTCCCTTTGATGAAACATGTACATTGGCATCACTCCATGTCTGAGAGGAAGTGTTCCACAAACTAAATCACTACCAGGCCACCAATGTTTAGACAACCTGCACTGCAGATCTCTCTAAAACAAATATTTGTGCCGTCCAAAGTATCCACCAGTGACTCACTATTGACCCAGCACTGACAACTGGCACTCTAAGCACAATAGGAGCCCAACACATTTGGCTGCCCTCATGTTCTCCACAGATATTATGCTCAGATGCATACATAAGGTGCAGCAAATTTCCACAGATACAGTATGGCTGATAATATCAAGTTCTAGGCTTTGAGACTCACACTGCATGTCAGGTCCCTATGATGAAGCTCATGTACATTGGTATCACTCCTTCTCTGAGAGGAAACATTCCACAAACTGAATCACCACCATTCCACCAGTGTTCAGACAACCTGCACTGCAGATCTCTTGAAAACAAATATTTGCACAAAAGTCCTAAGTATTCAACAATGACTTGCTAGTTCCCCAGCAGTTGCCTGGATGACAAAATCTAGGAAGGATTGTCACAACATTGTCAACAACCTCACCTGCTGAATAATGGAACATAAGCAAAATGAACAATTGATGGATGGAATGCTAAACAATGCAAACATTCAACCCCAGTCACAAGGATCTGGGTTTAATCCATCCTTCTTTTGCTCACCACACCACCCCAGGTTGGTCCCAGCCATATGCAAATCAGTCTTGACCCTGTTCCTCATGTGAACCGTCCAGCCAAAACTGACAAGCCAGGTCCTCCCTGGACCCGAAACAAGCATCCTGGGACCGGTTACGGGGCAACACCACTCATCAGCCAGGCTAGCTTGAATCTGGTGGCGTAGCGAGCACGGGACCCACTGGTAATCAGAAGTGAATGGTATGTTCCTCAGCAGGGTACTATTGTGAAGCATACAACAGAGCACACAATGCTACAGACCTTGCAGGAGAGTAGAGGAGAGCCCATCTGGTCTTGTCCTGGCACCTAAATCAGGCTTTCATGACTCCAAAAGTCTGTTCCACTGGACCCCACATGGGCCTTATTGAAGCTGACTTCCTCTGGCATTGTTGGGTTCCTCAAAGGTGTCAGAAGCCAGATGCTCTCAGTACCCTGAAAAACATAATCACAAAAACAAACAGTGAACTGGTGCTTGGTTGTCCACTTTATAACACTTAAAACAGCATGAACATAATCATCAATTGGGCATTAATTCACCAAAAATGCATGGGGTAGGGAAGTGACACCACATACACTTTGGCCTTAATGACATCACAGGAAGTGACATCATATGACCCTTGATCCTGACTTTTTCTGGGAAGGCATGTCACATGACCCTAACATCAGAACAATTGACATCGCTGAAGTACCATAACAAAAGCATGATTAGTATAACAGCATAACACAGACAAATGTCTATTTTAGATCCCAACCATATTATGGTGATGATGATCTTTGAGACATTCTGAGGCATAATACATGCCCTGATTTATAGTGAGCAAGCAAAGCGAGTTAGCCAGACATGGGTCCAAATCATGCGTTTTAAAGTACAGTTTTAACATAAATTTGCTAACTGGCTACAGGCGCTTAAAGGGCCCTCATTAAAAATTCAAACTCTTTCATGGATTGGCAAGCCAATGAAACCTAAGGTATACAAAAAGTGATGGATGTAATGCTTAAATTAATCTAAGCCACTGGTAATTACTCAGACCACATCCCAGTCCATTGTTATTTTGCACACCATGCCACCTCAGTTTGTAGCCAGCCATATGTAAATCAGCCTTGACTCTGCTCCAATGGCAACAATCCAGCCCGAACTGCGAGGCCAGGTCCTCCCTGAACCGGAACACAAACAACCCAGGACAGGTTTCAGCCTAGTTGGGTTTCATCAGTCAGGTATAACTTGCTTCCAGTGATACAGTGTGCACGAAACCCACGTCTTGGCATACTCATCTTTCTTAGGGGGACACACTGAATTATATAAAAAGGGATGAATGGAATGCTTGCATTAATCCCAGACTCTGGGAATTACTCAAGCCGCATCTCAGTCTATTGTTATTTAAAAGACTATGCCACCTCAGGTTTCATCCAGCCATATGCAAATCCGTCTTGACCCTGCTCCAATTGGAATAGTCCAACCTGAGCTGCTAGGCCAGGTCCTCCCTGAACGGGAACACAAGCAACCTAGGACTGGCTTTGCCCTAGTAAGGGCTCATCAGCTAGATTGCTTGGTTCCAGTGGCAGAGTGTGCACATACCCATGTCTGGGCATACTTGTCCCGCTTAAGGTAGCACATTCAAGTTTTTATAATAAGTATCTAAAAAGTCACCTGTTTACACACTCACGCACTTTTCAAATTAATTTTAATATTGATAAAATAGCAATTTGACTAAATAAAAAACAACATTTTTGATTTATTAAATTTAAACATGTATATTATGAAATTCTTATGTATTTATTTGCGCAATAATTTTTTTAAACAATTCGATCAAACTTGGCAGGAATTACATGGCAGACTGTGTAAATATATTGATTGCAATTGGTACATTCTAATTGTTCTTCACAGCAGAAATGTAACAGATGACGGATGCTTTTGTAAATGATGTGGACATACCCCATGCTGACAATGTTGTTTTTTTTAGGGTTGACCAAAGCAGGCAGATATCTGCCATATGCAAAAACAACAATTGATGGACAGAATGCAGAACAATGTCATACATTCACCCCAGTACAGAGATCTGGGCCTAAATCCATCGTTTTTTTGCTCACCGTGCCATTCCAGTTTGAACCCAGCCATATGCAAATCAGTCTTGAACTGGGGTGGCGAAGTGATCTAAAGAACGATGATGGATTCAACCCAGATCTGTGACTGGGGGTGAGTGTTTGAAAAGTTTCAGCACCTAGTCCATCATCTCCTTGTGTTTGCTTTGTTCGCCTTTAGTTGGCAGGGTATGATGGACGGAGTGCTGAAACTTTTCAAACACTCACCCCCAGTCACAGATCTGGGTTGAATCCATCATCGTTCTTTAGCTCACTTCGCCACCCCAGTTCAGACACAGCTATATGCAAATCAGTCTTGAACCTGTGCCCAATGGGAGCAGTCCAGCCCGAACTGCCTGGCCAGGTCCTCCCTGGACTGGAAACAAGCATCCTAGGACTGGTTTCGGGGTTTCACCCCTCTTCAGCCAGGATAGCTGACTCCAGGGAGAATCTGGGAACAGCTAGGAGATATTGGTGAGAGGATCTTAAAGTTCTCCCCGGTGCATAGCTTAGTACTCTCTTCCTGATATAGTGGGCCCCCATGCCGTGTAGAGCCTTAAAAGCCAAAACTAAGGCCTTGAAGAGGATTCTGTTACGGATTGGTAGCCAGTGCAAAGCAATCAAGTGAGGGGAAATCCGGGTTCTGGGTCCAAGCATGAGAACTGCCCTGGCTGCCGCATTTTGGATGACCTGAAGCTTGTTTATCAGACACTCCTGAAGGCCCAAATATAGAACGTTTACATAGTCCAGCCTGGAGGCAATAAGGGCTTGAACCACAATCTTTCTAAGGGAGAAAGATAGCAGAGGAAGGAATTTTCTGAGCATTTTCAGAAGGCCAAAACAGGATCCTACGACAGACTGAATTTGGGTTTTCATGGATAAGGAGTCATCCAATTTCACCCCCAAGTTCTTGACTGCTTGACCGAAGACTGAGGAGGTGACATGTCAGCTGGCCACCATTTTTTCCATACATCCTGGGAGGGCGATCCGAAAAAGATAATTTCGGATTTCTCCGGATTGCATTTTAGTTCATTAAGTCTGCGCCAGGTAAAAACTTTCTTCAGACAGTTTTTTATCATCTCACCGTCGAAGTCTTCACCCTTCTCACATGTGAACAACAGCTGAGTATCATCAGCGTAAGAAATGATTGTTGCGTCGCAAGCTTCGACCAGGGGGGCGAGAGGGGCCATGTACAGATTAAACAAAGTTGGGCTCAAAATAGAGCCCTGCGGAACACCCACTTTCAGAGGCGGGATGTTAGCAGCAAAAGGGGGGGACCAGACCTCTTGGTTTCTGTCCTCTAAAAATGAAGAGAACCATTTCAACACCGTGCCCCCAAGGCCGCACTCCCGCAGTCTCTGCAGGAGACGGTCATGGGGCACGGTGTCAAACGCTGCAAATAAATCCAAGAGGATTAGTACCGCTTTGCCTCCTTTATCTAGTTTTTCTTTTTTAGCCTCAGAGATTTCAAGTAAAGCAGTCTCTGTACTGAAGTTGGAGCGGAACCCGGACTGGCTCGGTGGAGGAGATTGTTAGATTATGTGTAGTCGGTGATCACTATATTTACATATTTCTCTAAGGTCTTTGCGAAAAAAGGAAGGAGTGAAATTGGTCTGTAGTTGGCCGCTACTAGGGGATCGGCTGAGGGCTTTTCAGCAATGGGAGTATTTTAGCACACTTCCAAATCAGGGGAACCTGTCCATTACTTAATGACGAATTAAGTACTATGTTGCCTTTGTATTAATAATCTCAGCCACGGAAGCCAGTATTTTCGCGGGACATGAGTCTGCAGGAGACCCTGACTTAAGACCCTTCATAATCTCCAGAGATGTCACTGGAAGAAGGGAGGGGAACTGTGTAAGGGAAGGACCATTTTCCAAACCATTGGGAGATGGCAGAACCATATTTCTATCTTCCTCTGGAAGAGGCTCCATAAAAGAGGTTTGGATGTTAATAATTTTCTACGTGAAAAAAAGGTTGCTAGCTGATTAGTCCATTCTGATGTAGGGGTAAAGTGTCTAGCTGCTGCACTTGGAGCAGAAAATTATTTGACAATTTTAAAAATGTCCTTACATTTGTTTCCGGAGGACTCAATTTTAGATGAGAAGAAAATCTTCTTTTCCTCACAGATTTTATTGTGATATGCTTTTAAGGCTGGTTTATAGATTTCTTTATTCTCAGAGCTAAAATCTTTCCTCCATGCTCTTTCCAGGTGCTTGCAAGCACTTTTGCATTGCCTCAGAGCTTGATTGAACCAAGGGGAGGAATGCCTCGCAGCTTTGCGAGACCGCGAGATTTGGGGAGCAAGTGCCCAGGTGCTTTGCTTCAACCAATTCTCAAGCCCGTTGGCATCACTCTCAATGTTGCCACTGAGTGAGATAGAGTGTAGAGCTAGCTCATCAATCAGTGCTTCAGGGGTAATTCTGTGAAAGGGTCTAGATATGTAGGACTGTTTCTTTGCCTGGACTTGGGGTTCTCTTATGAGTTTGCCTATCCTGAAACTGATCAAATGATGGTCTGTCCATACTAAAGGGACAGGATCGTCCATTTGAATTTTAACACTCGAAAAGATTTGATCAAGGGTATGACCCTTGTTGTGAGTAGGGTGGGACACATAGGGGAAAATATTCATGCTTTCAAGTGATTCAAACAGTACGGTGGTTTCCTGCATTTCCAAGTTATCCATGTGAATATTAAAATCCCCTAGTACCAGAATATGTTTATACCTGGGGACTAGCGGAGCTATAGAGTCGCTCAGGGACTTAAGAAACTTCCCTGCATGACCCGGGGGTCGATAGATAAGAACTCCGGTCAGTGATTGGTGGGGTGAGAGTATACACTGAAAACCGAGACATTCCGCCACTTCTACTTCTTCCATGGGGAGTAATGAGCAAGGATATTCTTTATTAATAATAATGGCGATTCCACCCCCTTGCCACTATCACGGTCCCTCCTCAGGATCTGGTATCCAGGGGGAATAGTCGTAGCAATAGTGGGGTTGGAGGTTTCTGTAAGCCAAGTTTCAGTCAAGCACAAAATATCTGGCTTGGATTCTTGTAGCAAGTCAAAAATGTCTTGGCCATGTTTGTTTAGGGAACGCACATTCAGTAAAGAGGCACTAATGTTGCCTGTCTTACTGGTCCCTGGGTTCCGAATAAGTGCTCTGGTCCCCTGTATCCCATCCCCTGGATTACACTCTACACTGTTTCTGTCGGTGGTCCAATTACAATAATTACAGGTGGTTCCGCATTGGTTAAATGGGGCCATCAGTGAAGGAATCTGTCATGTGCCAAGTAAGCGTCCATTGATTGAAACTTCCTCATGCTGAAATACACATTTTTCTAGCCCATGAGGTCACTTGCCTTCTAACCGCTAAGAACCCGATGCATAAAGGTAAACTTGACCTGAAGTCTAAGTTTAGAACTGAAGTCTAAGTTTAGACCTGTAGTCTAATGACCCGATTCACAAAGGTAAACTTAGACTTCAGGTCTAAGATTATCTTTGTGAATCGGGCCCTTAGACTTCAGGTCTAAACTTAGACTTCAGGTCTAAGCTAGACTTCAGGTGCAACTTAGACTTCAGTTCTTAGTTTACCTTTGTGAATTGGGCCCTGAGACTTCAGGTCTAATTTAGACTTCATGGTTGTTTCATATAACTGTGTAATGTGAAGTAACTGCGTAGAAAGGGATCAAGGGTAGTCTCAAATTAGGTGTGTTTTTAAATGAAGCCACTTTTGTTTAGAGCCATTACAACACTACATATAGGGGCATATTCTCAAGAACGTGCGATAATCATCGCCAAAATTGGTTAACGCAATTTTTCATATCGCTGTCTATCGCAGGAAAATAACTCTGTGTTAGCAGTCGTATTCCCAACACGGCGGTAACATGCGATAGTTTCCAGATAACGCGTCAAATGTCCGCGATAAAATCACTGGGACTGCAATAAAAACCTAAAGCCGAACGTGAAAAAAGTGGCGATGGGCCCAACCGCGATAAAAAAAATCAGCGATAAGCTGCGCCAGGCCTGCAATTCACACAGGTCAGGCGGGAAAAATCACCATAAAAGCAGAAAAAATAAAACCACAAACAAAACCAAAACAACTGCGAAGCACAATGGAGGTAGCAGGAGCAAGTACAGAGGACAACCAGAACCCCACAAGCCCCACGGAGGACCAGCCTGGGACCTCGGGGTCAGGGAAGGGCAAGGAGAAGAAGAAGAGGAAGACGCGGTTCAGTCCGCAGGAAAACAGGACCCTGATAACGGAGGTGGTAGAACACCATCAACAACTGTTCGTCACCTCCACTGTGTCATTGGCAACAAAAAATGGAATATGGCAGTCCATCCTGGACAAGGTGAATGCAGTCGGAGTGCTGAAGAGGACAATGGAAGAGCTCAAGAGGCGCTGGAATGATGTGAAGCGCAAAGCGAAGCAGAAACTCGGCAACAACCAGAAGGCAGCAATGCAGACTGGAGGTGGGAGTCCAGTGCCACAGGAGGAGCTGGATGAGATGGAGGAAATGGTGTCCACAGTCATCAGTGGGGAGACGGTGGCAGGAGTTGGGGGACCGGACACTGCTCAACATGACCTGACACAACAGCAACAGGGCGAGTAAGACCAGGGACTGGGAGGACAGGGGGAGATGGGCAGAATGGCACACATGCACAATTAAGTATAGCACAGTGCACACCCACAATGACTCTGGATCATGTCCCTGATCCCCTTGGCACACTGCAGCACACCTAGAAACAGCAAATAGGCCCCTGTTGACTATGTGCCCAGAGGGGGCCCTTCCCACACATCACCAATCTCACAACCAACCAATGCACATGTGACAAACCCAGCAAAGCTGCGTGTCTGTGAGCCACACTGACAATGCAAGTGACACTGCATGACGAATAGCATGGCTGCGGTCAATATGTCATGACATGTTGCACGCCACGACACTGAGGTGGCTGAGTGTGGACCACATCCGTAAAGGAGCAGGTCACACTCTGACACATCCACGTGCACAAACAACCCCTGACGTCAACAACACATCTGCGGACAAACCATGCCCCAGAGTCCCAACTCCCACCAAGAGCTCAATTTACCCAAGTATGCAACATCTCAGCACTGCATAAGCACAGAAGTGAAAGGCACACCGCCTGCAAAGGATAAGGGGCAGCAAAATCAGCCCTGCAGGGGCGACCCTCCCAAAATGCAGCACACACACATAACAATCAGAGCACATCAACAGTTACAACAATGTGGTATAAACTGCAACACGCTCACAACAGAACAGAGGACACAACTGGTGCCGCTTGTGTGTAGAAACTGGCCAATCACATTTGGCATAGCAGGGAAATGTGAGATGATAATGTACAAGTACCAACACACATTCGTGATGTTGTCGAAATGTCCACTGTCCCGCATCAAATAGGCAGATCCTCCCAAACAGTCACAATGTACATTGTCATGCAGTTTGTATGTAAACTTGTACAATGCGTCAACATACATGTGAACACAATGTTAAACTGCATCGCCCCTTCACATTGCAGAGGGAGAACCAACACCTCCTGCAGAGCAGACCCAACAGCTCTAAACTGATGACGAAGAGGACCTCCACACCTTCGACACCGACGCCCTCCAAGAGCTCATGGACAGCTACGGCACCTCACCTCCAGGAGCAGGGCAGCCCAGCTGCATCGAGGAGACCCCACCCCTGCACAGACCACAGCAGGAAGCACCCACCACCACGGCTGACTCCCAGGACCCCCACGAACAACACATGGCCTTCCAACGCCGTGTGTTAGGGTGCCAGGAGAAGATGGCTAACCAGGTGCGGGTGGGGTTCGACCTCATGGCAGCCAAACTAGATGCCATACGTGGGTGTCTAAGTCCCATCAGGGACCACTTACAGTCCCTAACAGACACCCACAGTCCGCTCCATGCTCTCCAACGATCCATGGCTGACATCGATGGAGTCATGACTCTGAGACAAGGACAACTGTCTAGTCAGAGTGGCTACAGCGATGTCAGCCGGGAGTTGGGACACATGCGGAGGATCATGGAGAACAGGGAGCGGATGCAGGCAGAAAGAATGGCTGCCACGGCTGCACACCAGCGAGATGTAGCTGGGATCCTCCATGCCCTGCAAATCCTCATCATGGCATTGCTGCCACAAGGCCTGGCGCCGATGAATGCTGCTGCTGCTTCTACATCCACATCTCCGCCCCCTGATGTGTCAGTGCCTCACAGTGCGGCAGACAAAACACCACCACCCACATGTGAGGCACATGAAACATCAGAGGACGAAGATGCGGATGATTCTGCCTTAGTGGTAGCATTCATCTCCGCCATATGGCCTGTTTCTGCTTGGTTCTGCCCTCTGCATCATCACCTACCACTGTCCCCCGATACACTCTGCGACACTCACCTTGGACCTCGACATGGACTGCCATATTCTGTTTGGTTACCAATGACACAGCAATCAGACTGCGGACTGAACTCTTCCTCTTCTGAAGAACTTGTCATTCCCTAAAGGACTCTGGCTGGCCCTCCACGGAGCATCAATGTAAAGTGGGGTTTGTATGGCCCTGTACTGCTCCAGCTTCAACACTCCACTGAATGTGAATAAAACATTCAGATTCACACAGATGTGTCATGTCTATGATCATTCAAGTATGAAAGTATGGATGAATGTGGGGTCAGTGATTCCCCCTTACGTCCATGTTGCTCACGTTGTGGGACTTGAGTCACAGGGTGCAACATTGCCAATTGCGGTCCAGGTGGCGCCGACACCACAACAGAGACACACGCATTAGTTACTTGCTTGTCCAGCCCAGAACTGAACCACGCCCAGAGCCCCGGGCTCATTGTTCACACCCCTACGCTGGACTGGCATACACCAGCACAGCCCACTCTGCTTGCGCTTACAGGGGGGGGGGACGAAGCTACATGTCCCAGGTCTTCTCTGTAGTGATCTGCTGATCACTGGTCTAGTTGTCAGCATGCCACAGCCACTCCCTGAGGGCTGGTTTACGCCCAAACCACACCCATCCAGCACAGGCATCACAGGACATGTGACCCTGCCAATAAAAGGGGCCTACCACATCACATTCCCCACTGCCGGAGGTGACATGATGGCGTCCGCACCACGAGACTCAATCATAAAGGGTCCATGACTTGTGGCGCACTGGGTTAGTGGCACCCGATGCACTGCGGCCGGCACGGGCCTACCGCCACGGGACGATGACTTGCAGTGCACAGAGTTGGTGGCACCCGATGCACTGCGCCCGGCACGGGCCTACTGCCACCGGACGATATCTTGCGGTGCACAGAGTTGGTGGCACCCGATGCACTGCGGCCAGCACGGGCCTACCGCCACGAGACGGTGACTTCTGGTGCACTGAGGTAGGGGCACCTGAAGAGCTGAGCGGGTGTGCAGCCTGCGATGATGCGTAGACCTCGATACACCGTCCTGCCAATCAAGATTCAATTCGAATTGATGGCCCTGCTGGTGCGCAGTGTATGCCAAAGGCAGCAGTCAGCACACACATGACTCCGCGGTGCGGTGCAGCAGGGTGCGCTGGGGGCCTGTGGCACGGAATCCAGCGATCGGTTGAGGCACGTGGTGGGCCGGTGGTGGCAGGTGAGCATTGAGGCCTGGGTGCGCAGGGGCGGCCAGTCATCGCTGGGCGGCGGACCGGTCTGGGGACCAGGGCTGGGGTGCAGCAGGCGCACAGGATCACGCAAGCACCACCTGTCACAGCGGCGGCCTCGTGGCTGGGTGGGGGGCGCCGCCCTGGCAGACACGACCCTGCATGCGATGACGAGATGTGCACAGGTTGGCTTGGGACGTTGCCACCTTGTCTCCAGTGTAAATCTGGCCATTGAAGGTGGTCGGCCACGTGTGTGTAGGCCTATGGACAGGATATGGCGGACACAGAGACACACGCAGTAGTTACTTTGGTGGCCATCCCATAACTGAACCACGCCCAGAGCCCCGGGCTATTTATTCACGACATACGCCGGCCAAGGCCACTCCGCTCACGCTTACAGGGGGGGACGACAAAGCTACATGTCCAAGGTCTTCCACACTGCCTGAGGTAACCTGTTTGTGTCCACTGTCCACAACACTACAAACACCAGCAGTATATGTCCACATGGACATGTCTGTGCTCTGCATACTGAAGTCTGTCCAGCACATCACCGCCATACTTGGCATTGTGTACATTCTCATTGATGGGTCACTTTCCTCCTTCGCACATACTTTGTTCCCACCTCTCCCCACATTCTGCAATTGTGTGGTAGAGGTGCCATGCCATGGATGGTTTGTCTACATGGCTGGCCATGGATACCACAGTTACTTGTGTTGTCGTGTCTGGTAGTTGGGCATGTTGATTGGCATGTTGTATGTGATTTTGTAACGTGTGCATTCCCACAGTTGTGAGTTATATGATTGTGGAGTTGAGGTGTGTGGTGTGTTCAGTTGGTACTTACCGACGGGCAGTACATTTCCATGGGTGCCATCCTCAAAGCGCAGGTTGGTGATGGACTTGCGGAAGATGTAGGAATCATGCACACTGCCTGGGAAGTTTGCGACGACATTTGTGAACAGGCCCCGGTGGCCCACTTTTGCCTGCACATTGATGGAATGCGTGTGGTTTCTGTTGCGGTTATTGTGTGCAGTGTTGGCAGGGGGCACAAGTAGTACATGTGTGCAGTCAATTGCCCCCAACACGTGCGGGAAGCCACCTATGGCGTAGTTCCTTTGCTTGGTCTCCAGCTGTTCCTGCGCAGTGTGGGGGTAGTGAAGGTGCAGGGGTATCAAGCTGATACAAACCGTGATGCTTACAGGTATGATAAATCCTGCATGAAAAGACCGTAACAGAAGTTCGTGTGGTCGTAACCTTCCTTCTCTTTCCAACGAAGGTTACGCCTACACGAACTTCTGTCACGGTCTTTTTATGCAGGATTTATCATACCTGTTAGCATTCCGGTTTGTCCAAGTGCAATGCACTGTACCAGATTACGTTTGTGACTATACGGACGCTTGACCATTGTCACCATTTCTCCAACAGGTTTCTGAATACTGACTTTCAGAATATGGAATGTATTGGGGAGTTCCCGCAGCATATTCAGTTAATTGAGATCCACACGTTGCCCTGATGAGGTTCACCGTTGGGAATGGGCAACGTTGGCTGAGCTTTTCAGTATTGTTGATTTATGTATTTGTAATAAAGAACTGTTTTTACACTACTGTTGACTACTGGACTTCATGACCTGGCACACCCCCATTTCAGTAACTGCAATCTTGGATCTGGAGCACAGAGGCATCAGGAAACGGCTGGCGTTGGGGTTGGTTGCACAGGGACACTACGAATCGGGACTAGCGTGTGGTGCGGATACAGGGGCCCGCCGTTGCCTTTGTGGACATGCATCCAAGACATGTGTGTGGAAGTTTGATGGGGCTGGCTGTGAGACTCCTCCGACTCTGGCAGTTGTTGGTTGGAAGGTACCAGAGGCCAACAGGTGCAGCACAGCCAGCAGCTTTGTCTGCAGAGAGATGTTGGTTGTCCGCTGTGTTGGTACCGTCAGCCTTTTGAGCCTGTAGTGGGCAATGGCGTCCTCTGGCGTTGAGTGTCTGAGGCTGGTGCGTTTTAGAAAGGTCCGCTATCTTCTTCTACACTGCCTAGGTGGTAGTCCGGGGGTGGTGGTCCGGGAGGGGGGGCCTGGGGGTGGTGGCGGTGGGTGTTGTGGCCCTCTTGGGTCTCCGAACTGCATGATCATTGGCTCCATGGCATCTGTTGGTCTTTAGATGTGGTTCTGGGCTGGGTTCCCTTTCATACTGCAGGTTGTCATCCTGCTTAACACCAGTAAAAGGCAGGTGTTAAATCCCTGCTGCTAACGCGCCTTATCGCCTGTTTTTGGATTGCTTCGCCAATCTGGCTGGTCGTTGAGAATATCGCGAAGTGGTGTTTTCGTGTGTTTTTGCACGGGAACGCCTACTCTGCATATCATTAGCGTTAATTGTCGCTCTCATCCGTGGCGATGTTTTTTGCGGCAGCTATCGCTGGAAAACTGGCGATATCGGCAGTTTGCACCAGCTTGAGAATATGGCGATAAATCTATCGCCACTTTTGAGACGCTAAAGTGCTGATAAATCAGCGATAAGTCCTTGAGAATATGCCCCATAATGTAGTAAAATATAAACAGGTTAGTTATACTGTGTTTCAAATATATATTTGTCTGCCCATGTACAATTTTAAAAAATGTGCAATAGATTGTGAAGTGGAAGGTTGTATAATTGTGTTACCTGAACATTTTATATGGATATTTTTGTTAGGAATGCTTTTCTGTACATAACATTATGCTTAGTGACTTTGGAAGTTACCATGGTGCATTTAAAAAAGATTAAAAAGTTAAACTTATCTTCTAATTTGTTGTGCACGGTGTTGTTGTTTATATACCACTGCCAGATATCATCCCAGTCTTGTAATAGGAGGGACAAGGAGATGGAATTAGTTGTTTAGGCGCTGTGGGCTGGGTTTTTGCTACTTATGCTCTTTTACCTCCAACACAGATGTGAACCACAATGTTTCCATTGATGGAACTTATACTTTAAATGAGGAGGACAGAGTATTGACTTTGCATCTGTGCATTCACAGTGTTTAGTGTATACCACTGTCAGACCTGTCAGCGTTAGGGTGGCCTTCCTTCAAACGTTTTGCCTTCCTCCTCCTTTTTTTGCTGCCCTTGTTTTTGCTGACCTTAGGACTCTGCACACTTTACCACTGATAATAAAGGACAAAGTGCATGTGCTCACTCCTTTAAACATGTAACGTTGGCTTATTCTTAATTGGCATATTTATTTACTTATAAGTCCATAGTAAAGTGGTACTATGTGTACTGAGGGCCTGAAAATGAAGTGCTACTAGTGAGCCTGCAGCACTGATTGTGCCACCCATTTAAGTAGCCCTTTAAACATGTCTCAGGCCTACCACTGCAGCCTATGTGTGCAGATTTAAACTGCCATTTTGACCTGGCAAAATAAACATTTCACCATCCCCAAACCTTTTTTTATACTACATATAAGTCACTCCTACGGTAGGCCCTGGACAGATCAGAGGGCAGGGTGCAGTATATTTGAAAAGTTGGACATGTACCTTTAAGTTTTAAATGTCTGGTAGTGAAAAACTCTTCATTTCATTTTTCACTACTACAAGACCTGCCTCTCCATAGGATAACATTGGGGTTACCCTATTACATCCCATAAGCTGTAATTTCCAAATTGGAACAGGTACCCAGATCAGGTTTGATGCCTTTGCAATTGTAATGAATTGTAATCTTATGGTTAAAGTCGGATTCTGAATTACAATTTTGAAAATGACACTTTAAAAAGTTGGCAATTTCCTGCCTTAGCCATTTGGTGCCTGCAGCCTGTCTCTGGGTCACATAACTGGGTGTAGTTGATAATTGGGCTTTGTGTAATCCTCCTAGACAGCCACACACAATAGAGAGCTTAGGTGTGCCTGGATGGGCCATCACGGGCAGGATGGAAGGGCAGACTTGGGCACAGCCCTACTTACATTTGAATAGGCTGTGTCCTGCCTCCACACAAAAGGCTGCATACCCCCTGTAGCTAATCTAGAGCCAGGGCAGGGAAGGCATGAAGTCTGTGGACTTCAAAGGGAAATCTCTGAAGCTTCTCCCACTTCAAAGGAAGAACCAGGTATAAATATTGGACCTCAGTACACTTCAGTACACTTCTGGCCCTGTGGAAACTCTACCAGGAAGGACAGCTGTGCTGCTGAAAAGACTGCCACTCTGCTGGACTGCAGCCCTGCTGGACTACTGCCTTGCTGAGCTCCTGCCTTGCTGGACTGCTGCCTTGCTGGATTGCTGCCCTGTTGCCCTCTTGCCAGAGTCAGAGGGATATGGACTTGCACCTGAACCCAGAGTGACTTGAAGGGCCAGTCTGCTGGCCTCCTGCTCAGAACCACAGGGACATAACAGGCTCCCAACCACCTGAACCAGCACCCAGATCCAGTTGGAGCAAGCCCCTATATTTACTCTACTCTGGTCCCTATTCTGGACCCCTCCATTACGCTAAGAAACACTCACCTTCAATAGCCAGCCGGAACGGAAGTACAACCAGCAGAGAGATTCAATATCTCTTTCTCATTGCCATAAGCCCTGAAGAAGTCTCGGGGTACTTCCCCGGACGAAACACGTGTTGGCTGGGCAATCGTTCAGGATTAAAGAAGAACACAAAACTCCTGAGTGTTCATTGTGATTTCTAATACATGTTTGCACATTGAATGTCTGTTTGTGTTAACGTATGACACAGAGTAAATACTCTGCAACTTAATGTAGACGTGTGCACAGGCCTATTGATAAACAAACATTAGTTTAGAACATAGCTAAAATCAAAACACGTGAACTCGTGGATATATATTACAAAAGTCTTATAAGACAGGTGATAGGTATCTTTGTAACATGTAATGTTGTTTTATATGCAGATATCTTTTATGTCTATGCTGTTGCTCCAACATGGCAGAGTGTGTTCAGCTGTAAAAAAGGTGGCATGTACACATACAAAATATTAAGGAGACTTTAGCACAGATGAGTTTAAAGAATGTTTTGACGTGTAGACTGAGCAGAATACAGTGAATGCGTGGGTGTATGCAGATAGGGAGGAGCCCGCATACAGGGTTGACAGACATGCGTTGGGAGATAGAGGGTATCCGGCGATACTATACCAAAGAAAGGGAATGAAACAACTACCACCACACACACGGACAGTCACCCAGGTGTGGCACGAGGTAAATAGATATTTGAAGTGCACAAACACCCTGATGGAAAGAACATCCCTGTGGGACAGTCATTTGTTAAGGGAAGTGGGTAGGCTGGAAGGCTTTAATAAATGGAGGTTATTGGGAATAGAGTCACTTGGGGACATGTGGAGGGGCCGAGCACTGCTCACATTCCAAGAGTTGCAGGAGGAATATAGCATGGCGAACACTGAAAGATTTCACTATATGCAATTGGAACATGCACTAAGGACGTATATCAGTAAAGGGGATAGCATACCAGAATACACGCCACTGGAGGATAGACTTCTGTTGCACCCCTTAGTATCCACAGCAGTTTCGTTGAAATATAAGAAAATCATGAACAACTCACCAGACCCACTAGTCCATTTGATAGAGGCATGGGAAACGGAAGTGGGAATCCCAGAGGATGATGACTGGGCGGAGGCACTTCAGGGACCGAGGGAGGTGGCCATATGATTGCAGTTCCGGTTAGTGCAGCTAAGAATACTGCATAGGTCATACCTCTCTAGTACACTCCTATATAGGCTGGGAAGAGGGGAAACAGACAAGTGTAGAAGGGGATGCAGGGAGGTGAGATTGTCCCTCCATATTTTATGAGAATGCCCAAATATTCAGAGGTATTGGACGGAAGTCACCAAAGTTATGTCGGAAGTAGTAGCTAGGGCTGTCCCACTAGAGCCGAGATGGTTGCTACTATGTGTTTCAGGAGAAGAGGTGTGGCCCAAATATCAGAGATTGTGGCTTTTGACGACGGCAGCAGTGGCCAAATGAAATGTGGCTAGGGAATGGGGAGCGTCTCTCCCGCCAAGGATAGAGGCATGGGAGCAAGATCTAGATTGGTGCAGCCAGGCGGAAAAGGTTATATATCAGAGCAGGGGCTGCCCAGGGAAATGGACAAAGATTTGGGGTGGGTGAGAAGGATACTGGGGACACGGGGAGGACCCCTCTGTTCCGTCAGTATGAAGTGAGGAACTAGGGATTAGACTAGGTAGAATATGAAGGGCGCCATGAGCTTCCAGCGACCAGATGTGCCAGTGCGTACAGGGGGGAGGAAAAGAGGATTTAAAACCTGTGTTTAATTGATTGAAATGCATAAGTATATTGTATCTAAGCAAATGTTTGAATAAACAGACTTAAAAAAAAAAGACTGAGAAGAATTGCAGTTCCTTTCACAAAGACCCTCCCTCCTTGTCCACAATGGTGTTTGAAGAGATAGGGACGGGTCTGGGTGTCTGTGTAGGGGACAGACCTGAGGTTGAGGGGATAGGCTGCTTGTACTCCAAGGCATCCGTGAAATGATTGAAAATTGCTGCAAGTTCTCTGGTAAGTGTTTGGTGACCATGGTTTGTCTCATGTCATGATGCCATTTACTGCATCTTCTAACAAGTCTAACTTCTTTTCCAGGCCCTCTTGAAATCTGTTTACTGACTCCTTTATGTCTTGTTGTGTTTCCTGAATGTCTTATTTTGACTTAGTACTCCCTTGTCCCTTTGAAGGGACATCCAGATGGCCAGCAATATCAGCTAGAGGTTCATCAGTGCATGGAGCCACAGATGTGTGCCTTCGATGGCATTGTTAATGCACCTGGTTGGTCTTAGGTATCTACTAACTCTTTTAGTGGTCTCCATGCACTTCTAAAGCTGCTCTTCAACTATGTTTTCCTGGTTCCTGTGGCACGAATTTCAAAGCTTTCAGCCTCTTCTTCATCATCCACAGATAGACAAGAATTCTTTGCCCCTTAGAAGAGCTAGGTAGTGTGTTGGTTGGAGACCCTTGCCAGAACGGCTGATATGGACTCAAAATCATCAATCAAGTGGAATAGGGTATCTTCATTCATGGACAGCTCCAAGAATCCCAAGGTATATAAGAATTCATCTTGAGCCACAGTCTATTCAATTATAGTGAGTGGATGGACTTTTATCAGGGATGTGACGTTTTCTGCATCATACCTCAATATATACATGCATATATATATATACATAGGACTTGAAGTCAATATTTACTGCCGCCTTCATGCACACATGTGCACACTCTAACTTGTGTAAACAGAGTCTCATTTAGATTACGAGGGCGGGACATCCCTCAATTAGAAAGGCATGTTTAACATGTTTTTAAATGTTAAGAGTGAGTACTAGGCGGATTGATTGTGATTTACATTGTTTTAACAGTAATTATAGTGCGTGCAGTTTTAAGTATTTAAATGCTTTTTTTTTTTAACACATTCCAGTCCGGGTGTTAACTTGTATTATGAGATGCATGCTGGGACTTTGAAGCACCGTGTTTTGGATTACTGTCACCAGACATGTTACTTCCATGAGGATGGATTGTGGAAACCATAGATAATCTTGCAATTATACTCATCTGAGCTTTTTTGCATATTGGGGGGTTTTAATGTTTTAAAGTGACATTGTCCCTTGCAACATTTTAACATGCTTGATGTTGTGCTGTGTAAATGTGGTACATTGTTTGTGTTTACTAACTAAGATGTTTAAATTGGACACTAATATGGCGGACTAAAGATTGGAAAATGCAGAATCTCTGCCGAAACACGTCTCTCTGTTGGTCCTGTACCTGCTGTGGTGTGACTGATTAAACAGGATACAACCCCTTGATTTCGAGTGCCGGCTGCCTCTCTATTATATTTATATATATATATATATATATATATATATATATATACATATATATATTACCTACTGGCGGTCGCCAGTAGGTAGTTATAGTTAGGACCTAGTTTCCATAGGAAAAGCGTCTTTTGATTTGCCAATATCTTTGGCGCCGTTTGACGAATCTTCGCGAAATTTTCAAAACTAATGGGGCGCTCCGGTCAGTTCCTGTCTTGAAAGTTTCGGGGTGATTCGTCATGCAGGGGCCGAGAAAAAAGCCATGTTAATTTCCATAGGAAACTTTAGACAGGGCTCCAGCCCGAACTGCTGAACGGAATTACACCAAATTTGGCAAAAAGGTAGCTCTTGGTTCAGAAAGCGACCTTTTTTTTAAATGGTGTAAATCCGTTCAGTAGTTACAGAGAAATTCAAGAAATAAAACATTTATATATCTGAGCACCGAGGAGTCGCGACTCCTCCCGAGCTCGAGCTTCATTCTAATTGGCTGCCAACACTCCAAACCAGGAAGTGTTGGCAGCCATCTTGTGACTCGGTAACCGTGTCACAAGAAAACAGAAAAAAGAAGATGAAAAACAAGAAAAGGGGGCAGAGCAGAAACACCCTGACCCCCTAGGCCTGCTCAGGGGGTCCCACAAGGAGCCCCAGGCCCAAAAAAAGCATTTTTTAAATTAATTTCGGCCGAATTCGCACTGGGTGTGCAAATCCGGACGAAATTATAAAAAAAAAACGAAGCACGGTCTCCCACGCTTCGTTTGTTAAAAAGCCCCTGGGTGGGCCAGGTCCCGCGGGCAATACTAAATTATGGTGTGGGGGCCCCCACAGCCCCGGGGACCGCCACCTCCCCGGGGCTTTATAATTTATGCACGGGGCAAGTGGCCCCCCGCAGCCCCGGGGACCATAACCTCCCCAGGGCATAATTAAAATAAGGGTGGGGGGCCTCGCGGGCCCCCCAAGCCCCGGGGACCGCCACCTCCCCGGGGCTTTCTTGAAATTAGGGTGGGGGGCCTCAAGGGCCCCCCAAGCCCCGGGGACCGCCACCTCCCCGGGGCTTTGAAAATAATTAGTGGGGGGGCTCGAGCCTCCCCACACTGCCCCGTGGACCACCACCTCCCCGGGGCATTCAATATGGTAATATGGGGGTCTGTTACAGACCCCCGGCCCCGGGGACCACCACCTCCCCAGGGCTATGCAAATAAAGGGAGGGGGGCTGTGCGGCCCCCCTCCTGGAGCCCTTGATGGCCCTGGGGACTGCCACCAGGACATTGCTGTTTGCTATGGCAGTGCGGGAGCACGGCTGTCATAGCAAACCCTGCTTTGCTTTTTGGAAGTGAGAGCAGGAAACCTGCTCTCGCTTTCAAAAAGCAAAGCAGATTGCTTTTGGGCAAGGGGAGCTGCATGTCAGCAGCTTCCCTTGCCCAAAAGCAATGCCGGCTCCCGCAGGTGGCGGGGAGCCGGCTGGGACCGTGGGGGCAGTGGGGCTCCCCCCACAGTCCACAACATTTGGCCAGGCCCCAGAGGATGGGGTCCCCGGGGCCAGAAGTAGCCAGGAGGGGGGCCACGCTGCCCCCCTCCATTTTAAATAATTATTTTTAAAAAACGGAAGGCTGGCCCCGGGGGCTGGGGTCCCCGGGCCATAATTGGCCTCAGGAGGGGGGCCACCCCATTCCCCGGGGGATGGCCAGGCCCCAGGGGATGGGGTCCCGGGGCCAGAAGTGGCCCAGGGAAGGGGGGCCACGCGGCCCCCCTCCCGTACTATTTTATTTTAAAATAAAATAAAAACGAGGCAATGCCCTGGGGGATGGGAACCCCGGGGCCATTATAGGCCTCAGGAGGTGGGCCACGCGGCCTCCCTCCAAATTAAAAATTAAAAAAAATGCTGGCCAGGCCCCAGGGGATGGGGTCCCCGGGGCCAATAGCGGCCCAGGGAAGGGAGGCCACGCGGCCCCCTTCCTGTTTAAAAAAAAAATGCTCAGGCCCTGGGGGATGGGGTCCCCAGGGCCCAAAAAATAGTAAAAGAAGGGGGGCCACATAGCCTCCCTTCAACACATGTTTAAAAAAAAGAAAAGCCGGCATCTCGCCGGAGGCCCCGCCCCCTCCCTGCACCACTCTGCAAACACGCCCCCTGGCACGTTCTAAGTTGTGGAATTAAGCCCCCTTGCCTCCTGAGGGTCCCTGGGGGCCAACTAGCCCACCAGGTACCTCCAGTAAGCACCACACAGCTGGATTGCAGAGACGTGGTCCGAGGCCACGCCCCTTTTTACACCACTCTGCAAACGCGCCCCCTGGCACGTTCTAAGTTGTGGAATTAAGCCCCCTTGCCTCCTGAGGGTCCCTGGGGACCAACTAGCCCACCAGGTACCTCCAGTAAGCGCCACACAGCTGGATTGCAGAGAGGTTGTCCGAGGCCACGCCCCTTTTTACACCACTCTGCAAACGCGCCTCTTGGCACACTGCTGGTGGGGCGATGAGGTCCTCTTCTCGAGCAGCAGATTAAGGCGCGTAAATTCAACAAAGATCGGATAGATTATCAAACAGGATAAAATATATACCTTTGCCAAGCGCTTTGATAATATGAGAAGGCAGAAACTAAAAGGAACAACAAGGACACAACAGGATCCACCGCAAAGTGACGCAAGCACATCTGACAACGACCATGAAGAAGGCAGGAGAATGGGAGGACATACCACTCTACAAGATGAGTTTAATTTTTTTAAATTGGACTGTCGCACAAACAACAGGCCTTGGCGAGGGAATACAAGACAAAGAGGCAGAGGAAGAGGAAAAACAGATGAGGTGTCCAAAGAAAGAGAGACTACAGAAGACAACAGTGGAAAAGTAACAAGGAGCAACAGACGTTACTAGATACAGAACCGAAAACGGTAATAAAGCTCTCTGAGATGGAACTTTCTGATGAAGACCAGAGCAATTTGGCTCTGGGACTATCCTTTCGTGACCCCAAAGAATTTGATTACATAGAGACTAGAATTGAACTTTTTAAGTTTATTCGTAAGTTTAAATTGGCTAAATTGTATAAATTGAACACCAAGGCAAAATCTATCACTTCAGCTAGCGAGATTCAGGAACATAATTTAGTAGTGGGGGACGTTGAAGTAATGCAGGAATTGTGGGAATTAGAGAACGTCAACCAAGGTCCCTTAGAAAACACCCAAATAGCTGAAAGATTAGAAAGGGAAGGGGTGCGGGTGTCTGAGGAAGGAGGATCCAATTTGAGAACTAAATCTAAAGCCTTACCCCCTACCATGAATGATGATATTGACAGATTTTCAGCCAGAGTCACAGCTGAAATCAAGGAACTTAGAGATTACAAAGTGCAAGGGAATTCCAAAATCAATTCTAGTCTAAGAGAAACCCTAAAAAAGATCGCTGGGAACCATGACGTAGTCGTCAGAAATGCTGACAAAGGGGGCAATATTGTCCTGTGGTCTAAGAAAACTTACATGACAGAGGCCTATAACCATCTTAGGAATCGTACCTGTTACAAAAATGTGAATATATCACATGTAGAAGAAATAGACAGTAGTTTCACAGAAATGCTCACACACTGGAGAAATGAGGGACTCATCAGCAGTGATGAGTTCATTTTCCTCAAGACTGACAAACCTAAGCTTCCAGTCTTCTATCTTATCCCAAAGATCCACAAAGATGCCACTAGACCACCAGGCAGACCCATCATTGCTGCGCAAGGAAGCCTTTTTGAAAATGTATCCAAATACAAAGATACTTTTCTAAGGCCCTTTGTGGAAAGGCTTCCATCGCACATCAAAGATACCACTGACTTTCTGAAGCATCTAGAAAATGTAGTATGGGAGGAGGACTTCATACTGATGACATTAGATGTCCAATCACTATATACCAGCATCAAACATGAGGATGGCATCAGGGGTACTGAACATTTCTTAAAAGAAAAGCATATCAGGTTTTTCACACATAATCTGATGATCATTGAAATTATGAGATGGTGTTTAAATCAGAATATTTTCTTCTACAACTATGACATCTATGAACAACAGCAGGGGACTGCCATGGGTACCTGTTTTGCCCCTAGTTTTGCGAACCTCCACATGGGGTGGTGGAAGGATCAGATACTCAATAACCCTCCCTTGGAAAAATGGAGCAACAATACCATCATGTGGCTCCGTTTTATTGATGGCATTTTTATCATTTGGCATGGTGACATCAGCGCCACATCAGCAAGACCCAGGCAGAATTTCTAGATGTTAAAGTCGAAATAGTTGAGAAAGAAATTGTCACCTCTTTATACAGAAAACCTAGTGTAGGGAACAGTTTATTACATGCCCGCAGTTTTCACCCGAGAAGTCAGATCAGTAGCATACCACATGGAGAATATCTTAGGGCCAGGAGAATCTGCAACACTGAGAAAAGTTTTACCACTGCTCAAAAAGACATGACGCTAAGGTTTCAAAGAAGAGGTTACAATAGAGAGACTCTGGACACCACAGTGGAAAGGGTAGCGAAAATACCTAGAGAGACCTTATTGTACAAAAACAAATGTAGAACTGAAAAGAAACTAGAACATCGGTTCATCACTACCTACAACACAGTCAATTCACAAGTAAGATCCATCTTACAGAAAAACTGGCACATAGTTAAAGAAGATCCCATTATAGGTAAGGATCTACCAAAAAATCCACCGATCACATACAAAAAGGCAGACTCCATACGTGACAGGTTGGTACACAGTGACGTAAGGATAGAAAAGAAAACCTGGCTACGCCCTACGGAAGGCTTCTACAAGTGCACTAAGTGCAAAGCCTGTAAAAATGGAGAGAATTTGAAAGAGTTCTTACTACACAACAGAACACACAAGATCAGAGAACACTACACGTGCAAAAGTGAGTTTGTTGTGTATACCATTAAATGTGGGTGTGGGAAGGTCTATGTAGGTAGCACGACCTTACAAGTTCACAGGCGCATCCTACAACACCTGAGAGCGGTCAAAAACAATGATCTCAGCTATGCCTTAGCCAAACATTGCCTAAAGTGCCAAAATCATGACATAAAAAACCTCAAATACAGTGTTATAGATGGAATAAAGAGTGATGAGAGAAGAGGGGACAGATAAAAGAAACTGAGAATTCTAGAATCAAAGTACATACTTGCATTAGATTGTATGGAACCCAAGGGACTCAATGCCAGCGAAGAAATGTATGTTCACTTATAAAGTGCATTAATGAATTGAATTATATGTCAGTTTTGTAGATATTAGGAGACCTGACCAAAGGTGCCAGCAGTATGTCGCATGATCCATTTTTGTATATACTGATTTTAAAATTTGAGTGTGTTATTTGGTGAACAGTCAACTAATATGATATTTTTTGCGTTTTCATTTTTTTGCAGATTTTAGGGAATGCGAGTGCATTCAGCGTAGTCATGGAGACCAGAAATAAACTCTGGAAGATATCCACCTTTACGGGCAGAGTATCATCCACTAGTTGGGGTGTTAGTAAGAATATCTATTTTTTCATGCATTAGCAAGGAGCTTTGAGACAAAGTGTTCTGTGGACATGTACAAAGGGCTCAGATTTTAATTTTAGGACTGAATAGCGTACAGGTACGTTAGATATTATTTTGTATCTTTTGTAGGTTATTTGACTATAATTCTCATTGTTAATTTTACTCCTAGTGCTGTAACGAGGAGTTACCTTTTAGCCAGAGTCTGACATGACAGTAGGCCCACTGGGGCTCTATGAAGACTGTTCCAATTGGACGAACAGAAGTCGTAGCTATGATACACAATAGTGACTCTACCACTTTCATGCCCACAGAGACAAACATGTTGAAAACATTGACGTTTTTGTTTTTGCTCTTATTTCACCTAACACTACTACAAGTATCTATTATTATCAGCATTAATGCCCGTTGCCTACATAGGCAGAATTGTGTTGTACTTTTGTTTCTAATGTGACGTAACATTTGGATGATTGTGGTGTAACTTTTCCATGTCTACTGATGGCATGCCCTGCAATGTGTGCAAACGACTATAAATTTAAAACAAGATGGATACTCACTAGTTGATGAAGGCGAGAAGCCGAAACGCGTCCCGAGAGACCGTGTTCACGTTGGTGACGAGTGAAAAATAAAATCCACTTGGAAAACAGCCCGGAGTGCCCCACCTTCTTTGTTGAATTGTTTGTGGAGGATTGGAGTAATATATATATAAATATATATACCGTGAACAAGGCCCTGTGTGGCTGAAATGCGTCGGTATGATTTACGGACTGGGTCTGTTTGTTTAAATAAACATATACCAAAGAATCCTGAGTGCGGTGTATCCTTGGTTGTAACATTAATTTAGGCCACAGATTCGGCCTCACGCCGGCACCCGCTGACGAGCACTCTGGCTGGGAATCCCATTGTGTTTATATATATATATATCAAACCAACATTCCACATGGGAAAAAGGGACCGCACTCACGGGGAGATTAGAAGACTCAAGTCTTTACGGACAAATACCTCAAACCTAGGCGTTTCAGTCTACCTGAGACCTTGTTCATGGTTTAAACTTAATGCGTTGTCTGGACCAACTAAATACATGAATATGCATTACAACTTCCTTAGTCATTTCCTGTCCATACACCGCTAAGCTTTGTGGGACATGTAGTTTATGGAAAAATAATCATAAAAATGTGAAAGTGACAATAGTGCAAAACCCATATATACAATCAATTCATTTTCAAGGTTCACTTCAAAAATAGGCCACAGTATTTTTAGTAATATACACATAATAGTAGCATCACATTTGTTAATCATTGTCACTAGGAGGTTTTTGAAAGCTTTTTCTCAAACCCTAGTTGTGTGTGGTGTTACTCAAGATTTGTCCGACTCACCCCTCCAGTGGGAGTTTCGCCATGCCATGTATTCCAAACCTCCAGTGGTTTATTTATACAGATGCTTTTCCAAAACATCATCACCCCTTAATCATATTCGGTGAATCTCTATACGCTACATCATATTGCCCTCCAGTGGGCGTTGACCATACAAGTGATGCAACTAATAAGCTGTTACCATTATTGGAATCTTTTTAGAATTCTTGAAAATATTCAATAATTATTATAGGCCCCATCCTATTCAATTTCTTGATTGAAGTTTCCCATGACTTGTATATATCCAATTGTGTATAAGTGTAATAGTGAACTAGTGATTAAAATTAATAAATTCCATTTAAGAAGCGACGTGAAGTGAAGTTCATTTATTCTAAGTGTACATAAAGTTCCTCATCTTGATTCAGTCCGTACGGTGTGTACGTGCGAAGAGCCAGTATCTGACGCGATTCTCTTTGTCTTAATTTCCTTTCTCTATTCCCGCCCCGTTAATGGCGGTCCACACTTTCAATGCCGTAGAATTTCAGAAGTTTCCAATTTCCATCATGTTTGTGTTCCATATGTTTTGCCACTGCATTGCCCCGGTCCTTGTTTATGGTTGCACGAACGTGTTCTAATATCCGTTTTTTAAGTTCACAGATGGTGCTTCCAACATATTTGAGAGCACAGAGACATTCAATAATGTATACAACGTATTGACTTTTGCGCGTAATTAATTTTTTGATCCTCCAGATTTTATTGTCTGCCAATCTGATTTCTTTCATGTTTTTAGCAATTTGGCAAACTTTACAATTGTGGCATTTCACAAATCCTGTTGTATTCAGCCATTGCGATTTTTGATTATATCCTTTCCGAAAGTGGCTCTGTACTAGTTTGTCCTTCAGATTTTTAGCTCTTCTGTATGTCACATTTGGATGTTTTCCCATCATTGTAGCCACAGTTGGGTCCAATTTAAGTATTTTCTAATTCTTTTTAAGTATTCCCTTAATTGCTTTGGATTCCTTAGAGAATGTAGTGATCAAACGAATTGTGTCCGGCTTTGGACTCGGGGTTTTCACTTTGATGATTTCTTCTCTTGTTTTCATCTGGGTCCTCTCACGACCCCTTTTGATTATTCCAGCTGAATACCCTCTACGTTTGAATCTCTGTGACGTCACACTGCTGTGTTTAACCCATTCTTCTTCCTCGGAGCAAATTCTTCGAATTTGCAGGAATTCGCCATATGGAATGTTTTGGATCAATCTGTTTTGATGGAAGTTGCCAGCGTCATCCCTTGTTTTTCGAGGTGCTTGCAAAAAATCAAATATATATATATATATATATTCACTGAAAAAACCATAGGTTTCAGGGGCGTTATAGTTAGTTGGACATTTCCCTCGTACAAAACCATAGAAATTCCCCCGTTATAGTTAGTTCAGCTAACTATAACTCGCGCGCCCGCAATGCACTGCTGATGACGTCACATATTACATCACTCATGACATGGTCAGTGACATCACTCATGACATCACTGATGACATCTCAAATGACATCACTGATGACATCTCTGATGACATCATCCTTGTGGCAGACCTCCTCTCACCCTAATATAACCTTTGATACACACACTCAAAAATACAAACTAACATTTTCCAAACAATGGACATACCAATACCAGTTACAACACACCTATTCAGTAATTCCAAGATCTACACACACATCCACTCATTCACCAACAGTCCCTATACAGTCACTCATACATGTACTCACTCATCATATGTACTCATACACCTATACATCCTGTTACACACCGCCACTCATCCATAGAGTTACTCACACACATAGTCACACATGCAAACAAAGTATCAAACATCCATTTACTTGCATATACAGTTATACACACACTACCACACTTACTTCTACAGAAACTTACACATACTTACTCTCTTAAACAATCACTTATAGAAACACCTACTTATTTGTACAGGAACTCTTCCAATCTCTCACTCTCACATATACTCACTTATATACACCAATACTCACATATACTAGTTTAAAACATATGTAGTTACTCATAAAGACACTATTGAGACAGTCATTCAGTCACTAACACACACATACTCATTCACCTATACAGTCCTGCACACATGCTGTCTTCAACACATACAAACAGTGAGTCACTCATTCATGCATCTATGCACTAAGTAATACCCCCACCGAACCATACAGACACTCAGACACTCATACTGATACTCACAAAACCAACTAATAACCCATATAGACACTCATGTAGCTACTCACCAACCCATGCAGCCACTTATACACAAAGTGAGAGACTGATACAGATATTTTCATATTTAAACATTACTCACTAACCCATGTATTCACTAAGATACACTTCGTCAGTTATACAATCAATTTTACAAAACAAATCATCCAGTTAGACACTTATATACCCATTTATTCTTCCATCGACCTTGAGATATACATATATAAAACATATTTAATTTTCAGAAAAACACACATTCACTGGATGATGTCATCAGTGATGTCATCAGTGATGTCATTTGAGATGTCATCAGTGATGTCATGAGTGATGTCACTGACCATGTCATGAGTGATGTAATATGTGATGTCATCAGCAGTGCATTGCGGGCGCGCGAGTTATAGTTAGCTGAACTAACTATAACGGGGGAATTTCTATGGTTTTGTACGAGTGAAATGTCCAACTAACTATAACGCCCCTGAAACCTATGGTTTTTTCAGTGAATTTCTAAGGTTTTTAAATGCTAATTTCTAACTATAACGCCCCTGAAACCTATGGTTTTTTCAGTGAATTTCTAAGGTTTTTTAAATGCTAATTTCTAACTATAACGTGCCTGAAACCTATGGTTTTTTCAGTGAATATATATATATTTATTATACTATGTATACATGTGAAAATGTCTCGGTCCCCTGTTTGCCTCGGTGGCACGGAAAAAATGGGTGGAACTGACGTCAGCATGCCGACGAGGTCGTCTTATGGCTCCGATGACGTCATACAGTGTCGCGAGCGGAGCCGTGCTCGTTGACGTGGGAGAGCTAGGAAAGAATTTCCGTGGAATGCTGGTGCAGGGGATATTCACCTAAGTGTTCAGGCTAGTCCTTTGGGAGCAACTGTTTATGTTGCCATTCCAGAAACCGAAACCAGTGATCCGAGGGCAGAGGCCCTGCAGATGGCACACGAGGTGGGGTGCCCAGTCGTGTGCACCGGCGGGGCAGCGAAGTGACAAGCACCACAACCCACAAAAAAGGTAACGAGGGCACTGAATAACACAGGATCTTCTCTTTGTATCTGGCAGGAACAACGAAGTTAAAATGCCCTAGTACCAAAATGTAGAATTAGTGCTTCAACGGTCTTCAAGAGGACCTACGATGCCGCTTCTGCCTCCCGTACCCTGGAGGCGGCACATTGGTCACGCGGTACGGTCATACTGCGGTGGGACGCACACTCGTTGACCTCTCATGGCACTGCTCCACACTATAGGGAGGACGCTTTCCATTAGCTATGTTTTCTGATGACATGTCGCGCCGGCCCCGTCCAACAACAGAACTCCTTTAGATCCAAACAGACTCTTCCACTCTCTCACCGGAAGTGAAACCAGGCCACGCGGACACTTTCACAATACAACAGCCGGGAATGCACTTTTCGGTAAAAAACCACATTCCTTCCTCCTAATTAATCAAATAAACGTCTCACTGAAGAACAGGGCCCAGCTTCGATCGGTAAACAGCCGTTACAATGACTTTTTTACTTTGCGATACCATTACAACGCATGCATTACCACGCATGCGTTGTACATCACGAAGTCATTACTACGCATTTTTTTAGAATGCAGGGTCATTTACCACGCATGCCTTTACAACGGATGTTGTTGTAAAGGTATGTATGGTAAATGACCATGCGTTCTAAAAAACATGTAGACGATCCATGTCGTTGTAAGGAAACAGAGGCTGTTCCGTTTCCTCACAACGACGTGCACCGCCCCTCAGAGATGACGTGAAGCAGGAACCACGAGGAGAGAGGAACCATGAGGAGTGAGAGGTAAGGGGGATTGGGCATGGGGTGGGGGTTTCTTTTCTAGGATTTAGGGTAGTGCAGTGGTGTTTGGGTGGTGTAGGGGGTCGTGCTGGGGGTAGTGTTTTAGGGTTTAGGGTAGTGCAGTGGTGTTTGGGTAGTGTAGGGGGTCATGCTGGGGGTACTGTTTTAGGGTTTAGGGTAGTGCAGTAGTGTAGGGGGTCGTGCTGGGGGTAGTGTTTTAGGGTTTAGGGTAGTGCAGTGGTGTATGGGTAGTGTAGGGGGTCGTGCTGGGGTAGTGTTTTAGGGTTTAGGGTAGTGCAGTGGTGTTTGAGTAGTGTAGGGGGTCATGCTGGTGGTAGTGTTTTAGGGTTTAGGGTAGTGCAGTGGTGTTTGTGTAGTGTAGGGGGTCATGCTGGGGGTAGTGTTTTATGGTTTAGGGTAGTGCAGTGGTGTTTGGGTAGTGTAGGGGGTCGTGCTGGGGGTAGATTTAGGGTTTAGGGTAGTGCAGTGGTGTTTGGGTAGTGTAGGGAGTCGTGCTGGGGGTAGTGTTTTAGGGTTTAGGGTAGTGCAGTGGTGTTTGTGTAGTGTAGGGGTTGTGCTGAGGGTAGTGTTTTAGGGTTTATGTTAGTGCAGTGGTGTTTGGGTAGTGTAGGGGGTAGTGCTGGGGTAGTGTTTTAGGGTTTAGGGCAGTGCAGTGGTGTTTGTGTAGTGAAGGGGGTCATGCTGTGGGTAGTGTTTTAGGGTTTAGGGTAGTGCAGTCATGTTTGTGTAGTGTAGGGGGCCGTGTTTTAGGGTATAGGGTAGTGCAGTGGTGTTTGGGTAGTGTAGGGGTCATGCTGGGGTTAGTGTTTTAGGGTTTAGGGTAGTGCAGTAGTGTTTGGGTAGTGTAGGGGGTCATGCTGGGGGTAGTGTTTTAGGGTTTAGGGTAGTGCAGTGGTGTTTGTGTAGTGTGGGAGGTCATGCTGGGGGTATATTTAGGGTTTAGTGTAGTGCAGTGGTGTTTGGGTAGTGTAGGGAGTCGTGCTGGGGGTAGTGTTTTAGGGTTTAGGGTAGTGCAGTGGTATTTGGGTAGTGTAGGGAGTAGTGCTGGTGGTAGTGTTTTAGGGTTTAGGGTAGTGCAGTTATGTTTGGGTAGTGTAGGGTGTCGTGCTGGGGGTAGTGTTTTAGGGTAGTGCAGTGGTGTTTGGGTAGTGGAGGGGGTAGTGTTTTAGGGTTTAGGGTAGTGTGCCCAACCAGCCACAATATCCGTGGACAAAGGGGATCCTGACTCTTTGGAACGCTCCGTCAATTGAATAATTTGGGTCAAGGGCCCTACCACGTCCAAGACCTATCAATTCCTTTCTTGGGATCCCTCATATACTTGGAGAAAAAGGTACATAGTTTCTCATCAATTTCAGGCGTGTGTGCCACCTTCCCCTTCAGTGAGGGCCTGGGGCATTCTCCCTCATCCTATTCCTGACCTCCCTTTCAAGGCGTTGATGGATTTTCCCCACCACATACTCTGCCACTTTGGCGTCAGGTGTCCACTCTGCCGACCTAGGATGGTAAATTTGGGTAGGCTCGAACATGTCCGAGTGGACCCCGTCCCCAACCGGGGACTGAGAGGAGTGGGACTCTGGATGCCAGGGACGCCCGAGTCCTTATCCTCATCGGAGGATAAATCGTCCTCCGATACACCCTCTCCCTCTAAGGGAAACCCGCCATCGGGGTCTACAATAGTGGTGACAGTGTCGCAATTTTATCCGGGCCCCTCCTCCTCCCGGCAGGGTGCATGTTTTAGCGTTCGCGCACTCTTGAGGAAGGTCTCCGTAAGTTTATCAAATCCTTCCAAGTGCCCCGCGTTATGCTTAACGGCCCTTTTATTCCCCATCTGGGAGCTACTTGGACCCGCCACCACCAGATCTGGGTCACTGAACACCCCAGGGATGCTTTTCGCCAGCTTATCAACCTGATCCCTAAGAGGAGCCAGCGCCCTAGAAATAGCCAGAGAGAGGGCTTGGTCCACTGCTGGAGGGAGAAGTTGGGGGCCATTCCTCCTCCACTTCCTGGTACGAGGAGTAAAAATGGTCTTCTGGAGAAGACATGATAGCAGAGGGTGTGAGCACAGAACAAATGCCCTTAAAATCCTTAAGACAGCCCCCTCGCCGGTGCTCCAACAGCTGGGTTTCCCTGAAGCTGTTATAAGAATAGACTGATGCGCAATACCAATTACCACCACCAGGTGGCGCTGGTCACTAACGTGGCCGTGTGGGGAAATCACTGCGTAGCGGTGTCAAAATTAGGCGAGGGTTGGTCGGGAATCAAGCGGACACTAAAGGAGTGACCAGATTCCCAAACGCGCGTAAAGACCAGCGGGAGCGCTCGACGGAGCTGCCTCGCTCGGACCAGACGTGCCTGACAGGATCTCACCGCGCGCAGAGCACACAGCGGGAGAAACTGCGAGGGGGAGAACGCGCTCGGGCAAGAGCCTGCTGCGCAGGGAATATGAAACAATACCAAGGCAATAATGCTAATAACGTGCACAAGAAACCGCTATACAAACAGCAACAACGTCAGATTAAGCCAAGAATGTAAGGAATGCACTTAACTGACGAGCAGTGAAGAAAGAGGAAGCGGAAGGGACGTCACGATATTATATACGATGGACTGTGATATGATTGGACTATAGTTGCCTTGGAGACTACCCCCTAATGGTTCATGGGTTGTGTAGTCTTTTGTTTAATGATTGTTGTTACGTTTTCTTTGAACTGCTATGCAAATAAAGTGAGGAAAGATATGCATAATCCTCGCCTCCGTCCTGCCATAGAATTCATTAAACTTTATTTGATCTGATTTAGAAACATAGATCATAAAAGTGTACATAAAAACAGTAAATCCTCTTTCCTAATACAATACAGTGAGAATTAATTAAAACCAGTAGGTAAAAACGGGTGTTACAAAGCCCGGTTCAGAGCAACTTCAGGTTAACAGAATCGTAAAGTTCAATGTTTCGCAAGATCAATCTCATGTACTTCGTGCAAAATACGCAATAAGGGGTCCAAGTAAGATGTAACGCTCCAATACCTGACCAGTTTGCACTATATAAAACTGCAGAAAAAATAAAAATAAAAAGTGTTTTGCACACTTCTGTCATTGGGCTATATGTGGGCTACATCTGGGTGATATTTGTGCTACATTTGGGCTCTTTTTCTCTGGTGGCCACCTTGGGAGACTTATTTGTTATGAAGTTTCCTATTTTCGTCATTTACTGCAGTCTCCTCAGTAGGAAATGCTTTCAGTTTTTACTTTGATTCCATCAAGAAGTCATTCAGATGTGTCACACATTTGCCATAAATTCAGAATGTTAGCACTCTAGTTGTTCATTAGATCACTGTAGTAAAGCTACTGCTCACCAGGGAGTTAACTGGAAGTCTACTGCTGGTATTGAAAGTGATTGTTTCAGTCTGCATGTCAGAATTTTCTAATGAAATAGAAGAGGATTTGAGATCTCACTTAAAACATGCCCTAAATTTTCTTTCTGCAGCACTAACCATAATTTCTATGGCAAAATGAACCCCTCATTTTGTTCCTTTTTAAATTAAATGTTTTAAGTGTTATCAGTTTATTCCAATCAAGATGGCTTCAGGTGTGCCATACTTTTGTCATAAGTAAGGCTGTTAGCACTCTAGTTGTTCTTTAGAACACTCTGGGAAGCTGCAGTAGAACACAAAGGCATCAACTGACAGGCTGCTCCTGTTGAAATATAACAGGAAGATATTTGAGATCTCACTTAAAACATGTCCTAATTTTTCTTTCTACAGCACTAACCATAATTTCTATGGCAAAATGAACCCCCTCATTTTGTTCCTTTTTAAATTAAATGTTTTAAGTGTTACCAGTGTATTCCAATCAAGATTGCTTCAGGTGTGCCATACTTTTGTCATAAGTAAGACTGTTAGCTCTCTAGTTGTTCTTTAGAACACTCTGGGAAGCTGCAGTAGAACACAGAGGCATCAACTGACAGGCTGCTCCTGTTGAAATATAACAGGAAGATATTTGAGATCTCACTTAAAACATGTCCTAATTTTTCTTTCTACAGCACTAACCATAATTTCTATGACAAAATGAACTCCCTCATTTTGTTCCTTTTTAAATTAAATGTTTTAAGAGTTACCAGTTTATTCCAATCAAGATGGTTTCAGGTGTGCCATAATTTTGTCATAAGTAAGACTGTTAGCGCTCTAGTTGTTCTTTAGAACACTCTGGGAAGCTGCAGTAGAACACAAAGGCATTAACTGACAGGCTGCTCCTGTTGAAATATAACAGGAAGATATTTGAGATCACACTTGAAACATGTCCTAATTTTTCTTTCTACAGCACTAACCATAATTTCTATGACAAAATGACCCCCATCATTTTGTTCCTTTTTAAATTAAATGTTTTAAGTGTTACCAGTTTATTCCAATCAAGATGGCTTCAGGTGTGCCATACTTTTGTCATAAGTAAGGCTGTTAGCACTCTAGTTGTTCTTTAGAACACTCTGGGAAGCTGCAGTAGAACACAAAGGCATCAACTGACAGTCTCTGCCCTTGTTGGATGTACATGTTTTACTGAGAATGTCAGACTTCATTCTCACATGACTGAGAAAGATAATGTAAATTTACAGAAAATATGCTCTCATTTTAGCTTCTGGAGCACCTTCCAAAACTGTATGGGACAAGCATGTGAAAATAGTTTTCTCTCAAACATGATTCATGATATCCCAGCAGAAGGTTTTTCACAGGCTAAAATCACCTTAGAACACACCACAATTCCTGAAATTAGTATGGTACCATCAACAAATGAATTCTAATGTAACTAAAGTCTGTTATCACCCTTTATAGTTCTCCTTTTGGTAACCCTCAAAATCTTCGATTCACTACAATGCATTTCAATGGGGTACTATCATTTATATTGGTCCCAAGATGGCTGCCAGCAATTCCAGTATGAAGTGCTGACAGCCAATCAGATCTCACGATGACATGTGTGGTTAGGCTCCGCCCAGATATATATGTGTTTTCTTTTTCAAATTTCTCAGGAACTACTGAACGGATTTACACCATTTAAGCAAAAGGCACGACTCTGAACCAAGGGCTACCTTTTTGCCAAATTTGGTGTAATTCCGTTCAGCAGTTTGGGCTGTAGCTGCGATGAAAGGTTCCTATGAAAAATTACATGGGGAAAACACGTTTTGGGACCCCCTTTTTTCTCGGCCCCCGCTTGCCGAATCACCCCGAAACTTTCAGGATAGGAGCGGACCGGAGCGGGCCATAAGTTTTGAAAATTTCGCGAAGGTTCGTCAACCAGCGCCAAAGTTATTTCAAATAGAATGTTGTGGAATTCCTATGGAAAATAGGTCCTAACTATAACTATCTACTGGCGACCGCCAGTAGATAATATATATATATATGTATATATATAAATATATCAAAATGGTCCCAAACACAATGCGCTCACAACTGGTGCCAGCGTGTAGGGTGGAATCAACCCGCATAAATATTGTGAACAACAAAGGGAATATTCCGCACCCCAGGAGTTGGTCTTTTGAGGTGCTTTAATGATACCACCAACGTGTTACGACTATAAAGTCTTTGTCCGTGACCAAGACTTTCCAGTCAAAACGCGTTTGTGTTGATGAGGTGATTAAAGAACCTTGAAAGTCCAACTCCTGGAGTGCAGCATATTTCTTTTGTTGTTTGCAATATATATATATATATTACCTACTGGCGGTCGCCAGTAGGTGGTTATAGTTAGGACCTTGTTTCTATTCAAAAAGCGTTTTTCCTTTTACCAAAATCTTTGGCGCCGTTTGACGAATGTTCGCGAAATTCTCAAAACTAATGGTTCACTCAGGTCAGCTCCTGTCCTGAAAGTTTCAAGGTGATTCGTCAAGCGGGAGCCGAGAAAAAAGGGGGGTCCCAAAACACGTTTTCCCCATGTTAATTTCCATAGGAATTTTGGAACAGGCTACAGCTTGAACTGCTGAATTGAATTACACCAAATTTGGCAAAAAGGTAGCTCTTGGTTCAGAAAGTGACCTTTTTTTAAATGGTGTAAATCCGTTCAGTAGTTTCTGAGAATCTCCTCCCGAGCACAAGCTGACTTCTGATTGGCTGCCAACACTCCAAACCAGAATGTGTTTGCAGCCATCTTGTGACTCGGTAACCGAGTCACAAGAAAACAGTACAAAAAAGGTGAAAAACAAGAAAAGGGGGTAGGGTAGAAACACCCTGACCCCCTAGGCCTGCTCAGGGGATCCAACAAGGACCCCCAGGGCCAAAAAAAGATTTTTTTTTTTTAAAATGTGCCAAATTTGCGCTGGGTGTGCGAATCCGGCTGAGAAAATAAAACAATAACAAAGCGCTGGCTCCCGCGCTTCATTTTCTCTAAGCCCCAGGGTGGGCCAGGTCCTGGGGGCAATGAGTAAATATATAGCTGGGGGCCCATGGGGGCCCCCACAGCCCCAGGGACCGCCACCTCCCCGAGGCTATGCTAATTATATGCGGGGGCACTCGGCCCCCCCACAGCCCTGGGGACTGCCACCTCCCCGGGGCTTGTAAAAAAATGCATGGGGGGCTCCTGCCCCCCCAAGCTGCCCCAGGGACCACCACCTCCCTGGGGCATTGTTCATTATGTGCGGGGGGCCCAAGCCCCGGGGACCGCCACGTCCCCGGGGCTTAAATTAAAGAAATGAATTGTGGGGGGGGCTCCTGCCCCCGCACTGCCCCGGGGAACACCACCTCCCCGGGACACTAATTATTTAAATGCAGGAGTCCGTTGCGGACTCCCGGGTCCCTGGCACCATCACCTCCCTGGGGCTTTGCAAGTGTTGGGAGGGGGGCGGGCGGCCCCCCTCCTGGAGCCCTCCTTGGCCCTGGGGAACACCACCCCCAGGGCCGGCTCCTGCAATGTCCCGGGGTGCCCACCCCCGGGACATTGCCATTTGCTATGGCAGGGCGGGAGCACGGTTCCTGCCCCGCCATAGCAAACACTGCTTTGCTTCTTGGAAGCGAGAGCAGGAAACCTGTTCTTGCTTCCAAGAAGCAAAGGAGATTGCTTTTGGAGAAGGGGAGCTGCATGTTAGCAGCACCCCTTGCCCAAAAGCAATGCCCGCTCCCATGGGAGGCAGGGAGCCGGCAGGGACAGTGGGGGCATTGGGGCTCCCCCATGGTCCCCAATGCTGAAGGCCAGCCCCGGGGGATGGGGTCCCCGGGGCCAGAAGTGGCCCAGGGGAGGGGGTCGCGCAGCCACCCTCCTTAAATTTTTTTTTTTTTAAAAAGAATAAATATGTGGCCATGCCCCGGGGGATGGGGTCCCTGGGGCCGAAATCGGCCATGGGAGGGGGGCCGCGCAGCCCCCAACCCATTTTTTTTTTTTTTAAACAGCAACAAAATGCTCAGGCCCTGGAGGATGGGGTCCCCAGGGCTCAAAAAAAATAAAGGGAAGGGGGGCCACACAGCCCCCCTTCCAAAAACCCCAAAATAAAAAAAGCTGGCATATCGTCGAGGCCACGCCCCCTCCCTGCACCACTCTGCAAACGCGCTCCCTGGCGTGTTCTAAGTTGGGGGATTAACTCACCTTCATTCCTGAGGGTCCCTACCGGCCAACTAGCCCACCAGGTACCTCCAGTAAGCCCCACATAGTGGGATTGCTGAGAGGTGGTCCGAGGCCATGCCTCTTTTTACACCACTCTGCAAACGCGCCTCTTGGCGCACTGCTGGTGGGGCGATGAGGTCCTCTTGTGTCCTGAGGACCTCAGGACACAAGTGGACTTTATCCCCCGAGCCTGTACCCCTCTTGCCTCCTTCTGCACCTCACTTGCCTCTTTCTGCAATTCTATTGCCTCTTTCTGCACCTCTCTTGCTTCTTTCTGCACCCCTGTTGTCTCTTTCTGCACCCCGGTGTCTCTTTCTGCACTCGTCTTCCCTCTTTCTGCACCTCTCTTGTCTCTCTCTGCACACCTGTTCCCTCTTTCTGCACCCCTTTTGCCTGTTTCTGCAACTCTCTTGCCTCTTTCTGCAGTTCTCTTGCCTCCTTCTGCACCTTACTTGCCTCTTTCTGCACTTCTCTTGCTTCTTTCTATACCTCTGTTGCTTCTATCAACAATCCTCTTGCCTCTTTCTCCACTTCTCTTCCTTCTTTCTGTACCCCTCCTGCCTCTTTCTGTACCTTTCTTGCCTCTTTGTGCACCTCTCCTACCTCTTTCTGCACCCCTCCTGCCTCTTTTTGCACCTCTGTTGGTTCTTTCTGCACTGCTCTTGCTTCTTTCTGCACCTCACTTGCCTCTTTCTGCATTCTCTTGCTTCTTCCTACACCTCTGTTGCTTCTTTCAGCAATTCTCTTACCCCTTTCTGCACTTCTCTGGCTTGTTTCTGCGCTTCTCTTGCGTCTTTCTGCACCTCTGTTGCCTCTTTCTGCACCTCACTTGCTTCTTTCTGCACCCCTCTTGTCTCTTTCTGCACCCCTCTTCCCTCTTTCTGCACCTCTCATACCTCTTTTTGCACCCTTGTTCCCTCTTTCGGCACCATTCCTGCCTGTTTCTGCACCTCTTGCTTCTTTCTGTTCCTCGGTTGCTTCTTTCTGCACTTCTCTTGCCTCTTTCTGCACCCTTCGCGCCTCTTTTAGCACCTCAGTTGCTTCTTTCTGCACTTCTCTTCCTTATTTCTGTACCCCTCCTGCGTCTTTCTGTACCTCTCTTGCCAATTTGTGTATCTCTCCTACCTCTTTCTGCACCCCTCTTGCCTCTTTTTGCATCTCTGTTGGTTGTTTCTGCACCCCTTTTGCCTGTTTCTGCAACTCTCTTGCCTCTTTCTGCAGTTCTCTTGCCTCCTTTTGCACCTCACTTGCCTCTTTCTGCACTTCTATTACCTCTTTCTGCACCTCTCTTGCCTCTTTCTGAACCTCACTCTCTTCTTTCTGCACACCTGTTCCCTCTTTCTGCACCCCTTTTGCCTGTTTCTGCAACTCTCTTGCCTCTTTCTGCAGTTCTCTTGCCTCCTTCTGCACCTCACTTGCCTCTTTCTGAACTTCTATTGCCTCTTTCTGCACCTCTCTTGCTTCTTTCTGCACCCCTGTTGTCTCTTTCTGCACTCGTCTTCCCTCTTTCTGCACCTCTCTTGCTTCTTTCTGCACTTCTCTTGCTTCTTTCTGCACCTCTCTTGCTTCTTTCTGCACCTTTCTTCCCTTTTTTGCATCCCTCTTGCCTCTTTCTGCTGTTTTCTTGCCATTTTCTGCACCTCTCTTCCCTATTTCTCCACCTCCCTGGCTTCTTTCTACACTTCTCTTGCTTCTTTCTGCACTGTTCTTGCTTCTTTCTGCACCTCTCTTGCAAATTTCTGCATCCCTCATGCCTCTTTCTGCACCCCTCTTCCCTATTTCTCCACCTCCCTGGCTTCGTTCTGCACTTCTCTTGCTTCTTTCTGCACTGCTCTTGCTTCTTTCTGCACCTCTCTTGCACATTTCTGTATCCCTCTTACCTCTTTCTGCACCCCTGCTCCCTCTTTCTGTACCTTTCTTGCCTGTTTCTGCACCTCTCTTGCCTCTTTCAGCACCTCTGTTGCTTATTTCTGCACTTCTCTTGCCTCTTTCTGCACCCCTCTTGCCTCTTTAAGCACCTTTGTTGCTTCTTTCTGCACTTCTCTTGCTTCTTTCTCCACCCCTCTTGCCTCTTTCTGGACCCCTTTTGCCTCTTTGTGCTCCTCTCCTGCCTCTTCCTGCACCTCTCTTGCCATTTGCTGCAGTTCTCTTGCCTCTTTCTGCAATCTCTTTTGCTTCTTTCTGCACTTTTCTTGCCTCTTTCTGTACCCCTCTTGTCTCTTTCTGCACCTCTGCTGGTTCTTTCTGCACTGCTCTTGCTTCTTTCTGTACCCCTCCTGCCTCTTTCTGTACCTTTCTTCCCTCTTTGTGCACCTCTCCTACCTCTTTGTGCACCCCTCTTGCCTCTTTTTGCACCTCTGTTGGTTCTTTCTGCACTGCTCTTGCTTCTTTCTGCACCTCACTTGCCTGTTTCTGCACCTCTCTTGCTTCTTTCTGTACCTCTGTTGTGTCTTTCTGCACTATTCTTCCCTCTTTCTGTACCTCTCTTGCCTCTTTCTGCACCTCTGTTGGCTCTTTTTGCACTGCTCTTGCTTCTTTCTGCACCTCTGACTTAGAGGTAGTTTTAATCTCCCTTCCCTATTATGTACTAGGGCCTTACAGGGGAGTTCATGTCAATCACTGGGGTACCCCAACCCATAGTGTACCCTAGTGTATGTAGGTGTTTTCACTGTCTTCTAAATGTCTTTTAGCATAGCACTGGCTCCGGTCCTGTTTAGTCAGAGTTAATTACCACAAGTACCAGTCAGCAAAAAGTTGGGGGCACAGGATGACTTTGCAACAAGGCCTCTTTCTGCACCTCTGTTGGTTCTTTCTGCATATCTCTTGCTTCTTTCTGCACCTTTCTTTGTCTTTCTGCATTTCTGTTGCTTCTTTCTGCGCCTTTCTTCCTCTTTCTGCATATGTCCTACCTATGTAGGCATAGTCAGAAATTAGCATTTAAAAAACCTTAGAAATTCACTGAAAAAACCACAGGTTTCAGGGATGTTATAGTTAGAAATTAGCATTTAAAAAACCTTTGAAATTCACTGAAAAAACCCTAGGTTTCAGGGACGTTATAGTTAGAAATTGGCATTTAAAAAACCTTAGAAATTCACTGAAAAAACCACAGGTATCAGGGATGTTATAGTTAGTTGGACATTTCACTCGTACAAAACCAGAGGAATTCGGCCGTTATAGTTAGCTGAGCTAACTATAACTCGCGCCCCCGCAATGCACTGCTGATGATGTCACATATTACATCATTCATGACATGGTCATTGACATCACTGATGACATCACTGATGACATCTCAAAGGACATCACTGATGACATCACTGATGACATCGTCCACGTGATAATCTGATGCACCTCCTCACACCCTAATATAACCTTTGATTCACCCACTCTAAAATACAGACTACCATTTTCGAAACCATAGACACACCAATACCAGTTACTACATACCCACTCACTGATTCCTAGGTCTACACACACATCCACTTATTCACCCATACAGTCACTCATACATGCAGTCACTCATCAATACAGCACTATCATATGGACTCATACACCTATACAGACACTCACACACTATCACTCATCCATAGAGTTACTCACACACCTAGTCAGTCATGCAAAGAATCAATCACACTCCCATTTACTCACCTATACAGCTATACACACACCACCTCACTTATTCATACAGATAGTAACACATACTTACTCTCTTATACACTGACTGATACAAACACACACTCATCCATACAGCAACTCTCACAATCACTCATTCTCACATATAGTCATTTATATACTCCAACACTCACATATACTGCCTTTCACATATGTAGTTACTCACAGATGTACCACTGGGACATCCATTCACTCACCAACACACCCATTCACACACTCAGCCACCCATACAGCCCTTCACAGATGCACTCCTGAACCCATACACCCAGTGAATCACTCACTCACACATCTATGCAGAGTCACACACCCCCCACCCACCCACACAGACACTCAGGCACCCATACAGATACTCAGACAACCAATCAATAACCCATTTAGACACTCATGTAGCTACTCATCAACCCATGCATCCGCTTACACACCAACTGACAAACTGATACAGAAATTCACACAGTTTAGTCACTAACCCATGCATTCAGTAAGACACATTTAATCACTCACTTATACAGTCAATCACGCACCTACTAAATCATCCATTCAGACACTCATACACCCACTCATTCTTCAATACACCTTGGCATATATATATATAAAACATATTTAAACTTTACAGAAACACACAGTCGCTGGATGATGTCATCAGTGATGTCATTTGCGATGTCATCAGTGATGTCATCAGTGATGTCACTGACCATGTCATGAATGATGTAATATGTGACGTCATCAGCAGTGCATTGCGGGGCCGCAAGTTATAGTTAGCTAGTTAGCTCAACCAACTATAACGGCCGAATTTCTCTGGTTTGTACGAGTGAAATGTCCAACTAACTATAACGTCCCTGATACCTGTGGTTTTTTCAGTGAATATATATATATATATATATATATATATATATATATATATATATATATATGTATGCTCCCAAACTTGCATATTTCTCACAACAAGAAAGAAAAGCACTCACGGGGGCGAGTCCAGGTCTTTTATTCACGGACTCACAGCAACCAGACGCGTTTCGGCAGTCGCGTTTTTCCATGGTAATCAGGCGTGCCGGAAACGGCCTTCATTTATTTAATTTACTTTCCCAACACCGACATGGGTTGACACAGAGAAGGGACAAACTCATATAAGAGCATAGCACCATCTTGGAACGTACAAAATTCATACCATCAATGGTCACAGTGCATTCAAATTTAGCATATAAATATAGATAAATATAAATATATATAGAAGTAAACATTTACTATTTGAGCCTCCACTTATTGTTAATTATGGCTCTAACACAAATTCGTAATGCTAGTTAGCAATTCCGCCCACCGATGGGCTACAATGCACCTAATTGTTAGAATTACGCTCTCACCGTAAAACCAACCAGTTCCTTTGTCCAAAATCTTTGTGCCATGTCTCATACATGAGTTAACACAGAGAAAGGACAAATACCTATAAAATCATGGCGCCATCTCTGAATGTGCAAAATTCATTTCATTTAAGAGCATAGTGCAATAAATCTACATATATATATATATATAAATAAATATGCACTCATTGAGCCTAACACATATTGACCATGGCTCATGCGCAACACAATGTACACAATAATATAATTTCGCTCTCGCCGGAGATTCGGCCAATACTCAATCCTGCCCTGAATGGGCACCCAGAATTCCAATATGAAACTAATTAAGTCACAATCAAATCCAACCTATTCCCTAATCTATATCGGTAAATATCCCTTTGTTCTACACACAGTTAATTCACAAATGCAGATCAAAATTTCTAAGATGTTACCATTTGGAAACAATCAGCAGAAGATGCTCATTAAGGATACTACCACTTTACATAACAAAGGAAGTGCATCCAGTCTAAGTACCCAAATGTACCGCAAGTTCCTCATTGGTGTTCAGACCCTTGGGTGCTTTTGTTTGAAGGTCGATTATGTACCGAGATTCCAGTCTCCTTAGACTTGTAATCCTATCACCTCCTCTTAGATGTAATGGGACATGATCCAAGGCAAAAAATGTAAGGAGCTCTCTATTGCTGTTATGTTTGGCCTTAAAATGGCGAGCCACTGGATATGACATGTCACAATTCTTAATTGCACTTGTGTGTTCCAAGATACGTATCTTGGTTTGATGTACAGTACTTCCAATATACTGAAGTCCACAAGGGCAATTAAGGCAGTATACTGTGTAAGGTGTACTGCATGTCAAAAAGTTCTTGATGTTTTTTGGCTTCGTAACTCCTGGTACCTGATATGATAGGACTCTTCTGCTACCTGCGCAGGCCTTGCATCTACCGCAAGGAAAGAACCCCCGTAACTTGTTTCCCAACACATTCGGTACCTCTCTACTCATATGGATACTAGTAAGAGAATCTCTCAAAGACCTAGTTTTTCTAAAGGTCAGCAGTGGGTGAGTGGGAATATCCATTCCTATAACTGGATCCAATTTTAAGAGGTTCCAGTTCTTGCGCAAAATGGTTCTCAGTTCCCCTGCCTCTTCTGAAAAGGTTGTAATCATCCGAAATTTACAGTCCTCTGACTTCCTGACAGCCTTCTCTTCCAACAATTTCTTTCTGGGAACAGAATTCACTTTACATAATGCACCTTTTAGGACTTGTTCTCCATACCCTCGCGCCCTAAATCTCTCTATGCATTCACCAGCATTTTCCTGGAAGTCAATCTCCCTAGTATTATTCCTTTTTATACATAGTAGTTCCCCATAGGGGATACTACTAATCAATCTTGGGGGGTGACTGCTATGGGCATGTAATATCGAATTGCCCGCAGTGGGCTTCCGATATAGTTTGGTACTCAATTTGCCGCCTATCACACAGACTTCCAAATTCAAGAAGTTTACAGAGGATGAACTAATATCTGCGCTGAACTTCAGGTTCATATCATTGTTATTAAGAATCTGTATATATTCTGCTGCTGTCTCATCCGACCCTCTCCAAATCAGGAAGAGGTCGTCAATATATCTGTAACAGGCAACCACTTTCTTGGTCCAGATATTATTGGCATCAGCCCAGGCCACCTGCTACTCCCACCAGCCCACAAATAAATTCGCGTAGCTGGGGGCGAAGCAGGTGCCCATAGCTGACCCTGATACTTGCCTGTAATATTGTTCCTGGTACAGAAAGATGTTATTATTTAAGCAGAATTCCAAGAATTCTAGCAGCATCTCTTTGTGTTCACTAAACTTCAATGATCGGTTCCGTAAAAAATACGGGACCGCCTGTAATCCATCTTGGTGCGCTATACAAGTGTATAAGCTGGTGATATCCATTACAATCATCTGGTCTCCTTCCTGCCACTGTACTCCCTCTATATGTTGGAGGAAGTCTTTGGTGTCTTTAATATATGACCTTAATGTTACCACAAAATCAGACAAGAAGTAATCTATATATACAGATATATGTTCTAAGCGACTTCCCTGTGAGGAGACAATCGGTCTCCCCGGTGGTAATGTAGCATCCTTATGCACTTTAGGCAAATGATAAAAACAGGGTGTAACTGGATTTAAACACCTTAGGAACAAATACTCCTCAGTTATGATCATACCTTTGTCGTACCAGTTTTTCAACAACACATGACAATTAGTGATGCTCAGATTGTAAACATTTTTACTCACTTTTTCATAAAAAGCTATATCTGATAATTGTCGTAGGGCTTCCCTATTATATGCATCATAGGTTTGAAGCACCACATTACCGCCCTTATCTGAGGGCTTACAGACAATAGATGTATCGTTTCTAATATTTTCAATAGCTTGATATTGTGCGTGTGTAAAATTATGTCTCTTAGTCCGCCCACGATTCTTTCTTCTCATGGCCATCAATTCTTTGATAACAGCATCAGAAAATGTATCTATAATATCATTGGGCATTTGGGGTAGAAAAGTTGATACTGGTTTAAATGGGGTAACTGCACTCCGTTGTTCAATAACCAATACCCCAGTCAATTCATTAACTCCACATGAGTTCTCAATTTCACTGTTCAAATCCTCTAAGGCTTGTAATGCCAGTAAATCATGCCCGACTAGCACATCCGTATCTGAGGAATGTTCTTCCGTTTTCTTGCTATGCTGTCTCGGTCTCAGTTTAAAGAATTTATGGATCTTTAACTTCCTCGTGAACCTAAATAGGTCTATTCTTGTCTGTGTGTACTCCAGTCTTTTTTGTGGACAGAAAGTGAAACCCAGTCTTAATACCTCCTCCTCACTGTGTGTTAATTTGCGCGGGGTTAGGTTAATGATAGTAAGATTCTCTCCCGCTGCTCGCTTATTGTTTAGCGTCGTTTGTTGAACTTCTTCTTGCTCCTGGTAACTGGAGGAGACCTGCGTCCTCTTACGCCACTGTCCCCCTCTCCTTGTGGGTCTCCGCTTTTTCATTCTGGCGGTTTCCCCCTGTTGCCTTTCTGCCAAGAGTGGCGAATGACCCGGAATTCGTCGTGAAAAAGGGATCTGTTGGAGGCCATACTTGAAGTACCCACGCTCTCATCTCCCGATTGCTCTGGAGTGGTCACCTCCCACTCCGAAGTGTCTTGTTGGCCAACTGCTTGAGGCACAGATTTCGTCTGGAGAGCCCTCCGGGGTGCGTCAAACTTCTTGGCAAACATTAACACTCTCCCCATCGCGTAATCGCGCTCGTCACGTTCGAATTTCTCTTGTTTCCTTTGTCTGATTTTTCCTTCGTAATTCTTTAGACGTTTCAGCATTTGTGCCCTCAGTTCCTCTTGTCTGCTTTTATTGTCATCTTTATCAATTTCAGCTTCAAGTTCCTCAATGGCTTTCCGAGCCTTCTCATGATTGCTCCAAGCGAATTTGATGAGGATATTGAGCATACCTTTACAGGAGTTGGCCGTATGCTCAGACCATTCCTCTAGCAGTTGCGGGTCCGGGTTCTCATAGGCCGGTATCGTATATGTACGAAGGCCCCTTGGGACCCTCTCTGCTTGCACATAATGTTGTAGGGACGTCCCCTCCCACCATTTGCGGATCTCCCGCTCGTAAAGCCTTTCAAGTGCAGTGAACTGAGTCCACAATGTGGTCACATTACGTTCTTCTCCTTGCGTTTTGATCAGCCCCGTGGTCGGTCTCTTTTTAAATACTTCCAAGGCCGCCTCACAGCGCTCTGAATTACTGTACATCGTATCAGCGATGTTCGTGATACGTCGCCGGAATCCGATTATATCGGATTACAATCCCCTCGTTCTGCCGTCAGTAGTTATTGCACATGTGTAGAGTCTCTTGTCACAGAAGCTCCTATATGTCATGCAATCCCACAGTCAATACTTTAGACGGCGGTGCGCGAAGCCAATATCATAGCTCCATAGGTTTTGCACCTTCTTCGCGCACTCGCGACGGGTAGCTTGCTCGGTGGTGCTCCGCTAACATGTACGCTCCCAAACTTGCATATTTCTCACAACAAGAAGAAAGCACTCACGGGGCAAGTCTAGGTCTTTATTCACGGACTCACAGCAACCAGACGCGTTTCGGCAGTCGCTTTTTCGATGGTAATCAGGCGCGCTGAAACGGCTTCATTTATTTCATTTACTTTCCCAACACCGACATGGGTTGACACAGAAGGGACAAACTCATATAAGAGCATAGCGCCATCTTGGAACGCACAAAATTCATACCATCAATGGTCACGGTGCATTCAAATTTAGCATATGTATATAGATACATATAAATATATATACAAGTAAACATTTATTATTTGAGCCTCCACTTATTGTTAATTATGGTTCTAACACAAATTCAGTAATGCTAGCTACAATTCCGCCCACCGATGGGCTACAATGCACCTAATTGTTAGAATTACGCTCACCGTAAATCAACCAGTTCCTTTGTCCAAAATCTTGTGTCATGTCTCATACATGAGTTAACACAGAGAAAGGACAAATACCTATAAAATCATGGCGCCATCTCTGAAAGTGCAAAATTCATTTCATTTAAGAGCATAGTGCAATAAATCTACATATATATATATATATAATAAATATGCACTCATTGAGCCTAACACATATTGACCATGGCGCAACAGCCATGGTCAATATGTGTTAGGCTCAATGAGTGCATATTTATTTATATATATATATATATATTGTAGATTTGTTGCACTATGCTCTTAAATTAAATGAATTTTGCACTTTCAGAGATGGAGCCATGATTTTATAGGTATTTGTCCTTTCTCTGTGTTAACTCATGTATGAGACATGACACAAAGATTTTGGACAAAGGAACTGGTTGGTTTTACGGTGAGAGCGTAATTCTAATAATTAGGTGCATTGTAGCCCATCGGTGTGCGGAATTGCTAACTAGCATTACGAATTTGTGTTAGAGCCATAATTAACAATAAGTGGAGGCTCAAATAGTAAATGTTTACTTGTATATATATTTATATTTATCTATATACATATGCTAAATTTGAATGCACTGTGACTATTGATGGTATGAATGTTGTACGTTCCAAGATGGCGCTATGCTCTTATATGAGTTTGTCCCTTCTCTGTGTCAACCCATGTCGGTGTTGGGAAAGTAAATGAAATAAATGAAGGCCGTTTCCGGCGCGCCTGATTACCATCGAAAAAGGCGACTGCCGAAACGCGTCTGGTTGCTGTGAGTCCGTGAATAAAAGACCTGGACTCGCCCCCGTGAGTGCTTTTCTTACTTGTTGTGAGAAATATGCAAGTTTGGGAGCGTACATGTTAGCGGGAGCACCACCCGCGAGAAAGCACCCGTCCGCGAGTGCGCGAAGAAGGTGCAAAACCTATGCAGCTATGATATATATATATATATATATATTATCTACTGGCGGTCGCCAGTAGATAGTTATAGTTAAAACCTATTATCCATAGGAAATCCGCGACATTCTATTTGAAATAACGTTGGCGCCGGTTGACGAATCTTCGCGAAAGTTTCCAACTTGTTGGGGCGCTCCGGTCCGCTCCTATCCTGAAAGTCTCGGGGTGATACGTCAAGCAGGGGCCGAGAAAAAAGGGGGGTCCCAAAACGCGTTTTCCCCATTCATTTTTCCATAGGAACCTTTAGTCGCAGCTACAGCCCGAACAGCTGAACGGAATTACACCAAATTTGGCAAAGAGGTAGCCCTTGGTTCAGTGTCGTGCCTTTTGCTTAAATGGTGTAAATCCGTTCAGTAGTTCCTGAGAAAATCAAAAGTAAAGTCACATATATATCTGGGCGGAGCCTAACCACACATGTCATCGTGAGATCTGATTGGCTGTCAGCACTTCATCCTGGAATTGCTGGCAGCCATCTTGGGACCAATATAAATGATAGTACCTCATTGAAATGCATTGTAGTGAATAGAAGATTTTGAGGGTCACCAAAAGGAGAATTATAAAGGGTGATAACAGGCTTTAGTTACATTAGAATTTATTTGTTGATGGTACCATACTAATTTTAGGAATTGTGGTGTATTCTAAGGTGATTTTACCATGTGAAAAACCTTCTGCTGGGATATCATGAATCATGTTTGAGAGAACACTATTTTCTCATGCTTGTCCCATGGAGGTTTGGAAGGTGCTCCAGAAGCTAAAATGAGAGCATATTTTCTGTAAATTCACATTATCTTTCTCACTCATGTGAGAATGAAGTCTGACATTCTCAGTAAAACATGTACATCCAACAAGGGCAGAGACTGTCAGTTGATTCCCTTGTGTTCTACTGCAGCTTCCCAGAGTGTTCTAAAGAACAACTAGAGTGCTAACAGCCTTACTTATGACAAAAGTATGGCACACCTGAAGCCATCTTGATTGGAATAAACTGGTAACACTTAAAACATTTAATTTAAAAAGGAACAAAATGATGGGGTTCATTTTGTCATAGAAATTATGGTTAGTGCTGTAGAAAGAAAAATTAGGACATGTTTCAAGTGTGATCTCAAATATCTTCCTGTTATATTTCAACAGGAGCAGCCTGTCAGTTGATGCCTTTGTGTTCTACTGCAGCTTCCCAGAGTGTTCTAAAGAACAACTAGAGCGTTAACAGCCTTACTTATGACAAAAGTGTGGCACACCTGAAGCCATCTTGATTGGAATAAACTGGTAACACTCAAAACATTTAATTTAAAAAGGAACAAAATGAGGGGGTTCATTTTGTCATAGAAATTATGGTTAGTGCTGTAGAAAGAAAAATTAGGACATGTTTCAAGTGTGATCTCATATATCTTCCTGTTATATTTCAACAGGAGCAGCCTGTCAGTTGATGCCTTTGTGTTCTACTGCAGCTTCCCAGAGTGTTCTAAAGAACAACTAGAGCGCTAACAGCCTTACTTATGACAAAAGTATGGCACACCTGAAGCCATCTTGATTGGAATAAACTGGTAACACTTAAAACATTTAATTTAAAAAGGAACAAAATGAGGGGGTTCATTTTGTCATAGAAATTATGGTTAGTGCTGTAGAAAGAAAAATTAGGGCATGTTTTAAGTGAGATCTCATATCCTCTTCTATTTCATTAGAAAATTCTGACATGCAGACTGAAACAATCACTTTCAATACCAGCAGCAGACTACCAGTTAACTCCCTGGTGAGCAGTAGCTTTACTCCAGTGATCTAATGAGCAACTAGAGTGCTAACATTCTGAATTTATGGCAGATGTGAGACACATCTGAATGCCTTCTTGATGGAATCAAAGTAAAAAACTGAAAGCATTTCCTACTGAGAAGACTGCAGTAAATGAAGAAATTAGGAAACTTCATAACAAAGAAGTCTTCCAAGATGGCCACCAGTGAAAAAAGAGCCCAAATGTAGCACAAATATTACCCAGATGTAGCCCACATATAGCCCAATGACAAAAGTGTGCAAAACACTTTTATTATTAGTTTTTTGCAGTTTTATGTAGTGCAGACTGGTCAGGAATTGGAGCATTGCATCTTAAAACATGACCCCCCTACACTACAAAAACACCACTGCACTACCTTAAACCCTAAAACACTACCCCAGCACGACCCCCTACACTACACAAGCACCACTGCACTATCCTAAACCCTAAAACACTACCCCCAGCACGACCCCCTACACTACCCAAACACCACTGCACTACCCTAAAACACTACCCCCAGCACGACCCCCTACACTGCCCGAACACCACTGCACTGCCCTAAACCCTGAAACACCAGCCCCTGCATGACCCCCTACACTGCCCGAACACCACTGCACTGCCCTAAACCCTGAAACACCACCCCTAGCACGACCCCCTACACTGCCCGAACACCACTGCACTGCCATAAACCCTGAAACACCACCCCTTCACGACCCCCTACACTGCCCGAACACCACTGCACTGCCCTAAACCCTGAAACACCACCCCCAGCATGACCCCCTACACTGCCCGAACACCACTGCACTGCCCTAAACCCTGAAACACTACCCCCAGCAAGACCCCCTACACTGCCCGAACACCACTGCACTGCCCTAAACCCTGAAACATCACCCCCAGCAAGACCCCCTACACTGCCCGAACACCACTGACCTAAACCCTGAAACACCACCCCCAGCACGACCCCCTACACTGCCCGAACACCACTGCACTGCCCTAAACCCTGAAACACTACCCCCAGCATGACCCCCTACACTGCCCGAACACCACTGCTCTGCCCAAAACCCTGAAACACCAGCCCCAGCACGACCCCCTACACTGCCCGAACACCACTGCACTGCCCTAAACCTTGAAACACCAGCCCCTGCACGACCCCCTACACTGCCCGAACACCACTGCACTACCCTAAACCCTGAAACATCACCCCCAGCACGACCCCCTACACTGCCCGAGCACCACTGCACTGCCCTAAACCCTGAAACACCAGCCCCAGCACGACCCCCTACACTGCCCGAACACCACTGCACTGCCCTAAACCGTGAAACACCAGCCTCAGCACGACCCCCTACACTGCCTGAACACCACTGCACTGCCCTGAACCCTGAAACACCAGCCCCAGCACAACACCCTACACTGCCCGAACACCACTGCACTGCCCTAAACCCTGAAACACCACCCCGTGCATGACCCCCTACACTGCCCGAACACCACTGCACTTCCCTAAACCATGAAACACCACCCCCAGCGCGACCCCCTACACTGCCCGAACACAACTGCACTGCCCTAAACCCTGAAACACCACCCCCTGCACAACCCCCTACACTGCTCGAACACTACTGCACTGCCCTAAACCCAGAAACACCATCCCCAGCACGACCCCCTATACTGCACGAACACCACTGCACTGCCCTAAACCCTGAAACACTACCCCCAGCAAGACCCCCTACACTGCCCGAACACCACTGCACTGCCCTAAACCCTGAAACATCACCCCCAGCAAGACCCCCTACACTGCCCGAACACCACTGCCCTAAACCCTGAAACATCACCCCCAGCAAGACCCACTACACTGCCCGAACACCACTGCACTGCCCTAAACCCTGAAACACCAGCCCCAGCACGACCCCCTACACTGCCCGAACACCACTGCACTACCCTGAAACACCACCCCCTGCACGACCCCCTACACTGCCCGAACACCACTGTACTGCCCTAAACCCTGAAACCCCACCCCCAGCATGACCCCCTACACTGCCAGAACACCACTGCACTGCCCTAAACCCTGAAACACCACCCCCTGCACGACATCCTACACTGCCCGAACACTACTGCACTGCCCTAAACCCTGAAACACCAGCCCCAGCACGACCCCCTACACTGCACGAACACCACTGCACCGCCCTAAACCCTGAAACAGTACCCCCAGCAAGACCCCCTACACGGCCCGAACACCACTGCACTGCCCTAAACCCTGAAACATCACCCCCAGCAAGACCCCCTACACTGCCCGAACACCACTGCACTGCTCTAAACCCTGAAACACCACTCCCAGCACGACCCCCTACACTGCCCGAACACCACTGCTCTGCCCAAAACCCTGAAACACCAGCCCCAGCACGACCCCCTACACTGCCCGAACACCACTGCACTGCCCTAAACCCTGAAACACCACCCCCAGCAAGACCCCCTACACTGCCCGAACACCACTGCACTGCTCTAAACCCTGAAACACCACCCCCAGCACGACCCCCTACACTGCCCGAACACCACTGCTCTGCCCAAAACCCTGAAACACCAGCCCCAGCACGACCCCCTACACTGCCCGAACACCACTGCACTGCCCTAAACCCTGAAACACCAGCCCCAGCACGACCCCCTACACTGCCCGAACACCACTGCACTGCCCTAAACCCTGAAACACCACCACCAGCACGACCCCCTACACTGCCCGAACACCACTGCCCTAAACCCTAAAACACCAGCCCCAGCACGACCCCGTACACTGCCCGCACACCACTGCACTGCCCTAAACCCTGAAACACCAGCCCCAGCACAACCCCGTACACTGCCCGAACACCACTGCATTGCCCTAAACCCTGAAACACCAGCCCCAGCACGACTGCCTACACTGCCCGAAAACTACTGCACTGCCCTAAACCCTGAAACACCACCCCCAGCAAGACTACCTACACTGGCCGAACAACACTGCACTGCCCAAAACCCTGAAACACCACCCCCTGCACGACCCCCTACACTGCCCAAACACTACTGCACTGCCCTAAACCCTGAAACACCACCCCTCAGCACGACACCCTATACTGCCCGAACACCACTGCACTGCCCTAAACCCTGAAACACCACCCCAGCACGACCCCCTACACTGCACGAACACCACTGCACTAAACCCTGAAACACCACCCCCTGCACGACCCCCTACACTGCCGGAACACCACTGCACTGCCCTAAACCCTGAAACACCACCCCCAGCACGACCCCCTACACTGCCCTAACACCACTGCACTGCCATAAACCCTGAAACATCACCCCCAGCACAACCCCCTACACTGCCTGAGCACCATTGCTCTGCCTTAAACCCTGAAACACTAGCCCCAGCACGACCCCCTACACTGCCCGAACACCACTGCACTGCCCTAAACCCTGAAACACCACCCCCAGCACGACCCCCTACACTGCCCGAACACCACTGCACTGCCCTAAACCCTGAAACACGAGCCCCAGCAAGACCCCCTACACTGCCCGAACACTACTGCACTGCCCTAAACCCTGAAACACCCGCCCCAGCACGACCCCCTACACTACCCGAACACCACTGCACTGCCCTAAACCCTGAAACACCAGCCCCAGCACCACCCCCTACAATGCCCGAACACCACTGTACTGCCCTAAACCCTGAAACACCACCCCCTGCACCGCCCCCTACACTGCCCGAACACCACTGCACTGCCCTAAACCCTGAAACACCACCCCCTGCACGACCCCCTACACTGCCCGAACACCACTGCACTGCCCTAAACCCTGAAACACCAGCCCCAGCACAACCCCGTACACTGCCCGAACACCACTGCACTGCCCTAAACCCTGAAACACCAGCCCCAGCACGACTGCCTACACTGCCCGAAAACTACTGCACTGCCCTAAACCCTGAAACACCACCCCCAGCAAGACTACCTACACTGGCCGAACAACACTGCACTGCCCAAAACCCTGAAACACCACCCCTGCACGACCCCCTACACTGCCCAAACACTACTGCACTGCCCTAAACCCTGAAACACCACCCCTCAGCACGACACCCTATACTGCCCGAACACCACTGCACTGCCCTAAACCCTGAAACACCACCCCAGCACGACCCCCTACACTGCACGAACACCACTGCACTAAACCCTGAAACACCACCCCCTGCACCTCCCCCTACACTGCCGGAACACCACTGCACTGCCCTAAACCCTAGAACACCACCCCCTGCACCGCCCCCTACACTGCCCGAACACCACTGCACTGCCCTAAACCCTGAAACACCACCCCTGCACCGCCCCCTACACTGCCCGAACACCACTGCACTGCCCTAAACCCTGAAACACCACCCCCAGCATGACCCCCTTTACTGCTCGAACACCACTGCTCTGCCCTAAACCCTGAAACACCACCCCCAGCATGACCCCCTACACTGCCCGAACACCACTGCCCTAAACCCTGAAACACCACCCCTGCACGACCCCCTACACTGCCCGAACACCACTGCACTGCCCTAAACCCTGAAACACCACCGCCTGCACGACCCCCTACACTGCCCGAACACCACTGCACTGCCCTAAACCCTGAAACACCACCCCCAAGACGACCCCCTACACTGCCCAAACACCACTGTACTGCCCTAAACCTTAAAACACCACCCCCAGCACGACCCCCTACACTGCCCGAACACCACTGCACTGCCCTAAACCCTAGAACACTACCCCCAGCATGACCCCCTACACTACCCGAACACCACTGCACTACCCTAAACCCTAAAATACTCCCGCAGCACGACCCCCTACACTACCCGAACACAACTGCACTGCCCTAAACCCTAAAACACTCCCCCCAGCACGACCCCCTACACTGCCCAAACACTACTGCACTGCCCTAAACCCTGAAACACCACCCCTCAGCACGACACCCTACACTGCCGGAACACAACTGCACTGCCCTAAACCCTGAAACACCACCCCCAGCACGACCCCCTTTACTGCTCAAACACCACTGCACTGCCCCAAACCCTGAAACACCACCCCCAGCATGACCCCCTACACTGCCCGAACACCACTGCCCTAAACCCTGAAACACCACCCCTGCACGACCCCCTACACTGCCCGAACACCACTGCACTGCCCTAAACCCTGAAACACCACCCCCTGCACGACCCCCTACACTGCCCGAACACCACTGCACTGCCCTAAACCCTGAAACACCACCCCCAGCACGACCCCTACACTGTCCGAACACCACTGCACTGCCCTAAACCCTAAAACACCACCCCCAGCACGACCCCCTACACTGCCCGAACACCACTGCACTGCCCTAAACCCTAGAACACTACCCCCAGCATGACCCCCTACACTACCCGAACACCACTGCACTACCCTAAACCCTAAAATACTCCCCCAGCACAACCCCCTACACTACCCGAACACGACTGCACTGCCCTAAACCCTAAAACACTCCCCCAGCACGACCCCCTACACTACCCGAACACCACTGCACTGCCATAAACCCTAAAACACTCCCCCAGCACGACCCCCTACACTACCTAAACACCACTGCACTGCCCTAAACCCTAAAACACTACCCCCGCATGACCCCCTACACTACCCAAATACCAATGCACTACCCTAATCCCTAAAACACTACCCCCGCACAACCCCTACACTACCCAAAGACCACTGCACTACCCTAAACTCTAAAACAATACCCCCACACGACTCCCTACACTACCCAAAGACCACTGCACTACCCTAAACCCTAAAACACGACCTCCTACACTACACAAACACCACTGCACTACCCTAAACCCTAAAAAACTACCCCAGCACGAACCCCTACACTACCCAAACACCACTGCACTACCCTAAACCATAAAACACTACCCCCAGCAGTACCCCATACGCTACCCAAACACCACTGCACTACCCTAAACCCTAAAACACTACCCCCAGCAGTACCCCCTACACTACCCAAACACCATTGCACTACCCTAAACCCTAAAACACTACCCCCAGCACTATCCCCTACACTACCCAAACACCACTGCACTACCCTAAACCCTAAAACCCTAAAACACTAACCCCCAGCACGACCCCCTACACTACCCAAACACCACTGTACTACCCTAAACCCTAAAACACTCCCCCCCGCACCACTCCCTACACCACCCAAACACCACTGCACTACCCTAAACCCTAAATCTACCCCCAGCATGACCCCCTACACTACACAAACACCACTGCACTACCCTAAACCCTAAAACACTCCCCCCAGCACGACTCCCTACACTACCCAAACACCACTGCACTACCCTAAACCCTAAATCTACCCCCAGCATGACCCCCTACACTACACAAACACCACTGCACTACCCTAAACCCTAAAACACACGCCCCAGCACGACCCTCTTCACTACCTAAACACAACTGCACAATATGTTACAGGCGTTGCAACGCAGGCCTGTGGTGCTTACTGGAAGTACCTGGTGGGCTAGTTGGGCCCCAGGGACTCTCAGGATTCAAGGTGACCTAATCCCCCAACTTAAAACGCGCCACGGGGCGCGTTTGCACAGTGGTGAAGGGAGGGGCGGGGCCTCAGGTGACATGTGCGCAAACACGCCCTGTGGTGCGTTTTAAGTTGGGGAGTTAATCCCTTTGAATCCTGGGGCCAACTAGCCCACCAGGTACCTTCAGTAAGCACAACAGAGTTGCGTTGCAGAGAGGTGAAAAAAGGTGCGTGGCCTCGGAACGCCTCTCTGCAACTCAGCTCTGTGGTCCTAACTGTAGGTACCTGGGGGCTAGTTGGGCCCCAGGGACCCTCAGGATTCAAGGGGACTTAATCCCGCAACTTAAAACGCGCCACGGGGCGCGTTTGCACACATGTCACCTCAGGCCCCCCTCCCTTCACCACTGTGCAAACGCGCACTGGCTCTGGTTAGTCAGAGTCAGTTACCACCAGTACCCGTCTGAAAAAGTTGTGGGCACAGGATGATTTTGCAACAAGGCCTCTTTCTGCTCCTCTGTTGGTTCTTTCTGCACATCTTTTGCTTCTTTCTGTGCGTTTTTTCTTCTTTCTTCACATGTCCTACCTCTGTTGGCATAGTTAGAAACTAGCATTTAAAAAACCTTTGAAATTCACTTAAAAATCATAGGTTTCAGGCACGTTATAGTTAGAAATTAGCATTTAAAAACCTTTGAAATTCACTGAAAAAACCATAGGTTTCAGGCACGTTATAGTTAGAAATTAGCATTTAAAAAACCTTTGAAATTCACTGAAAAAAACATAGGTTTCAGGCACGTTATAGTTAGAAATTAGCATTTAAAAACCTTTGAAATTCACTGAAAAAACCATAGGTTTCAGACACATTATAGTTAGAAATTAGCATTTAAAAAACCTTTGAAATTCACTGAAAAACCATACGTTTTAGGGACAGTTATAGTTAGTTGGACATTGCACTCGTACAAAACCCGTGAAATTCCCCTGTTATAGTTAGTTCAGCTAACTATAACTCGCGCCCCGCAATGCACTGCTGATGACGTCACATATTACATCACTCATGACATGGTCAGTGACATCACTGATGACATCACTGATGACATCTCAAATGACATCACTGATGACATCATCCATGTGATAATTTCATGCATCTTCTCACACCCTAATATAACTTTTGATACACCCACTCTAAATTACAGACTGCCATTCTCAAAACCATAGACACTCCAACACCAAAAACTACATACCCACTCACTGATTCTTAGGTCTATACACACATCCACTCACTCACCTGTACAGTCACTCATACTTACAGTCACTCAGTACAGGACTATCATATGCACTCATACACCTATATAAACACTCACACACCGCCACTCATCCATAGAGGTACTCACACAGATAGTCAGTCATGCAAAAATTAATCACACACCCATTTACTCACCTATACAGTTATACACACACCAGCTCACTTACTCATACAAATACTAGCACATTCTTACGCTCTTATACAATAACTGATACAAGCACACACGCATCCATACAGCCACTCTCACAATAACACACTCTCACTTATAGCCATTTAAATACTCTAACACACATATATACTGCCTTTTACATATGTAGTTACTCGCACATGTACCACTGAGATATACATTCACTCACTAACGCACCCATACACACACTCACCCACCCAAGCAGTCCATCACAGATGCACTCTTGAAATCATGCACCCAGTGAAGCACCCACTCACACATCTATGTATAGAGTCACACACACCCCACCCACACAAACACTCAGGCAGCCATACAGATACTCAGAGAACCAATTAATAACCCATATAGACACTCATGTAGCTATTCGCAAATCCATGCATCCACTTACACACCAATAAACAGACGGATACAGACATTCACACAGTTTAGTCACTAACCCATGCATTCAGTAAGATACGTTTAATCACTCACTTGTAGAGTCAGTCACTCACGTACTAAATCATCCATTCAGACACTTATACACCCACTCATTCTTCAATACGCCTTTCCCTATATATATTAAACATATTTAAACTTTACAGAAACACAGTCACTGGATGATGTCATCAGTGATGTCATTTGAGATGTCATCAGTGATGTCATCAGTGATGTCACTGACCATGTCATGAGTGATGTAATATGTGACGTCATCAGCAGTGCATTGTGGGCGCGAGTTATAGTTAGCTGAACTAACTATAACAGGGGAATTTCACGGGTTTTGTACGAGTGCAATGTCCAACTAACTATAACTGTCCCTAAAACGTATGGTTTTTTCAGTGAATATAGATATAGATATATATATATATCTATATCTATATATATATATAAATTTCAATATACAAAATTCATTTCAGGATTAATATTATATCTTAAAAATGTAATGTGCCGCACTCTGCTTTTATGAAGTTGAAACAAAAGTTATTTTTGAAACTATACATGGGGGAAATTTCTTTAATGTTTGTAGTTGTTTTTGGATGCATAACTACATTTGCATATCATTTCAATATGTGCCACATGGTCATTTTGATATATTTTGTACTTCTCGTGATCATAGCCTCTAAACGACCTGAAATTTTTTAAATTTCATATGATTATATCCCTGTTTGCATCAATCAATCAATGTATCAGAACATTTGTAAAGCGCACTACTCACCCGTGAGGGTCTCAAGGCACTAGGGGGCGGGGGGGGGTGCTGCTACTGCTCAAACAGCCAGGTCTTGAGTAGCCTCCTGAAGGTTAGCAGGTCCTGGGTCTGCCGTAGGAGGATGGGGAGGGTGTTCCAGGTCTTGGCGGCGAGGTGGAAGAATGATCTGCCGCCGGTGGTCGCATAACTACATTCTTTCTGGTCGGTCAACATAAATTCAGGGCTGCAGTTGATACCAGGGGCCAAATTACAGAAAGTGCCCCAGGGGCGCAACAGGCATGTGGTCTGCTTTGTACGCCTCCGGGGCACTTTAGTATTACAGAAGGGGCCACAGACGCTTGTGGGGTCCCTTCTGTAATACAGATAGCTCTGGCGCACATGTATCAAATGCGCTATCTCAAACAGTGGTTTCCCTAATTTGCATAGGGAGGTGGCCCCAAGCAAATGAGGGAATGTCTTTACCTCTGCACCCGCACTGTATTATGGACGTGGGCGCAAAGCCAAGGAAGCTGTCAGGAGGCGCACTGAAAGAGTGCCACAAAAAGGTGGTGTACTGTCAGTTCGCCCCTTGATGGCAACCCTTTGGAAGGGGAAAGGGGTCCTATGGATGCAAAGGGATCGCTAATCCCTCTTTAAAGTGCAGATGTGTTGCTGCCTGCACAGTGAAACACGGAGCGACTTCGAAGTAGTTGCACCGTATTTCACTAGAATGCGCTGTCCCCAGGGCAGCACGAGTTTGTGGCTGCCTTTGGGGCAGGGCTTTCACTGTAATAGGGTGCACTTTTGCTGTTTGCACATGGCGCACCTGTTTTAAGGTGCACTGTGGTGCAAACAGGAAAAGTGTGCCCTACGTGTAATAGGGCCTCAGATGTTTATAGTCATCAACTAGACAGAGTCAGCAGAAGCTGAGTTCCTGTGGAGCTTTGTTCAGGGAAGGTTCATATCCTCATTGCAACAGATGTGGGATTCATGGTGTAGTCGTTGAAAACATCAAATTTGTTATCAGCTACGATGACAATGATTTGTTATCAGGTCCGAGAACTAAGTACTTTATAAAATAGACAGGGGGTAGTGGTGGCACAGACAGTCGCACATCAGAAGAACAAAGAAGTGTAAAGGTGGGCAGCGTGTTGGCAAACTCCAAGTATGAGAAAGAATTAGTTTAGGTGCCAATCAGGGTAACAGAAACATCCCATTACCTTGGGTGTGGATGCAAGGTTCTCCGAAAAGATTGCCATGCTAAACTTTAGACAGACAGATGTGCCCCGGCACTCAACAATCTTACTACAACATTGATTATTTTAAGTTGAAACACAAGATCTATGTATTCTTCGATTGCCCAAATCACAGGATATGACAATATTTGGATTTGTACTGGGGTTCTCTCAAATTTAATAGTCGGTGTGACATTTAGTCAATACATACTGTACATATATTCATACAAGAAAAATATTTTTTCAAAAAATTTCATGTTTATACAGTTATTTGTTCAAGGTCCAGTTCTTGTTGCTGGAAGAACAGAATAGCACGGTGAAATAGAGACATGACAGCCGACACGTGTTTTGTTACATTTGTAACTTCTTCAAGGCTGCAATAATAGTAATAGCATTTATGAATAATTGATTTAAGGGACATTTAGTAAATACATATGAATCAACCAAGTACCGTTTTATACACAGAAAGTAAAGGCGAAGGCCCAAGTGAAGAAAATCTCAGAGTGATGTGAGAGAGTACAAAAAAGCTGTAGCATTAGTGAGACGTGTGCATATCAATGGACCATTATATCATTCTCAATAGGGATAGTAGGACAGGTGGGAAAATAGGACTTAAGTGTAGTAAAATCTGGTAAGGAAAGGTAGATATACTCAGAAGACAACATGCGGAGCAAGCAACACCCGAAAGTGAGTACTATTCATGGTAAAACACAATTTTTTTAATAGTGCGTGCTGGAACCTAAGCCCAATATCATATGGTAAGGAGGGTTCTAACCTTAGCTACGTAAGGGGGGCGATCCTTAAATGTTCATAGAGAATCCACCAATGTCGTGTCATCTTTATAACGAAAAAGAGTAGCCAAGAAATAAGTCCTAAGACATAAAGGTAAATAGTTATATGTAGCCGGTATATCCTTAATGACTAGTTAAGAGAAGATAAGGTATAAATAAGCACCTTCTATGTGCTGTTTGAAATCTGTTGATGTCTTTCAAACGTCGTGGAAGAGCCACAGGGAGAAAATATTTCAGCAGTTCATGTGGTCTAGACTTCTCAACTGAGATTGCAAACACATAAGTAAAATAAAACTGTGATTAAAAGAAGAAGAAAAGAAGCTGCAGGCATTCTTCTATTACAATGGTCCGATTTAATTAACTGTAAAAAGTCACTCACGCATTAAAGTGCTAGTCAGAGAGAGCGTAGGATATGGGCATGAACTCGTCACAATTCATGAGTCAATTCTCCAAATAGGTAGTCCTCCATTCCTAATATGTGCAAGGTTGTCCTGGTAATCAAAATATAAGACATATGTGCAAAATGATATATCGAAGTTTGCGCTTGGTGTTCGAAAAGACATTAGTGCTAATGTGTCACTTACGTCAAAATATGTTGTATGCCTGTAAGTTGCGTGATTAAAAAAGTAGAGGTACACGCAATGTGCAACTGAAGGGCAGTGATACGTCCTTCTAGATAAATAGAAAATCCTGTATTAGATGCGGAGATTTTAGATTGTATAGATATGTTACTTCATTATCTATTTAATGCAGTATAACAAATTCCAGTACCAAAGTATAAATGCCCCAGTATCTGTAGTAACATTTAAGAGAATTTACCAAATAAGGTACAATCTGTATCTGTTTAATACGGTTTGAGAGCCTGTACCAAAATATGAAGCGCCCATGTATCTATAGTGAACATTAGAAGAGTTTGCCAAGTAAGATAAGGTCGACCATACTATGTTAAGCTGAGTCCCAGAGGGCGGCCAACCCATTTAAGAGGTAGAAGAGAAGAAGGTAAAAGGTCTGAAATAAATAAAACTTACTTATTAGTCTATTGTTTGTCAACTCTGAGCTGAAGTATGCCCCTGTAAATAAAGATGAAATACCTGAATATAGTTACAAAACCATCCCCAAAGTCGGACTGTTTGAGCTAAAGTTACATAAAACATTTCAGGGGAAAGTGTTTCCCCTAATGGCTCCACAAACACTTACCTGTAACTATTCAGATGAGTCTGCTGTCTTGTGGCACACTGGTCCATCCAAGTAAGGAGCCGGGTGCAAGTGAAGCCTTCGTATATAAAGGTACGCGGCAAGTGTGGAGGGTCATCCGACCCAGGAAGTAAAAAATGGCAGACAGGCATTGATCTTCAAAATAGAAAAGAGACTAGTGAGTCCATGTTTGGTGCATGGCGGCCATTTTGAAGTGGGTCCCCATGCCTATAGTTATTATGAGGAACTTAAACGTAACACTAAGGAGGGATAATAGTGTAAAACTGCCAGAGAGATCTATATCAATTATTCTCTCAGTTATTTTGAAGTAAAAAATGGCAAACAGGCATCGATTTTAGAAATAAAAAAGAGACTAGTAAGACTAGTAAGTCCATGTTGGAAGCATGGCGGGCATTTTAGAGTGGCAAACAGGCATCAATTTCAGAAATAGAAAAGAGACTAGTAAATCCATGTTGGATGCATGGCGGCCATTTTGGAGTGGGTCCCCATGTCCAGTAGTTACTATGAGGAACTTAAGCATACCCGTAAGGAGGGATAGAAGTATAAAGCTGCCAGAGAGATCTATATCCATTATTCTTTCAGTTATTTCGATGTATAAGACTCAAGAAAATAAAGGTGACAACAGGAAGCATGAAAAGTAGTAAAAGAGGGAGTGCATGGCGGCCATTCAGAGTGGGTACCTGATCACAGTGGATATAGCAAGGAATTTATAAGTGAAGGGAAATGTGATTTTAGAACACTGCCAGAGTGCTAAGATCCAAGTTTAACGGTCAAAAGTCCATAGTTATATATGAATCAAAAAGTATAAGGCGCCAAGTGTATCAATAGGTCCAATAGCAATGGTCCCAGTCCGTTGTTTAGTGCGAGCTATGCGTCTGTAAATATAGATGTGGAATAGGATAGATGTGACAGACGACACCAAGTGTATCACCTAAGCCCATTTGTAAGAGGTATACAGTAGTAGGTTGACACATTGGTTGGGGTAACCTGTCCATATTGAATGTCTATCACAAGTAACAGAGCTATCCATTCTTAGAACAGAAAACAGTAATAGTAAAGTGATAGTCAGTATACATCAAGTCCCCGCATTCCCAACCTATTCCGCCATACAGAAACAGTGCAATGTTATAAATGTACATTGTAATACACCTTAAGAAGTAACATTCTGTTATCAGGGCTACCCATGCGTTGGTGTAGAAATGTCATTCTGTTGGAAACACATGTAGTTCCCTGTCAATGTTCAGGCCCATATCCACAGCCCGTAACTTCAAACTGTGTTTCTGCTCGTCTAAGGGCTAGCCTCACTTATGTGTTTGCAATCTCAGTTGAGAAGTCTAGACCACATGAACTGCTGAAATATTTTCTCCCTGTGGCTCTTCCATGATGTTTGAAAGACATCAACAGATTTCAAACAGCACATAGAAGGTGCTTATTTATACCTTATCGTCTCTTAACTAGTCATTAAGGATATACCGGCTACATATAACTATTTACCTTTATGTCTTAGGACTTATTTCTTGGCTACTCTTTTTCGTTATAAAGATGACATGACATTGGTGGATTCTCTATGAACATTTAAGGATCGCCCCCCTTACGTAGCTAAGGTTAGAACCCTCCTTACCATATGATATTGGGCTTGGTTTCCAGCACGCTCTAATCAAAAAATTGTGTTTTATCATGAATAGTACTCACTTTTGTGTGTTGCTTGCTCCGCATTTTGCCTTCTGAGTATATCTACCTTTCCTTACTAGATTTTACTACACTTAAGTCCTATTTTCCCACCTGTCCTACTATCCCTATTGAGAATGATATAATGGCCCATCCATTGATATGCACACGTCTCACTAATGCTACAGCATCTTTGTACTCTCTCACATCACTCTGATATTTTATTCACATGGGCCTTCGCCTTTACTTTCTGTGTATAAAACAGTACTGGGTTGATTCATATGTATTTACTAAATGTCCCTTAAATCAATTATTCATAAATGTTATTTCTATTATTGCAGCCTTGAAGAAGTTACGAATGTAACGAAACACGTGTCGGCTGTCATGTCTCTATTTCACCGTGCTATTCTGTTCTTCCAGCAACAAGAACTGGACCTTGAAAAATAACTGTATAAACATGAAATGTTTTTGAAAAATCTTTTTCTTGTATGAATATATGTACAGTATGTATTGACTAAATGTCACACTGATTATTAAATTTGAGAGAACCCCAGTACAAATCCAAATATTGTCATATCCTGTGATTTAAGCGATCGAAGAATACACAGATCTTGTGTTTCAATTTTTAAAAATCAATGCTGTAGTAATATTGTTGAGTGCCGGGGTACATCTGTCTGTCGAGAACTAAGTACATTGGATTTGTCAAATTGCTCGAAGCATAAATAAGGGCATTGTCTACACCTTCTTCACTCCAGAGACAGACTCTGGAGCTTACTAAAGTTTTAGGGAGTCCAACCAGGCCATCAACCTCTAACTCATGAAGCTGGTTGACCATGGCCATGGTGCTGAAGGATGAAGGGGTTATTTTCAATATCACAGCAATTAAATTTCAAACAACCCTAACTTGATGTATCAGGATGAGTACAACAGAGGTTCAGAGGACTGTGATAGTGGAAGGGATCGGGGTGATTTTAATGTGGCCAACTGCAGCAACTATGGGGATAGGGGTAGTCAACCAAAACAGTTCGAGTACAACCAGCCATCTTATGGAGCTTCCTGAGCCCCATATGGTGCAAACACTTTGGAGGTCAAGTTTATAATACTGTGAATTGCAACATTGGTTTTAAATGATTTGGTGCAATCTTTCTGCCTTCTACAGAACCAAAACAGTGCAAGTAGATGTTAGGATAAAATTATCCTGATACTTTTTTCACTTTTTTCACTTGATGGTTTTTTCTTTCGGCCAAGGTAGGTAGTCATTTGTTTCCCTTAACTGCCCTCTTTCCTAGAGTAGGGTCAATGATGTGGAGCCCTCTTATCATCATCTTAATGTAGGGAGTCTGGGGGAGTATTGGAGCTCAGATGGCAATGTTCTGCAGCACAAGGAAAGACATCTGTCATATTCCTTTACAATGTCAGGGTGATGGTAAGGGCCTGATTACTTTCCTGTGGTTCAGCAAGTACTGAACAGCTCAAATCCCTTGTTGCTGGCTAGTCATCCATTCTTTGGTATATATGTATGTATGCATATGGTATTTCTATAGCACAGATCTAGCCAAAAGGCAGGGCAGCACTGGACATGGTCAAAGACAAGCATAAAGTCAATGAGTAATAGAAGAAGTAGATGGTTTGTGGGCTTGTAATGTATTGTGATGTAGTATTCTTTAAAGAAGTGAGTCTTCAACTTATTCCTAAATTGGAGTTGTGTTGGTGTGGTCCTGGTAGATACGGTGATGTTGTTCCAGATCCTGGGTGCATAGAAGGAAAAGGCCTGGTGTCTTCCCAGTCTGCAGTCTAATGCTGTCCTACCTGTGAGTGTGTCAAAAACCACCAAATATGGTGAGCTTGTCTGCAAGGTATGCAGGGTGCTAGTTGTTATTGCCCTGTAAATGATATGTCTGATTTTGAAAATAGTGCAGGCCAGCATGGGAAGCTAACGGAGTTCAATCAGGATGAGGGTGATGTTATCATATTTTTTCAGGCCCTGGATAATACTGCTGCAGCATGTAAGATGCCCCTAAGGGGTGCCAGTGAGTAGTCTCGGAGGCCATGGAGTATGGCATCATCCTCATCATCCAGATGCAAGAGTACAATTGCTTGAACAGAAGTTCTGAAGTCGGTTTCTGAAAGAAACAGTTTGAATTTCATTGATAGGGAGAGATGATACCAGGTTGTCTTTATGTTTTGGCATTGTGTTCCTGGATGATGAGGTTGGTGTCTAGGATAAGTCCAAGTGACTTGGCACTCTGTGAAAGTTGGGATTTAAACCCATCGTGGTCCATGTTATTGAGCCAGGTTTGTACTGTTTCTTGTTTGTTGTTCTTAGCACACAGCAAGAAATTTGTCTTGGTTGGGCTGAGTGTCTGAAAAGTTTCAGCACTCCGTCCATCGTCTCTTTGTGTTTGCATTGTTTGCCCATAGTTGGCAGAGTATGCCCAGACGTGGGTCCCTTGCTCACTTTGCCACTGGATTCAAGCTAGCCTGGCTGATGAGGGGTGTTACCCCGAAACTGGTCCCAGGATGCTTGTTTCCGGATCAGGGATGACCTGGCTTGGCAGTTTGGGCTGGACTGTTCCCATGAGGCACAGGGTGATGACTGATTTGCATATAGTTGGGTCTGAACTGAGGTGGCGAAGTGAGCTAAAGAACGATAATGGATTCAACCCAGATCTGTGACGGGGGTGAGTGTCTGAAAAGTTTCAGCGCTCCGTCCATCGTCTCTTTGTGTTTGCTTTGTTTACCCTAAGTTGGCAGGGTATGCCCAGACGTGGGTCCCTTGCTCACTTTGCCACTGGATTCAAGCTAGCCTGGCTGATGAGGGGTGTTAGCCCAAAACCGGTCCCAGGATGCTTGTTTCCGGTTCAGGGAAGACCTGGCTTGGCAGTTCCGGCTGTACTGTTCCCATGAGGCTCAGGATCAAGACTGATTTCCATATAGCTGGGTCTGAACTGAGGTGGCGAAGTGAGCTAAAGAACGATGATGGATTCAACCCAGATCTGTGACTGAGGGTGAGTGTCTGAAACGTTTCAGCGCTCTGTCCATCGTCTCTTTGTGTTTGCTTTGTTTGCCCTATCTTGGCAGGGTATGCCCAGACATGGGTCCCTTGCTCACTTTGCCACTGGATTCAAGCTAGCCTGGCTGATATGGGGTGTTACCCTGAAACTGGTCCCAGGATGCTTGTTTCCTGTTCAGGGAAGACCTGGTTTGGCAGTTGGGGCTGGACTGTTCCCATGAGGCACAGGGCAAGACTGATTTGCATATAGCTGGGTCTGAACTGAGGTGGCGAAGTGAGCTAAAGAACGATGATGTATTCAACCCAGATCTGTGACTGGGGGTGAGTGTCTGAAAAGTTTCAGTGCTCCGTCCATCGTCTCTTTGTGTTTGCTTGGTTGGGCTGAGATTCAGGTAGGTGCGGGACATCCAGGTCTGGATGATGTGCAAGTAGTGTTTGAGGCACTGGTTGTCTGAAGCAGAGATGACTTACAAGTAGAGTTGTGTAGTATCAACATATTGGTGAATCTTGATGCTGTTATATGTGAGTAGAGCACAGAGCAGCTCCATATAAAGGTTGAATAGGACAGGAGACACTATAGAACTCTGGAGGGCTCCAAAGGTGATAGGGATCTTATGTGACCTGAAGGTGCTCATGTCAACAAACTGGTGTCTGTTGTTGTATTTCTTTTGAGGCTATTCTGTTAAAATGTAGTAGTCTATCCTTATTCTTGTCATTTGGACCACTTGTGATTCCAGATATTTTGGGAGCAACACAGGCGATGTAAGCACTTTTATTTTGGCACAAGAAGGTGGAGCAGATAAAAAAAAAATGGGTCTTTGTAGAAAGTCTTTCACTGGGTTAAATATAAGCATTTTATTTGAATATTGAATTTCTTCATCCCTCTGGATGAGCAACCCCATGGGTACAAGTGTTGAGTAATGAATTAATTGGTAGCAGTCATTCTTAATAAGTACTCCACTTTATTTCCCCACCTGATGGCCAACAGTGTTTGCCTGGAACATGCATTTAATCTTGAGAGTCATACTTGAACTATAATTTTATGTTCTTCCAGAAAATAGCAGACTTCTTCTTTGTTTACCTCTTCAGCAAATAATATTTCCAAATGTATATGGTTCCTTTTAATACTACATTTTTTCTTTGTAGATATGAATAAAATATCTGCCCAAAGTTGAAAAAATAGATGGGATTTTCTATCAGACACTCCTGTTACTGTGCCCTTTTGTCACTCGACCTAATGTTCTTCAAAATGGTCATTACGATTGACAGGATAAAGAATTTGTAATAACGAAAGAATTAAAGTTCCATGATTTGTAAATCGTACTTAGGTTAGTAGAAAATGAATTATTTAATGATTTATGTTAAATGGGAAACAACCATTACATCGCGGACATTTCAATGCATGCCATTACAATGCGATTATCACAACGCAGATACCATTACAACGAATTACCATTACACAGTAAACTTTTACCAGGCATATGCCTTACAACGAATTTCGTTGTAAAGGCATATGCATTTTAAAGGTAAGTAGTAAAGAAGTATGGGTTTTTAGGGCTTAGAGTGGATATGGGTTTTTGGGTGGCAAGGGTATTTTTAGGGCTTAGGTGGGCTTGGGTTTTTGGGTGGCAATGGTACTTTTAGGGCTTAGTTTGGGTTTTTGGGTGGCAGGGGTAATTTTAGGGCTTAGGGTAAGCCCGGGCGTAGTTTGCGTAGTAGCACTTCACGTAGCTACGTGAAGTACAGCTTGAACTACACGTAGCTATGCAAATTGCATAGTGCGTAGCTGTGTGCTTGACTGCACTGTACAATAATTACCAAAAGCAAACTTGTACAGTGCAAGTTAAGATAAAATAAATATCTCTGTCTTTATATGCTAAAAATGCATATAGTCATTTCACTAAAGTGAAAACAAAAAGTTAACAAGCAGTGAGAGAGGTGATGATTTTGGTATCCTCACTAACTTAGGGAGAGAACCAACAACCAAGCAGATGTCTTGAAAACAAAAAGCACATCTTATTGAATGATTCCTCCTAGGACCACCTCAAGCACAGTTATGGGCAAAATACAATCCCAACTAAGGCCTGCAAAGCATTATGGGACGAGATTAGCAGTGGGCAGTGAATATTATAGTGTTCAATATCAAAATAATTCTACAAAGAGCTGCAGTTCAACCAGTCGCTACTAGGTGTCGTCCCTCAAGAGTGAAATGCAAAAGTATTGAAAACCTTTCATGAAGCTTTTGCATTTGACTCGTGAGGGACGACACCTAGTAACGACTAGTTGAACTGCAGCTCTTTGTAGAATTATTTTGATATTGGACACTATAATATTCACTGCCCACTGCTAATCTCGTCCCATAATGCTTTGCAGGGCCTTTGGTTGGGATTGTATTTTTGCCCATAACTGTGCTTGGGGTGGTCCTAGGAGGAAGGGACCACCATTGAATCGTTCACATGATATGCTTTTTGTGTTCAAGGCATCTGCTTGGTCCTCCCCTAGGTTAGGGGGACTCCAAAATCATCACCTCTCTCATTGCTTGATATTTTATTGTCAAAATTCATTTTTGTGAATTGGTTATATGCTTTTTAGCATAAAAAATTGCTTTATCAAAGCATTTGAAGGAGTTTATTATTAAGCCTGGGCGTAGCTATGCAAATTGCGTAGTGCGTAGCTGTGTGCTTGACTGCACTGTACAATAATTACCAAAATCAAACTTGTACAGTGCAAGTTAAGATAAAATAAATATCTCTGTCTTTATATGCTAAAATTGCATATAGTTATTTCACTAAAGTGAAAACAAAAAGTTAACAAGCAGTGAGAGAGGTGATGATTTTGGTATCCTCGCTAACTTAGGGAGAGAACCAAGCAGATGTCTTGAAAACAAAAAGCACATCTTATTGAATGATTAGGTGGTGGTCCCATCCTCTTAGGACCACCCCAAGCACAGTTATTGGCAAAAATACAATCCCAACTAGGCCCTGCAAAGCATTATGGGACGAGATTAGCAGTGGGCAGTGAATATTATAGTGTCCAATATCAAAATAATTCTACAAGAGCTGCAGTTCAACTAGTCGTTACTAGGTGTCGTCCCTCAAGAGTGAAATGCAAAAGTATTGAAAACCTTTCATGAAGCTTTTGCATTTGACTCGTGAGGGACGACACCTAGTAACGACTAGTTGAACTGCAGCTCTTTGTAGAATTATTTTGATATTGGACACTATAATATTCACTGCCCACTGCTAATCTCGTCCCATAATGCTTTGCAGGGCCTTTGGTTAGGATTGTATTTTTGCCCATAACTGTGCTTGGGGTGGTCCTAGGAGGAAGGGACCACCATTGAATCGTTCACATGATATGCTTTTTGTGTTCAAGGCATCTGCTTGGTCCTCCCCCTAGGTTAGGGGAACTCCAAAATCATCACCTCTCTCATTGCTTGATATTTTATTGTCAAAATTCATTTTTGTGAATTGGTTATATGCTTTTTAGCATAAAAAATTGCTTTATCAAAGCATTTGAAGGAGTTTATTATACTCCTGCTACGCTACGTTTATTAGCACAGTTATTCACTCTGCTACGTGCAATTTGCGTAGTGCGTAGTAGCACAAACTTTGCATGCTTCGTGAGCGTAGCAAAGTATTATGCCCAGGGTTAGTTTAGGGTAGGTATGGGTTTTTGGGTGGCAAGGGTAATTTTAGGGTTACGGGTGGGCATGGGTTTTTGGGTGGCAAGGGTCTTTTTAGGGTTTACGGTGGGTATGGGTTTTTGAGTGACAATGGTATTTTTAGGGTTTAGGGTGGGTATATGTTTTTGGGTGGCAAGCGTATTTATTAGGGCTTAGGGTGGACATGGGTTTTTGGGTGGCAAGGGTACCTTTAGGGCTTAGCTTGGGTATGGGTTTTTGGGTGGCAAGGGTCTTTTTAGGGTTTACGGTGGGTATGGGTTTTTGAGTGACAATTGTATTTTTTAGGGTTTAGGGTGGGTATATGTTTTTGGGTGGCAAGGGTATTTTTTAGGGCTTAGGGTGGGTATGAGTTTTGGGGTGGCAAGGGTATTTTTAGGGTTTAGGGTAGGTATGGGTTTTTGGGTGGCAAGGGTAATTTAAGGGTTATGGGTGGGTATGGGTTTTTGGGTGGCAAAGGTATTTTTAGGGTTTAGGGTGGGTATGGGGTTTTGGGTGGCAAGGGTATTTTTAGGGTTTAGGTAGGTATGGGCTTTTGGGTGGCAAGGGTAATTTTAGGGTTTAGGGTGGGTATGGGTTTTCGGGTGGCAAGGGTCTTTTAGGGTTTTTGAGTGACTGGTATTTTTAGGGTTTAGGGTGGGTATATGTTTTTGGGTGGCAATGGTATTTTTTAGGGTTTAGGGTGAGTCTGGGTTTTTGGGTGGCAAGGGTACTTTTAGGGCATAATTTGAGTATGGGTTTGTGGGTGGCAGGGGTAATTTTAGGGCTTAGGGTGGATATGGGTTTTTGGGTGGCAAGGTTATTTTTAGGGTTTAGGGTAGGTATGGGTTTTTGGGTGGCAAGGGTAATTTTAGGGTTTAGGGTGGGTATGGGTTTTTGGTTGGCAAGGGTATTTTTAGGGTTTAGGTAGGTATGGGCTTTTAGATGGCAAGGGTAATTTTAGGGTTTAGGGTGGGTATGGGTTTTTGGGTAGCAAGGGTCTTTTTAGTGTTTAGGGTGGGTATGGGTTTTTGAGTGACAAGGGTATTTTTAGGGTTTAGGGTGGGTATATGTTTTTGGGTGGCAAGGATATTTTTTAGGGTTTAGAGTGGGTCTGGGTTTTTGGGTGGCAAGGGTATTGTTAGGGTTTAGGGCGGGTCTGGATTTTTGTGTGGCAAGGGTATTTTAGGGTTTAGGGTGGGTATGGGTTTTTGGATGGCAAGGTTCTTTTTAGGGTTTAGGGTGGGTATGGGTTTTAGGGTGGCAAGGGAATTTTTAGGGTTTAGGATGGGTATTGGTTGAGGGGTTGTAGGGTTTAACTAATATTTATATATATAGATATGAGAATTTTATGTAGATATAAAATACATTTATATACATATAAATCTATTTACACACTCACACATTCTTAATAAATAATGTGTGTGAGAATATATTAAAAAACATATACATAAATAAATACATTTGTGTAGATATATATATATAAAAAAATATGTGTGTGTTTGTGTGTGTGTAAATATATAGATAAAAAAGGTGAGTTTACTTACCTGTAATTTTAAAACAAAACATATGCCGTTACCATGCATGCTTTAAGCATCTTTTTGTGGGACATATACACGGCAGCCTGGCCGTGAAGGGCGCCACACCCTGTTCAACAAACAAAGGGGCCGGAGAGGCTTTGAAATGTCGGAACCTTTGGCACGGATGAGTAGAGAATAAGAAACCGGAGATTCTATTCCGTAGCCCACTGGGGCTGCATTATTTACAAAGAAAGGACACTAATATGCACTGAGCCCACTGGGGCAAAATATAAAGCTAGATGAAGACTACAGGTACCAGCATGCCTGAAATAAAAAACTCACCTGAGAGGCCTAATTGGTCGTACAAATTGCGTGCAGTGAATGGTGCCTATGAGCGATTCAGTTCTACCAGTTGTCACCCTTTGAAGAAGGAGCCTGTGAGCTCTGAAACGCGTTGGGATTTTCAGATTTTATCGGAGCTGAACTTGCCGTTTTTTCATTAAAGGCTTGTTAAGCACTCACTCGTTGGAGGCGTCCTTGCTTCAGGGCATCTTTTTGTGGGATATATACACGGCAGCCCGGCCGTGAAGGGCGCCACACCCTGTTCAACAAACAAAGGGGCCGGAGAGGCTTTGAAATGTCGGAACCTTTGGCACGGATGAGTAGAGAATAAGAAACCGGAGATTCTATTCCGTAGCCCACTGGGGCTGGATTATTTACAAAGAAAGGACACTAATATGCACTGAGCCCACTGGGGCAAAATATAAAGCTCGATGAAGACTACAGGTACCAGCATGCCTGAAATAAAAAACTCACCTGAGAGGCCTAATTGGTCGTACAAATTGCGTGCAGTGAATGGTGCCTATGAGCGATTCAGTTCTACCAGTTGTCACCATTTGAAGAAGGAGCCTGTGAGCTCTGAAACGTGTTGGGGTTTTCAGATTTTATCGGAGCTGAACTTGCCGGTTTTTCATTAAAGGCTTGTTAAGCACTCACTCGTTGGAGGCGTCCTTGCTTCAGGGCATCTTTTTGTGGGACATATACACGGCAGCCCGGCCGTGAAGGGCGCCACACCCTGTTCAACAAACAAAGGGGCCGGAGAGGCTTTGAAATGTCGGAACCTTTGGCACGGATGAGTAGAGAATAAGAAACCGGAGATTCTATTCCGTAGCCCACTGGGGCTGGATTATTTACAAAGAAAGGACACTAATATGCACTGAGCCCACTGGGGCAAAATATAAAGCTCGATGAAGACTACAGGTACCAGCATGCCTGAAATAAAAAACTCACCTGAGAGGCCTAATTGGTCGTACAAATTGCGTGCAGTGAATGGTGCCTATGAGCGATTCAGTTCTATCAGTTGTCACCCTTTGAAGAAGGAGCCTGTGAGCTCTGAAACGCGTTGGGATTTTCAGATTTTATCGGAGCTGAACTTGCCGGTTTTTCATGAAAGGCTTGTTAAGCACTCACTCGTTGGAGGCGTCCTTGCTTCAGGGCATCTTTTTGTGGGATATATATATATATATATATTCACTGAAAAAACCATAGGTTTCAGGCACGTTATAGTTAGAAATTAGCATTGAAAAAACCTTTGAAATTCACTGAAAAAACCATAGGTTTCAGACACGTTATAGTTAGAAATTAGCATTTAAAAAACCTTTGAAATTCACTGAAAAAACCATAGGTTTTAGGGACAGTTATAGTTAGTTGGACATTTCACTCGTACAAAACCAAAGAAATTCCCCCGTTATAGTTAGTTCAGCTAACTATAACTCGAGCCCCCGCAATGCACTGCTGATGACGTCACATATTACATCACTCATGACATGGTCAGTGACATCACTGATGACATCACTGATGACATCTCAAATGACATCACTGATGACATCACTGATGACATCATCCATGTGATAATTTGATGCATCTTCTCACACCCTAATATAACTTTTGATACACCCACTGTAAATTACAGACTGCCATTGTCAAAACCATAGACACTCCAACACCAATTACTATATACACACTCACTGATTCTTAGGTCTACACACACACATCTACTCACTCACCCGTACAGTCACTCATACTTATAGTCACTCAGTACAGGACTATTATATGCACTCATACACCTATATAAACACTCACACACCGCCACTCATCCATAGACGTACTCACACACCTAGTCAGTGATGCAAAAATTAAGCACACACCCATTTACTCACCTATACAGTTATACACACACCAGCTCACTTACTCATACAAATACTAGCACATTCTTACGCTCTTATACAATCTCTGATACAAGCACACACTCATCCATACAGTCACTCTCACAATCACACACTCTCGCTTATAGCTATTTATATACTCCAACACACATATATACTGCCTTTCACATATGTAGTTACTCACACATGTACCACTGGGACATACATTCACTCACTAACACACTCTTACACACACTTACCCACCCATACAGTCTATCACAGATGCACTCTTGAAACCATCCACCCAGTGAATCACCCACTCACACATCTATGCACAGAGTCGCACACACCCCACCCACACAAACACTCAGGCACCCATACAGATACTCAGACAACCAATCAATAACTCATATAGACACTCATGTAGCTATTCACAAACCCATGCAGCCACTTACACAGCAACAGACAGACGGATACAGACATTCACCCAGTTTAGTCACTAACCCTTGCATTCAGTAAGATACGTTTAATCACTCACTTATAGAGTCAGTCATGCACCTACTAAATCCTTCATCCACACACTTATACACCCACTCATTCTTCAATACACCTTTCCCTATATATTAAAAATATTTAAACTTTACAGAAACACACAGTCACTGGATGATGTCATCAGTGATGTCATTTGAGATGTCATCAGTGATGTCATCAGTGATGTCACTGACCATGTCATGAGTGATGTAATATGTGATGTCATCAGCAGTGCATTGCGGGGGCGCAAGTTCTAGTTAGCTGAACTAACTATAACAGGGGAATTTCTATGGTTTTGTACGAGTGAAATGTCCAACTAACTATAACTGTCCCTAAAACCTATGGTTTTTTCAGTGAATTTCAAAGGTTTTTTAAATGCTAATTTCTAACTATAACGTGTCTGAAACCTATGGTTTTTTCAGTGAATTTCAAAGGTTTTTTAAATGCTAATTTCTAACTATAACGTGCCTGAAACCTATGGTTTTTTCAGTGAATTTCAAAGGTTTTTTAAATGCTAATTTCTAACTATAACGCCCCTAAAACCTATGGTTTTTTCAGTGAATTTCAAAGGTTTTGTAAATGACAATTTTTAAATGTATTAATTGTTATATTTATTTTTTTGATACTGATTTACTACATTTTTTAAAACTATTTATTTTTACATATTTTATTTTTTAAATTACATTGTAATTACATTATACATTACATTACAAAATATACTTTCTCAGAATGAATTACTTTAGTTTAAATACTTTGCAAATGGGCAATAGACTTTTAAGTACAGTAGTTACAGTTGTTGCAATGGGCAACACAATTTCAAACACAATGCAACATTGAGCTCAATGTGAATTTCTAGTTAAATGCAATTAGTTACTTTATGGATTACTTTTTCTAACCACAGGACTGGATCCTAGATTCAGTCCTGGGACATCTCCTGTAAACAGTTGAGTAAAAGCGTTTTGGTTACAGTAGTGATTTTTAAGGAATATTATTGTATTTTAAAAGTTGACAGAAACTTTTTCACATAGAATCACCAATGTTATCCTGTGGGAGGAAATTCACTTAGCAGGTAAGTAGTGTTATCGTTACTTTTTCTTACTCAGTGGTGGATCCTGTATCCAGCACTGGTGCATCTCCTGTAAACAGTTGAAAGAATGCGTTTAAGTCATACAGGCGATTTTTAAGGAATATTTGTAGTTTGTGAAAATCGACACTTTGAAACTTTTCTGCTGAAAACCAGACAATGGATTCCAATGGAAGGAAATACAAGTTACTGGTAAGTACGGTTAGAATTACTTTTCAGGGTCAGTGCTGGGCTAAAAGATGCAGCACTGGGTTCTCTCCTGATAACAGGTAAGTAAATCGGAATTCGTAGTTCGGCTGATTTTAGAGGAATATTATAAAATTCCAAAACTCCACACTTAGAAGAATTTCCAAGTGAAACCAGTCAATGTTAGCCTATGGAAGAAAATTCAAGTTACTGGTAAGTACGGTTAAAATTACTTTTCAGGATCAGTACTGGGCTCAAAGATGCAGGACTGAGGTCTCTCCTGATAACAGGTGAGTAAATCGGAATTCGTAGTTCTGCTGATTGTAGAGGAATATTTGTATGTTTCAAAAATCGACACTTAGAAACTTTTCTGCTGAAAACCAGACAATGGATTCCTATGGAAGGAAATACAAGTTACTGGTAAGTACGGTTAGAATTACTTTTCAGGGTCAGTGCTGGGCTAAAAGATGCAGCACTGGGTTCTCTCCTGATAACAGGTGAGTAAATCAGAATTCGTAGTTCTGCTGATTTTAGAGGAATATTTGTATGTTTCAAAAATCGACACTTAGAAACTTTTTCAGCAAAAAGCAGGCAATGATATCCTATGGAAGGAAATTCAAGTTACTGGTAAGTACGGTTAAAATTACTTTTCAGGATCAGTACTGGGCTCAAAGATGCAGCACTGAGGTCTCTCCTGATTACAGGTGAGTAAATCGGAATTCGTAGTTCGGCTGATTTTAGAGGAATATTATAAAGTTCCAAAACTCCACACTTAGAAGAATTTCCAAGTGAAACCAGTCAATGTTAGCCTATGGAAGGAAATTCAAGTTACTGGTAAGTACGGTTAAAATTACTTTTCAGGATCAGTACTGGGCTCAAAGATGCAGCACTGAGGTCTCTCCTGATAACAGGTGAGTAAATCGGAATTCGTAGTTCGGCTGATTTTAGAGGAATATTTGCACAATGGTGAAGGAAGGGGGTGGGGCCTGAAGTGACATGTCTGCAAACACGCCCTGTGGCGCGATTTAAGTTGGAGAATTAATTCCTCCTCAATCCTGAGGGTCCCTAGGGGCCAACTAGCCCACCAGGAACCTCCAGTATGCGCCAGGGGGCTGCGTTGCAGAGAGGTGTCCAGAGGCCACGCCCCTTTTTACAACACTCTGCAACGCAGCTCCGTGGCGCTTACTGGAGGTACCTGGTGGGCTAGTCAGCCCCCAGGGACCCTCAGGATTGAAGAGGATTTAATTCCCCATCTAAAAATGCGCCACGGGGCCTTTTTGCACACATGTCACCTGAAGCCCCGCCCCCTCCCTTCACCACTGTGCAAACGCGCCCCGTGGCGCATTTTAAGTTGGGGAATTAAGTCCCCTTGAATCCTGAGGGTCCCTGGAGTCCAACTAGCCCACCATGTACCTCCAAAAAGCGCCACAGAGCTGCGTTGCAGAGAGGTGTAAAAAGGGGCATGGCCTCTGTACACCTCTCTGCAACGCAGCCCCCTGGCGCATACTGGAGGTTCCTGGTGGGCTAGTTGGCCCCCAGGGACCCCCAGTATTCAAGGGGAATTTGTTCCCCATCTGCAAACGCACCAGGGGACGCGTTTGCAGACTGCTGCAGGGTGGGGGCGGGGCCTCCGGCACGATGCCGGTCTTTTTATTTTTTTTTGTATGGGAGGGGGCTGCGTGGCCCCCTTCCCTTGGCCTCTTTTGGCCCCGGGGACCCCATTCCGCGGGGCATGAGGATTTTCATTATTTTTTTTAATTAAAATAAAACGGGAAGGGGGCCGCGTGGCCCCCCTTCCCTGGGCCTATATTGGCCCCGGGGACCCCATCCCCCGGGGCATGCCCTCTTTTTTAAAATTTTAAATATTTGGAGGGGGCTGTGTGGCCCCCTCCTCAGGCCATTTAAGGCCCCAAGGACCCCATCCCCGGGGCCGGCCTTTCTGTTTTTTTTTTCTTTCTATTTTATTTTTATTTTTGGGGAAGGGGGCCGCGTGGCCCCCCTCCCAGGCCACTACTTGCCCCGGGGACCCCATCCCCCGGGGCTGGCCCTCTCCGTTGGGGACTGTGGGGGTCCCCAATCCCCCACAGTCCCGCCGGCTCCCCGCGTCCCTTGGGAGCCGGCATTGCTTTTCCACATGGGGAGCTGCTAAGATGCAGCTCCCCGTGTGGAAAGCAATATGCTTTGAATTTTGGAAGAGAGAGCAGGTTTCCCTGCTCTCTCTTCCAAAATCCAAAGCAGTTTGCTATGGCAGGACGGGAGCCGCGAGGCTCCCGCCCTGACATAGCAAACTACAGTGTCCCGGGGGTAGGCACCCCGGGACACTGCAGGAGCCGGTCCCCAGGGCCATCAAGGGCTCCAGGAGGAGGCCGTCCGGCCCCCTCCCTTGAATTGCACAGCCCTGGGGAGGTGGTGGTCCCCGGGGCTTTGGGGTCCGTAACGGACCCCCACATTTATTTTCTAAGTGCCCCGGGGAGGTGGTGGTCCCCGGGGCATGTGGGGGCTGGAGCCCCCCACACGTTATTAAATTTAAAAAAGAAGCCCCGGGGGTGGCGGTCCCCGGGGCTGCGGGAGGGCAGGAGAGCCCTCCCGCACCATTTTTTATAAAGCCCCGGGGGTGGCAGTCCCCGGGGCTTGGGGGGCCTTAGAGGCCCCCCATATAAAACATAAACCCACCCCCGCATGCCCCCGGGACTTGGGCCACCCGGGGGCAAAATACATTCGAAGCGCGGGAGACCGCGCTTCGATTTTTTTTTTTTATCGGCGGGATCCGCGCACCCTAAGCGCATCCCGCCGATTTTTTTTTAAAAATAAATGCTTTTTTCTGGCCAGGGGGTGGCCCTCTCCGTTGGGGACTGTGGGGGGGTCCCCAATCCCCCCACAGTCCCGCCGGCTCCCCGCGTCCCTTGGGAGCCGGCATTGCTTTTCCACATGGGGAGCTGCTAAGATGCAGCTCCCCGTGTGGAAAAGCAATATGCTTTGAATTTTGGAAGAGAGAGCAGGTTTCCCTGCTCTCTCTTCCAAAATCCAAAGCAGTTTGCTATGGCAGGACGGGAGCCGCGAGGCTCCCGCCCTGACATAGCAAACTACAGTGTCCCGGGGGTAGGCACCCCGGGACACTGCAGGAGCCGGTCCCCAGGGCCATCAAGGGCTCCAGGAGGGGGGCCGTCCGGCCCCCCTCCCTTGAATTGCACAGCCCTGGGGAGGTGGTGGTCCCCGGGGCTTTGGGGGTCCGTAACGGACCCCCACATTTATTTTCTAAGTGCCCCGGGGAGGTGGTGGTCCCCGGGGCATGTGGGGGGGCTGGAGCCCCCCCACACGTTATTAAATTTAAAAAAAAGAAGCCCCGGGGGGTGGCGGTCCCCGGGGCTGCGGGAGGGCAGGAGAGCCCTCCCGCACCATTTTTTTTATAAAGCCCCGGGGGGTGGCAGTCCCCGGGGCTTGGGGGGCCTTAGAGGCCCCCCATATAAAACATAAACCCACCCCCGCATGCCCCCGGGACTTGGGCCACCCGGGGGCAAAATACATTCGAAGCGCGGGAGACCGCGCTTCGATTTTTATCGGCGGGATCCGCGCACCCTAAGCGCATCCCGCCGATTTTTTTAAAAATAAATGCTTTTTCTGGCCAGGGGTCCTTGTGGGACCCCTGAGCAGACCTAGGGGTCAGGGTGTTTCTACCCTGCCCCCTTTTGCGCTTTGCACACTTGTTTCTGTCCCTCGGTTCTACCGAGGGACAAAATGGCTGCCAACACTTCCTGATTTGGAGTGTTGACAGCCAATTAGCATGCAGCTCGTGATCGGGAGGGTGCGCGAATCCGACGCGTCCATAGATATATATGTGATTTTCCTTTTGATTTTCACAGGAACTACTGAACGGATTTACACCATTTAACAAAAAGGGTTCTTTCTGAACCAAGAACTACCTCTTTGCCAAATTTGGTGTAATTCCGTTCAGCAGTTCAAGCTGTAGCCGTGGCTAAAGTTTCCTATGGGAAAATGAATGGGGAAAACACGTTTTGGGACCCCCCTTTTTTCTCAGTCCCCGCTTGACGAATCACCCCGAAACTTTCAGGGTAGGAGCGGACCGGAGCGGGCAATAAAGTTTGAAAATGTCGCGAAGATTCGTCAACCGACGCAACAGTTATTTCAAATAGAATGTCGCGGATTTCCTATGGAAAATAGGTCCTAACTATAACTATCTACTGGCGACCGCCAGTAGATAATATATATATATATATATATATATATATATATATATATATATATATATATATTCACTGAAAAAACCACAGGTTTCAGGGACGTTATAGTTAGTTGGACATTTCACTCGTACAAAACCAGAGAAATTCAGCCGTTATAGTTAGTAGAGCTAACTATAACTCGCACCCCTGCAATGCACTGCTGATGACGTCACATATTACATCACTCATGACATGGTCAGTGACATCACTGATGACATCACTGATGACATCTCAAATGACATCACTGATGACATCATCCAGTGATGTTTTGTGTTTCTTTAAAGTTTAAATATGTTTTATATATATATGCCAAGGTGTATAGAAGAATGAGTGGGTGTATAAGTGGCTGAATGGATGATTTAGCAGGTGCGTGACGGATTGTATAAGTTACTGATTAAGCGTATCTTACTGAATGCATGGGTTAGTTAGTAAAGTGTGTAAATGTATGTATCAGTCTGTCAGTTGGTGTATAAGCGGCTGCATGGGTTGGTGAGTAGCTACATGACTGTCTATATGGGTTATTGATTGGTTGTCTGAGTATCTATATGGGTGCCTGAGTGTCTGTGTGAGTGGGTGGGGGGTGGTTGACTCTGTGCATAGATGTGTGAGTGGCTGATTAACTGGGTGTATGGGTTCAAGAGTGCATCTGTGATGGACTGTATGGGTAGGTGAGTGTGTCTATGGGTGTGTTGGTGAGTGAATGGATGTCTCAGTGGTATATGTGTGAGTAACTACATATGTGAAAGGCAGTATATGTTAGTTGGAGTATATAAATGACTATATGTGAGAGTGAGTGATTGTGAGAGTGGCTGTATGGATGAGTGTGTGCTTGTATCAGTGATTGTATAAGAGACTAAGTATGTGTTAGTATTTGTATAAATAAGTGAGGAGGTCTGTGTATAACTGTATAGGTGAGTAAATGGGTGAGATTGATTCTTTGCATGACTGAGTAGGTGTGTGAGTAAGTCTATGGATGAGTGGCGGTGTCTCAGTGTATGTATAGGTGTATGAGTGCATATGATAGTGCTGTATTGATGAGTGACTGCATGTATGAGTTACTGTGTGGGTGAATGAGTGGATGTGTGTGTAGACCTAGGAATCAGTGAGTGCGTATGTACTAACTGGTATTGCTGTGTCTATGGTTTCGAAAATGGTAGTCTGTATTTTAGAGTGGATGTATCAAAGGTTAAATGAGGGTGTGAGGAGGTGCATCAGATTATCACATGGATGTTGTCATCAGTGATGTCATCAGTGATGTCATTTGAGATGTCATCAGTGATGTCACTGACCATGTCATGAGTGATGTAATATGTGACGTCATCAGCAGTGCATTGCGGGCGCGAGTTATAGTTAGCTCTACTAACTATAACGCCGAATTTCTCTGGTTTTGTACGAGTGAAATGTCCAACTAACTATAACGTCCCTGAAACCTGTGGTTTTTTCAGTGAATTTCTAAGGTTTTTTAAATGCTAATTTCGAACTATAACGTCCCTGAAACCTATGGTTTTTTCAGTGAATTTCAATGGTTTTTAAAATGCTAATTTCTAACTATAATATTCATTAAACCTATGGCTTTTCTAATCTTTTTCAACGTTTTTTTTAGAGATATTTTGTAATTATAATATCCTAAAAATACTTTAAAAAAAAAATTGTTATTAAAATTATATAATGTCTTGTGTTTTGCTAAATTTAAATAAATATTTTTTTTTAGAAAAAAGTGGAGTCGCGTACCCATCGTGTACCTATCTCGGTGGGTGCACGGATTCAAGCCGCCATATTGGTAAAGTCGTGAACTATGCGCGTTGGGTTTGCGACGGGTGCGCGGTGCCTGCTGCCACGTAAAGTCATACACGTATAGGATCGCATCGTGTGCGCGTTTCGTATGCGACGGGTGCGCGGTGCCTGGCCCTACGTGACGTCATATACGTATGGGATCGCGTCGTGTGCACATTTGGTATGCGACGGATGTGCGGTGTCCCGCCCCGCGTAACGGTATGTACGTGTTCGGTCGCGCTTGGTGCGCGACTCCCACCAAAAAAAATTATGTTTAAAACATATATGTATACTAGTTCAATATGTATATTAGACCAAGAGATTATGTAAACTTATTATAAAAATCATATAGTTCTAATTGCAATAAAGTTATATTACTCTTAAATATACTTTTGCGAAGTCGCGTCGGGTGCGCGCTAGGTGCGTGCTGGGTGCGCGACTTCCGCCCAAAAAAATTATGTTTGAAACATATATGTATACTAGTTCAATATGTATATTAGACCAAGAGATTATGTAAACTTATTATAAAAATCATATATTTCTAATTGCAATAAAGTTATATTACTCTTAAATATACTTGCGCGAAGTCGCGTCGGGTGCGCGCTAGGTGCGTGCTGGGTGCGCGATTCCCATGTGACCTTAAAAGAAAGCATTTCATTGGTTCATAAGGTTTTCCATTCTAGAACTTGAAGGACCCCACCCATTTTTCTCATTCTTTTTACACCATCCCAGGAGACACACGCTGTGTTTTTTGAGCTGGTTTATATATTTTTTGGGTGTTTTGCTACTTGAAGAGAAATGGCTTCTTTGACTCCTGACGTGGATGTTGCTACTGAAGAAGAGGAATTGGACCTGCCTTTATAAAAAAAGAAGGAATCCATTGTGTGGAAATTTTTCACCATTCCAGATGGTGAAAAAAAGGTGAATGCACGCAAGGTCAGCTGCACTCTTTGCCCTAGAGTACTGTCGAGGGGAAGTGACAGAAAGTATTCGTGCGGAACCTCTAGCATGCTGAAACATCTGCAGACAATTCACCCTCGACCTCTGGCATGTGAACAACTGCGACATGCCCAACAAGAGATGCAATAGAATGACCAGGGAGCTGGTCCAAGTACTTCAGGAGCCTCAAGCTCCTCATCTCGAGGTCCAGACATTCGTCCTGAATTTGGAAATCTGCAGCAACACTGCATCAAGTGCAAGAGTGTCATTTGTTGCGGGGAGCAATCTGTGGATGCTGTGGTTCGTGCAGCAAGGAATCACCACTGTTAATTTTTTTTTTTATGGTTGCAATGACTGTTTGATTGCAAAAGTTAAAACTTAGCTCTGTTGCTTTTCCCGTTTTTTTAAAAAAACACCAAAAAATATACAAAATGGTTTAAAAAACACAAACAAATTATAAAAGCAAAAAAAGAAGAAAAAAAAGAGATCTTTTCAGAACTACCTTACCTGGTTAAAAAAGAGAAATAACTGCATGCTAATGCATGGGTGGTTTAATGAGTATATGTGTAGAGGTTTAGGAGCGAATGAGAAATATGTAAGTGGTTGAAGGACTGCATGGGTAGTGCATAGAAGATTGCAGCAGTGCATGTGTTTGTGACTGGGTCTTTGCATGAGTACATGGGTACTGAGTAGATGATTAGAGTACTGCAAGGAGACTATGTGGTGAATTTATAAGTGTTTGGGTATTGGCAGAGTGTTTGGATTAGTACATGGTAGTGGCTGGGTGACTGGAGGAGTGCACGGGAAGTGAGAGGGTGTTTGCTGGACTGTATGGGTACTACCAGGGGAATTTAAGGAGCAAATGAGAAGTGTGTAAGTGGTTAGAGGACTGCATGAGTAGTGCATAGGCGATTGAAGCAGTGCATGTGTTTGTGACTGGGTCTTTGCATGAGTACATAGGTACTGAGTGGATGATTAGAGTACTGCAAGGAGACTGCGTGGTAAATTTATAAGTGCTTGGGTATTGGCGGAGTGTTTAGATTAGTACAAGGTAGTGGCTGGGTGACTGGAGGAGTGCACGGGGAGTGAGAGGGTGTTTGCTGGACTGTATGGGTACTACCAGGGGAATTGAAGAAGCGAATGAGAAGTGTGTAAGTGGTTAGAGGACTGCATGAGTAGTGCATAGGGGATTGCAGCAGTGCATGTGTTGTGACTGGGTCTTTGCATGAGTACATGGGTACTGAGTGGATGACTAGAGTACTGCAAGGAGACTGCGTGGTAAATTTATGAGTGCTTCGGTATTGGCGGAGTGTTTGTATTAGTACATGGTAGTGGATGGGTGACTGGAGGAGTGCATGGGAAGTGAGAGGGTGATTGCTGGACTGTATGGGTACTACTTGGGAAATTGAAGGAGTGAATGAGAAGTGTGTAAGTGGTTAGAGGACTGCATGAGTAGTGCATAGGGGATTGCAGCAGTGCATGTATTTGTGACTGGGTCATTGCATGAGTACATGGGTACTGAGTGGATGATTAGAGTACTGCAAGGAGAGTGCATGGTGAATTTATAAGTGCTTAGGTATTGGCGGAGTGATTGGATTAGTACATGCTACTGGCTGGGTGATTGGAGGAGGGAAATTACTAAACTGTATAGGTAGCACTCAAAGGATTGTAGCATTGCATGTGTTAGTGCCTGGGTCATTGCACAAGTACATGGATTGTGACTGGATACTTAGAGTGCTGCAAGTTGACTGCATGGTGAATTTATAAGTGCTTGGGTTTTGGCACAGTGATTAGATAAGGACATGGTACTGGCTGGGTGATTGGAGGAGTGCACAGAGAGTGACAGTGTGATTGCTGGACTGCATGGGTACTACTGGGTAATTGGAGGAGTGAATCAGTAGTGTGTAGGTGGTTAGAGGACTGCATGGATAGTGCACATGTGATTGTAGCATTGCATATGTTAGTGCCTGGGTCATTGCATGAGTACATGGATAGTGACTGGATACTTAGGGGCCGATTCCGATCTCGGCCGGTAGGGCTCCGAATCGGATTCGGCATAACCGGATCCGATTCGGAGCCCTATTTCCCGACCGATTCGTACGCGCGTCCGGACGAGCGAGTACGATGCGAAATCGCCGACCGACTCGTTCGGGCGTCCCAACCGCTCCGACCGACTCGTTCCCGGGTCGAACCGCACCGACCGACTTGCTCGGACACGACTCGCACTGCGCAATGGAGACGTTCCCCGGCCGGGTAAGTACGATGCGCGCCGCGAGCAGTCCGACCGACACGTGCCGCCCGGCTCGAAAGAGCAGTCGGAGACGTACTGCGGGGGTCCGTGTCAGACCCCCCTGTACGCGTAGCCGCGCGAGTCGCACACAGGGGGGACCCATGGGTCCCCCCTACCTGTGCTTGTACGGCACGAGTCGCTTCGCCGCGTACCCGCTGTAGGGGGCGCCCTTGTTCGCCTCGCACCCATTGAGTCAATGGGAGTCCGCGTACGCGTTGTACGACCGGCTCCCATTGACTTCAATGGGAGTCCGACCGACTCGAGTCCGATAGCATACGGACGCATCGTACTCATTCGGTCGGGCTGCACAGGTCCGATTCGGTCGGAAATCTCTCCGGGTCCGGCTTGGTCGGAGAGATTTCCGGCCCGAATCGGAATCGGCCCCTTAGAGTGCTGCAAGGAGAGTGCATGGTGAATTTATAAGTGCTTTGCTTTTGGCAGAGTGATTGGATAAGGACATAGGAGTGGCTGGTTAATTGGAGGAGTGCATAGGTAGTAACAGGGAGATTTCTAAACTGTATACGTAGCACTCAAAGGAATGTAGAAGTGCATGAGTTAGTGCCTGGGTAATCACTCAAAGGATTGTAAAAGTGCATGAGTTAGTGTCTGGGTAATTGCATGAGTAGATGGGTACTGACTGGAAGATTAGAATACTGCAAGGTGAGTGCATGGTGAATTTATAAGTGCTTGGGTATTGGCGGAGTGATTGGATTAGTACATGGTAGTGGCTGAGTGACTGGAGCAGTGAATGGGGAGTGACAGGGTGATTGCTGGACTGCGTGGGTACTACCTGGTTAATTGGAGGAGTGAATAAGAAATATGTAAGTGGTTAAAGGACTGCATGGGTAGTGCATAGGGGATTCCAGCAGTGCATGTGTTTGTGACTGGGTCATTGCATGAGTACATGGGTACTGAGTGGATGATTAGAGTAGTGCAATGAGAGCGCATGAGTGAATTTATAAGTGCTTAGGTATTGGCAGAGGGATTGGATTAGTACATGGTACTGGCTGGGTGACTAGAGGAGTGCATCGAGAATGACAGGGTGATTGCTGGACTGCATGGGTAGTACCTGGGAAATTTAAGATGTGAATGAGCAGTGTCTAGGTGGTTATAGGACTGTATGGATAGTGCAGAGGTGAATGTTGTAGTCCATGGAGAGTGTTTGGGTTACTTAATCTTACCTTTAGAATAGTAGATATGAAAGTCTTTGAAACAATTTTTGCAGTTGTTTTTTATCATTTAAATTTTAAAAACTTTCAAACTTTAGAATTTTTGTCTGTAAAAGAGAAGAAAAAATACAGTTATAACATATAATATCATAGTTTAAACTACACAACATAATTTTACCATTATATAAGACATTCAGTTTGCCTTTTTTGCTGTTCTCAGAATCTATTGAATTTCACCATAGACAGTGATTTCAATATTGCTCATCATGTAACAGCGGGCAAACAAATACAATCAATAAGATTGTTAAAAAAAACAAATCTGTGTCCAAAATATTTACAACAAAGTCAACTATGTGTTCACATTTCCTAAAATAAACATCCTCAATAACATTACATATAATATAAATATCAAATATATGAAATGGTTCTTTCTAAGACAATTTTCTAAATACAATATCAAAGAACAGAAACGATAATTGAATCAGCAATTCTTCATATCTTCCCTATAGTCTAAATGATGTTCTTTAAAACATTTGCAGTGAGAATATCCAAAATACACTTGTTAATTCATATCGATATCTTCCCACTAGGCCGAATGATATTCCTGAAATCCTTTGTATTGAAATTATCCAAAATAATGTCATTAATTCATATTGACATCTTCCCAATAGGCCGAATAATGTTCTCAGAACTTTGGCATTAAAAATATTAGGTATGAATTTGGTAATTCATTAGGCAACCGATATTTGAAAACCAAATGGGCATCATTACAATGTGTCCATCCTTTATTGCACTTTAAATAGACAGTGTAGTGTCCAGATGTTGTAGAAGGTTCATCGTGGAAAATAATTGCTATTGCTACGAAAGTTCTTCATGATATTGATAGTTGACTTGCTACAAAATTTTTAATTAAAGTTTCCAATTTTCTTCCATCTGCTCCACAACATTGTATCATTAAAATAATATATTGTTCAAATCTTTCTATAAATAATGTTGATAACATTTCTGATTTGCAGTGTCTACACTCCATATTTTGATTAGCTGATTTAACAAATTTGTTAAAAGACACTGTTTTACAATCTGGTATTGCCAAATATATGAATCTTTCAGTGTCTATGTTAGTGGTAGAAGTAAATGTACAATTTTCACATTCATGTTCCCATCTATAATGAAGTCCAAACAGATTTTCAATTTGTATTCCTTCATCTTCCAATACTGCAAGCATAAACATAAGAAATTCCTCAGCATCTTGCTGTACATTCTGTGTAAATTGTGATGAACCAGAACATATATCCAGAAGATTCCGAATGCCAGAAACACTTTGGATTTTAGTTTTATCAGTTCTCAATTTTTCAAAAATTGAATGCAACAAGGAACAAAACCTTTTTCTCGATTCTCCGTAATTTACTGTTGGAGATTTTCTAGAAAAAATATGACATTCACAACTACATTAGCATAGCAGTTGATACCTGAACTATTTTCTAACTGATATCCTACAATCTCTTCAACAGTGTCCTTTTTCTTTTTCTTTGGAATCTCAACATTGTCTTGATTTTTTTTCTTCTTTCCAACTTCACTACAGAGATTCTCATATCTTTGTTTTCGACCTACTACACGCTTTTCATATACAGGATATTCACCTAAATTGGGAGCATACAGTCTTCTTAACCGATTATACTCTCTTACACAATTTGCATCTGCACTAATCTTTGTCTCATCAAAATCAATCAAATACAATCCAGATAAAGTTCTGACTCGGGACAATGCAACATACGCCATTCCCTCTTTAAACACGGTATTTCCAATGTTTACCAAAGCGCTGTCTACACTCAAACCTTGAGATTTATGAATGGTCTCTGCATATGCTAAAAACTGTTTTCTACGAACATACAAATCTTTAACAAGCAAAAACGAACAGAACAACGTCCAATCTGTTTTACTTCTTCAATCTGATCAAATGTAATCTTTAAAAATTCAATTCCATCTCTATTTTGATAATTAACAAAATCAACAACTTTTCCCATTGCTCCATTTACTAAACCTTTTTCCACATCCAAATTACACCGTAAAATTACCCAACAGTTTTCACATACATATAAATTCTTTTCTAAACCAGCAGTCTTAGATATAGATTTTTCCAATGAATCCAATTAAGTTTTTAATTTTTCTGTCAAAATAATAGTAATACCTTCATACTCTATTTTATCAATGGCTTCCATTTTTATTATTTGTTGTTTTTCCAGCTTTAAAAGTTCTTCATTGAATGTAGAACACTCTTGCAGTGTTGGCATTAGGCAGATTATCGATTTATTTTCTCCGATTTCTTTGAATATTATTTCTGGAGCTACATTTTCATTTGGAAACAAGTTTGTAAGTTGCCGACTTTGCAAAGCTTCTTTACCATGTTCTGTCAATACACCAATTCTTATATCTTGAAGAATACTTCCATAGTCTTCATCACTTGCCTGTCGCATATTTTTAATAAGTTCTTTGTATTCAAAATATGACCAAATGTTCACATTTCCAATACTTCCCAAAGACTTTCTGGTGTCTTCATGCACAAGTGTTTTAAATACTGGTTGCCCTTTTACAGGAGTAAGTTGCACATGTTTTCCTCCAAATAAGACATCGTATTATGTTTTTAAAATTTGCTGCATTCTTAAATGCACAAAGGCAAGCATTAAGTTTGAGACCATGCTCACCTCATCAATAATCAGAAGTTTCATTTTCTTTAGTACTCTTGAAACTTCATAACAAGCTTCTCCAGATAGCTTGTGATATTCCAATTTGTTTTCATGTTCAACAGGTAGCATTAGTAAGCGATGTAATGTAATTCCTTTAATGTTGTGTGCTGCTAACCCAGTTGGAGCGGTTACAACACAAGATAAATGTGATTCAGTGGTTTTCTGTAGATAACTGGTCAAAACTTTAATCAAGAAACTTTTTCCTGTACCAGCTTGACCACTGACATACATTCGGATAGGTTGAAATGATGTGCATGTGCATTCTTTTTTTCATGAAGAAAACCATGGTCGATCTGTTGTCTCACTTGCTGATATTTTTTTTTCTGTTCAATATTTAGTTGTTCTTCCAAGTTTCCTAAGTCCATAATATCATGTTGAGCTTGATCCATTGCTGTTTCCACTTCACTCATGGCGATTGCTGCTTCATTTTCAAGAATTGGTTGTCCTAGTGGATCTTGACTCAGTGGAGCAGAACTTTGACAGTCTTGAGAACTGTCTCTAGCAATCTCAGCTGCAATAGTAGCTTCTTGATCAATTTCTTCATTCAACATTTTGAGATAATTTGGAAAAACTGTGCATTCAATGCTATCTTTACATGCATTAAAAGAATCTTCATAGCACTGAAAATCTCCAAGTAATTCCAGTTCCGTACGCCAAGGCTTGAAGAGTTGCAGAAGTGCTAAATAGTCAAATTCTCTTTTATCAGGAGTATCGCAACTCAGTTTCCTATGATTAATCAGATTTCATTTACTATGTTTCACCAAACATCCTTCTGAACCAATCACTGCATATTTTTCTTCCATTATGTTCTCTGTAATATTTCTCTTAAAACTGTAATATTGCAGCACTTCATAGAGACATATGTTTTCAAGATGAGGACTTCTATTTGGATAGTACGTATCCAACATGTTTGTTTTAACAATATCTGTGCTTTCCGGTTCATTTAATGCTAAATATTCGATTTCTTGTATAGATTTAAGTACTCGATTTCGTGTTGCAGCAAGATCTAGACTAACCCAAATTATTCCACTTGACTTTGAATATAAACTTGCAGAGGACAAACGATCCGAACATTCGTAGGATCCAATCTCTCGATGGGACAGCATCTTCAAACTAAAGCTGTACAATTTCTTACTAAGAGTCTTCTCGTGGGCAATTTCTTCCCACATTTCTTTCAACTCCGTCTTTTCAGATTCTGTTATGTATGACGTTACATACCGAGCAACAGCAATGGAATTATCCGGAACATACTGGATATCCATATTAGCATTCCACATCAACAAAATAACTGGATTATAATCATTAATATACTTTGATTGTTCACTTCTCTTTAAATTGTAAGTATTTTTGGGAGATTTTCTAGTGATGGTATGTCTCACTGCTGACATGAAACTGTTCACTCTTCTTTTGGATATTACTGGACGTGGAAATCCAAAACGACATTTGGTATAAAACTTTTCCTTCGACTTGTATTTCCGTCAACAGTATTTGCCACATCGATGAGTTTGAAACCGTAACACTTGTTGCCTTAAGGTGTTTTCTTCTCTTGTTTTTGGTATAGCACATGTAACATAGTCTTCAATAAAAGATAAAACAGTCTCATCTGAATCAGTTCCAAATTTGGGTGCATCCTTGATCCATTAAAGCATATGTATATGAGGTGCACCTCTAGCTTGATACTCCTTTCTCCAAAAGAAATCAATAACTTCTCCAAGAGGAGGATTGTTTTTATTGCAGATAAAAGACATCATAGCTTGAAACTTATGATTAAAATATCTGCACACATTTACAGGATCCAAGGAACACAGTTCTCCAGGTGTCTTGTATTCAATGTTTTTAATATTTGAATTTGCTTCTCGAAGAAATTCCAGTAAATTGTCCCATGAGTATTCAGCACAGCTTAGCGTAACAAACCACGTAGGAGTTCCTAAGTTCCTTAACATGCATTTAAGTTCTCCATGACGACGATACCAATACTCATTAGTACCACGCTGACACGCCATCAAATTAATCAATTGAGATTCTAAATGATCATCTCTGTCATGTACTTTGTCCATGAGTTCCTTTGCAGAAACATTTTGAAGATGAACTCCTGTTTTTAATATGTGGTTGACTGCATATGAAAGTCCAGACAAGTCACTTTCAAACAAAAGATGAAATATATATGGGATACATTGTCGAAATCTTGGATCTTCTGAGTACAATCTTGTTGTCCGAAATTCTGATGCGGGAATCTGTACTGGTCGTTCGTCATATCGTCCACCTTTTCCAGTGGGGAGAGCTGTGGAAAACAACGAGCTTCCAAACTTTTTTCCCAAACACTCATAGGAGTACCCTTCGCTTTCTTCATTTGGAATAATTCAATAATATTTCCCATCACTTCTTTGTAATGTAAAGGATGTACACTATAATGTTCATAAATTTCTTCACTTTTGGACATGTCCACTTTTTCAATTTGGCCACTTGACATTTTGCTATCATCTCCTAAAACTATTTCTTCTTCTTCCACATACACATTTTTGTAGTAATCATTGTTTTTTATGAGATATAACGTGCCTTTTGCACTTTGCTGACATCTACTAATTCTTGCCATATTTTCCGACTCTTCGTAGGAACACCATTAACTAGAATAACTACCAGTTCAGTTTCCTCTTTCTCTACACCAATAGTTTCAATATTTTTCTTTAAATCTAAAGGTAAATATACAACTCTTCCTTTTAATCCTCTCTGTAAATCTGTCGGATGCAACTTACCTGTTTTAGGCTCCATACGAACAATAGCCTGAAACGGGTGCACGGATTGAATTGGCATTTTGTTGTCCTCTAATTTGTTATAACAATATTTACAAATACGTTGATCACTACCCAAATCAAAGCAATCTTCCACCAACAAATACGTTGCAAATTCCTTCCACTTATCATTGTTTTCTTTTTCACTTTTTAACCCCTTCGCTGCTAGGCCTTTTCCCCCCCTGTGCTAAGCCTTTTTTTGGCTATTTGGGGTAGTGCGCGCTTAGGCCCCTGTAACTTTTTAACCACATAAGGTATCCACGCCAAATTTGCGTCCTTTTCTTCCAACATCATGGGGATTCTAAAGGTACCCAGGGTTTGTGGATTCCCCTGGAGGGGTCCCAGAAATTAACCAAAATACAGCTAAATTTTGGGGTTTTTGGGAAAAATGCGAAAAAAGGGCTGCAAATGAAAGCATCTGGGGTTTTCCCTGCAAATGGTATCAAAAAAGGGTTTGTAGGGCTGAAATCACCATTTTCTCAGCTGTTAGGGAATGACAGACTTTTGTCAGAAAACCAATATTTTTTACATAGTTTTGGCATTTTTCTGAAACATAGCCTATTTTTGCTATTTTTTGTGCTTTTAACCTCCTTCCAGTTAATGGTAGAAATGGGTATGAAAGCAATAATGGATCCTGGAAAGCTATACATTTTAGAAAAGTAGACAAAATTCTGAATTCAGCAAGGGGTCTTTTGTGTAGATCCATCAAGGTTTCTTTATGGAAAGTAACAGTTAAATATAGGAAATATTGAAAATTAGTTGAAAAAAACAGCCTTTTGTGTCAATATTTTCACCTGTAACTTCTTCTAATTATGACAGCTCTTTGAAAGCAATATACCGTTAAATCCGCTGGACCTTACTGGTTGTGGGGATATATAGGACTTGTAGGTTCACCAAGAACCCGACGAACCCAGAGCCAATAACTGAGCAGCGTCTTGCAATGGTTTTTTATTATGTCCCGGGTATATAGCAATTATTGTGGGAAAATGTATACATGGAAAAATCGGTATGAAAGACACCTATGCATTTCTGAAATGGGAACAAAATATAGAGTTTAGAAACAGTAGATATTTGCACATTTCCGAAATTGGGAATACTCATACTAGCATGAGAATTATCGGTTATTTTTTAAAATGACTTCTTTTTTACACAATGTTTTTCATTTGGAAGGCAGAATGCATCGAAAGTCAATAGGCAATAACAGTTGCTTTACAAATATGAATTACCCTAAGACTCCCGATAAAAATGGTACCTCACTTGTGTGGGTAGGCATAGTGCCCACGACAGGAAATGGCTCAAAACCCAACGTCAACACACCACATTTTGACAATGAAAAATTACCCTTTTTTTGCAAAGTGCCTACCTGTTGTTTTTGAACCATAGCTCTGCCGGCACCTAGGGAAACCTAGCAAACCTATACATTTTTGAAAACTAGACACCCAGGGGAATTCAGGATGGGGTGACTTGACTGCCTCCCACCAGGTTCTGTTACCCAGAATCCCTTGCAAACCTAAAAAAGTGTCAAAAAAATCACATTTTCCCCACATTTCTGTGATGGAAAGTTCTGTAATCTGCGTGGATCCACAAATTTCCACGTGCCCCGCAATCCCCAAAGTCTTCCGAGAAAAATGGTACCTCACTTGTGTGGGTCGGCCTAGTGCCCGCGACAGGAAACGGCGCAAAACGCAACGTGGACACACCTCAATTTCGCAGTGAAAAATGACTCTTTTTTGGCAAAGTGCCTAGCTGTAGTTTTTGAACCATAGCTCTGCCGGCACCTAGGGAAACATAGCAAACCTATACATTTTTGAAAACTAGACACCCAGGGGAATTCAGGATGGGGTGACTTGACTGCCTCCCACCAGGTTCTGTTACCCAGAATCCCTTGCAAACCTAAAAAAGTGTCCAAAAAATCACATTTTCCCCACATTTCTGTGGTGGAAAGTTCTGTAATCTGTGTGGATTCACAAATTTCCACCCGCCCCGCGATCCCCAAAGTCTTCCGAGAAAAATGGTACCTCACTTGTGTGGGTAGGCCTAGTGCCCGCAACAGGAAACGGCGCAAAACGCAACGTGGACACACCTCAATTTCGCAATGAAAAATGACCCTTTTTTGGCAAAGTGCCTAGCTGTTGTTTTTGAACCATAGCTCTGCGGGAACCTAGGGAAACCTAGCACACCTATACATTTTTGAAAACTAGACATCCAGGGGAATCCAGGATGGGGTGACTTGACTGCCTCTCGCCAGGTTCTGTTACCCAGAATCCCTTGCAAACCTAAAAAAGTGTCAAAAAAATCACATTTTCCCCACATTTCTGTGGTGGAAAGTTCTGTAATCAGCTTGGATCCACAAATGTCCACACGCCCCGCGATCCCCAAAGTCTTCTGAGAAAAATTGTACCTCACTTGTGTGGGTCGGCCTAGTGCCCGCGACAGGAAACGGCGCAAAACGCAACGTGGACACACCTCAATTTCGCAGTGAAAAATGACTCTTTTTTGGCAAGGTGCCTAGCTGTAGTTTTTGAACCATAGCTCTGCGGGAACCTAGGGAAACCTAGCAAACCTATACATTTTTGAAAACTAGACACCCAGGGGAATCCAGGATGGGGTGACTTGCCTGCCTCCTACCAGGTTCTGTTACCCAGAATCCCTTGCAAACCTAAAAAAGTGTCAAATAAATCACATTTTCCCCACATTTCTGTGGTGGAAAGTTCTGGAATCTGCGTGGATCCACAAATTTCCACCCGCCCCGCGATCCCCAAAGTCTTCCGAGAAAAATGGTACCTCACTTGTGTGGGTCGGCCTAGTGCCCGAGACAGGAAACGGCGCAAAACGCAACGTGGACACACTTCAATTTCGCAGTGAAAAATGACCCTTTTTTGACAAAGTGCCTAGCTGTAGTTTTTGAACCATAGCTCTGCCGGCACCTAGGGAAACCTAGCAAACCTATACATTTTTGAAAACTAGACACCCAGGGGAATCCAGGATGGGGTGACTTGACTGCCTCCCACCAGGTTCTGTTACCCAGAATCCCTTGCAAACCTAAAAAAGTGTCAAAAAAAATCCCATTTTCCCCACATTTCTGTGGTGGAAAGTTCTGGAATCTGCGTGGATCTGCAAATTTCCTCCCACCCAGCGTTCCCCCAGGTCTCCCGATAAAAATGGTACCTCACTTGCGTGGGTGGGTCAAGGACCCGCGACAGGCAAGGGCCCAAAAGCTATTGAGGCGACATCAAACTTACCTATCACAAACCAACCTGGTTTTACATGGGGGTCCCATGGGTTTTTGGCCCGGGCTCGCAGCCATCTAGGAAACCTCCCTAACCCACACATTTCTGGAAACTAGACACCCGGGAGAGTCCAGTGAGGTATGGCTTGCGTGGGTCCCCCATCATTCTCCTACCCAGAATCCCTGCAAACCTCAAATTTTACCGAAAATTTCACTTTTTCTCACATATGTGTGGTGGAAAGTTCTGGAATCTGCGTGGATCCACAAATTTCCTCCCACCCAGCGTTCCTCCAGGTCTCCCGATAAAATGGTACCTCACTTGCGTGGGTGGGTCAAGGACCCGCGACAGGCAAGGGCCCCAAAAGCTATTGAGGCGACATCAAAATTACCTATCACAAACCAACCTGGTTTTACATGGGGGGTCCCATGGGTTTTTGGCCCGGGGCTCGCAGCCATCTGGGGAAACCTACCTAACCCACACATTTCTGGAAACTAGACACCCGGGGGAGTCCAGCGAGGTATGGCTTGCGTGGGTCCCCCATCATTCTCCTACCCAGAATCCCGTGAAAACCTCAAATTTCGATGAAAATTTCACTTTTTTCTCACATTTCTGTGGTGGAAAGTTCTGGAATCTTCGTGGATCCACAAATTTCCTCCCACCCAGCGTTCCCCCAGGTCTCCCGATAAAAATGGTACCTCACTTGTGTGGGTAGGCAAAGTGGCTGCAGCAGGAAATGGCCCAAATCGTACTCTGGAGACTTCAAAATTACCTACAGCAAAACTACCTGGTTTTGGTGGGGGGCACCTGAAATTTTGGCCCCGGGCTCGGCGGCCATCTTGGGAAAGTACCAAACCCAAACATTTCTGAAAACTAGACACCCGGGGAGTCCAATGAGGTATGGCTTGCGTGGATCCCCCAACGTTTTCCTACCCAGAATGCAATGCAAACCTTAAATTTAGCTGAAAAAACACATTTTCCACATATTTGTGTGTGGAATCACCATGCCGGCACAAATGTCCTACCACCCAGCGTTCCCCTTGTTCTCCCGAGTAAAATGATACCTCACTTGTGTGGGCGGGCCAAAGGCCTGTGGCTAGGAAGAGCCCAAAACATAGGGATTTCGAGTATAGCACCGAGACTTCTAAGCGCTACATTTTTAAAAAAATAAGTTTTTAGCTAATTCTGCTTTGGACACCCACACAAGTGAGGTATCATTTTTCTCGGGAGAACAAGGGGAACGCTGGGTGGTAGGACATTTGTGCCGGCACGGTGATTCCACACACAAATATGTGGAAAATGTGGTTTTTTCAGCTAAATTTAAGGTTTGCATTGCATTCTGGGTAGGAAAACGTTGGGGGATCCACGCAAGCCATACCTCATTGGACTCCCCCAGGTGTCTAGTTTTCAGAAATGTTTGGGTTTGGTACTTTCCCAAGATGGCCGCCGAGCCCGGAGCCAAAATCTCAGGTACCCCCCCCACCAAAACCAGGTAGTTTTGCTGTAGGTAATTTTGAAGTCTCCAGAGTACAATTTGGGCCATTTCCTGCTGCAGCCACTGTGCCTACCCACACAAGTGAGGTACCATTTTTATCGGGAGACCTGGGGGAACGCTGGGTGGGAGGAAATTTGTGGATCCACGAAGATTCCAGAACTTTCCACCACAGAAATGTGAGAAAAAAGTGAATTTTTCTGCGAAATTTGAGGTTTTCACGGGATTCTTGGTAGGAGAATGATGGGGGACCCACGCAAGCCATACCTCGCTGGACTCCCCCGGGTGTCTAGTTTCCAGAAATGTGTGGGTTAGGTAGGTTTCCCTAGATGGCTGTGAGCCCCGGGCCAAAAACCCATGGGACCCCCCATGTAAAACCAGGTTGGTTTGTGATAGGTAATTTTGATGTCGCCTCAATAGCTTTTGGGCCCTTGCCTGTCGCGGGTCCTTGACCCACCCACGCAAGTGAGGTACCATTTTTATCGGGAGACCTGGGGGAACGCTGGGTGGGAGGAAATTTGTGGATCCACTCAGATTCCAGAACTTTCCACCACACATATGTGAGAAAAAAGTGAAAGTTTTGGTAAAATTTGAGGTTTGCAGGGGATTCTGGGTAGGAGAATGATGGGGGACCCACACAAGCCATACCTCGCTGGACTCTCCCGGGTGTCTAGTTTCCAGAAATGTGTGGGTTTGGTAGGTTTCCCTAGATGGCTGCGAGCCCCGGGCCAAAAACTCATGGGACCCCATGCAAAACCAGGTTGGTTTGTGATAGGTAATTTTAATGTCGCATCAATAGGTTTTGGGCCCTTCCCTGCAGCGGGTACTTGGCCCACCCATACAAGTGAGGTACCATTTCTATTGGGATACTTGGAGAAATGCTGGGGGTTTGAAATTTGTTGTTACTTTCTGCAGTGTGAAAATTTGGACACAATAATGCAAGGAAAATGTCGCAGTCACATTTTGAGGTTTGCAGGACATTGTGGGTAAGATAACTTGTTGGAATCCACAAAAGAGACATCACCATGCACTCCCATGGGTGTTTAGTTTCCGACAAAAACTACAGTTGTTAGGTTATTCTTAGATGAAATGTACAGCTTGGCAGAGAGACAAAACAGACAAAGATTACTGCAGAGCCATCTATTCTTCAAGCACACACACATACTGGTTGGATTTGGCACGAGGGCGAGTGATGGTTCAGTATATAAAATTTTATTAACAAGAGATTTCACAAAAATGAAATGCACTGTCAATAATTGAAAGGACAAAAACCTGAACCAGTGACTCACAGCTCGTGAGCTGTAAAGCCACTTCAAGGCACCAACCGCTTTACAGGCCATTCACACACCTTTCATACATGATACACACAAGACCATTCACACCACCAGGCACAACACCAACACATTACAACATTCACCAAAAAGGACAAGGTACACCCTGCTTGACAAAAACAGAAAAGACATTTTTATGCACCACCACCTATTCCTCACGCACACATACATACTGGTTGGATTTGGCACGAGGGTGAGTGATGGTTCAGTATATACAGTTGTATTAACCAGAGATTTCACAAAAATGAAATGCACTGTTAATTGAAACGACGAGAAACTGAACCATTGACTCACAGCTCATGAGCAGTAAAGCCACGACAAGGCACCAACCTCTTCACAGGCCATTCATACACCTTTCATACGTGTGACACATACAAAACCATTCACAACGCCAGCCGCGGGCCCAGCACATTACAACACTCACACCAGCAGACAGCGCCATTCAAGGGCCCATCACTTTCACATGCCCACATTCCTGACACAGCAACCACACCAGCTCACGGATTGCGTTAAGTGGCGTTTGGCTAGCAGTGTGTGTAGTGACCAGCAGCTAGTCACTACTCACACACCGCCAGCCAAGCGCCAGTCCACACACACCACCAGCCAAGCGCCAGTCCACACACACCGCCAGCCAAGCGCCAGTCCACGCACACTTCCAGCCAAGCGCCAGTCCACACACACCGCCAGCCAAGCGCCAGTCCACGCACACCGCCAGCCAAGCGCCAGTCCACACACACCGCCAGCCAAGCGCCAGTCCACGCACACCACCAGCCAAGCGCCAATCCAAACACACCGCCAGCCAAACGCCAGACCATGCACACCGCCACACAAGCGCCACTCCACGCACACCGCCATCACATTTAGGATTTTTTTAATATAAATAAGAAAACACAAACAAATTGCAAACAAATACAAATCTACTAACACAAAATCTGAAACTAAATACACTACACAAATGCCAACCTTGAAACTGAACAAAAAATATTAAACAATAGAGGCCAGGCAGTTCACTTTACCACTCATGGATGTTCCCAAAACTTCTTTTGCGTGTGGTACATTCTAAAACAAGCAGGCACACACAGCCCAGGGTTAGAAGGACACTCGGGGCAGTACATACGAGTCTCCTTCCGCATACCTCTTCGCCAACAGACTCTACATCTCCTACTGGGAAAGTCTTTTGAGGGTGTGGGAGGAATGTGATCAGGAAAGTGGCGATCTTTCAATCTAGCAACATCCTCCACCACTCCAACTCTAGGAACACTTGCCTGTTCCACTAAAACAAGGCTGCCTATTACAGACTCCTGAAACTTAACAAAAGTCATCTTTGACTCAGGACAAGAATCCTGGAACACAACAAAAGCATTAAAGGTTGCCAAGTGGAAAAGATGGATAGCCAACTTCTTATACCAAATGTAAGCCTTACGAAGAGCAGCGTAAGGTTCCAACCTCTGATCTACTCTGTCAACACCACCCATGTGCCTATTATAGTCTAAAATGCACACAGGTTTGCGCACTTCAGCAATGTGACCCCAAACAGTCACAGGTGCAGTGCTTTCATCATGGATGGTAGTCAGCATGTAGACATCTCTCCTGTCTACAAACTTCACAGCTAGAAGCTCCTCGCAACGCAACGCACTGCACTCTCCTCGCACAAGCTTTTGGCAAACAAGTTCTTTTGGGAAACCTTTACGGTTAGAGCGGATTGTGCCACAAGCAACAGTGTCCACTTTGGCCAATTCCCTGAACAACCGCACACCAGTGTAGAAGTTATCTACATATAAATGGTGGCCTTTGTTAAAAAATCCTCTACCAAGTTCCCACATAATTTTCTCAGTCACTCCAAAAGTGGACGGACAACCAGGGGGGTTAATCCTGGATTCCTTACCGGTGTACACCCTGAAATTAGACACATATCCAGTCCTACTGTCACACAGCATATACAGCTTAATTCCATAGCGTGCCCTCTTACTAGGAATGTATTGCCTAAAAACCAAGCGGCCCTTGAACAACACCAAAGACTCATCCACTGCAATTTCTTTCCCAGGAGCATAGATTTCAGAAAATCGATCAACAAAGTGATCAATGACAGGCCGAATCTTAAAAAGACGGTCACATTCAGGGTGATCTCGTGGCAACGCTAAACCATTATCGACAAAATGCATCATCCGAAGCAGAAGCAAATACCTATCACGACTCATGACTGCCGGAAATATAGCCGTTGCCATCAAGGGACTAGTAGACCAATATGAAGACATTGATGGCTTCCTTAGCAAGCCCATCAAAAAAGTAAAACCCAAGAACTTCTTCATCTCTTCCAAATTTGTGGGAGTCCACCGGGTAGCTCTAGAGTGGGGCTTAAGGCTGGCACTGTTGTCCCTCAAAAACTGTTCGGCATACAAATTAGTCTGCTCAACAATCTCTGCCAAAAACACATCTTCCATAAACAACTGAAAAAAATGTATCGGCAAAAAGTTTTCAGTATTCACTCTACACCCTGGAACACCAGTAAAGTCTGGCAATGCTGGCTGCACCATGCCTGGGGCAACCCAGAGGTCAGCACTTTCAACGGGAAGCCTTGCAGCCCCAGGCTGCAGCCCAGATGCCTCTTGCCGCACTACACCAACGGGAAGCCTTGCAGCCCCAGGCTGCAGCCCAGATGTCTCTTGCCGCACTACACCAACAGGAAGCCTTGCAGCCCCAGGCTGCAGCCCAGATGCCTCTTGCTGCACTACACCAACGGGAAGCCTTGCAGCCCCAGGCTGCAGCCCAGATGCCTCTTGCCGCACTACACCAACATGAAGCCTTGCAGCCCCAGGCTGCAGCCCAGATGCCTCTTGCCGCACTATCGGCACATCAATGTCCTCCTCTAACACAGGCACTTCATCTGCACTAAGAGTAGCTTCATCCGCACTGAGAGTAGCTTCATCGTCCGATGATTCCATGTGGAGAGAAAACTCACTGCCTGAATCGTCCCCTGCCTCCTCTGCCTCAGATGCAGAGTCAGTCTCTGAACCATGGTCAGAGGAAGACTCAAAAAGCATACCAACAACCTGCTGAGCAGTAATCCTGCGGCTAGCCATTATCCTTACTAAGAAAGGAGACTGCACAAACAAGTCAACAACAACCAACACTGTGCAAAGCAAGTAAGTAAAAAAATGTGTGCCTTTATCACAAAGCTATATATACTCGAAAACTATACGATTCACTTACAAGAGACAGCTACACTCACCAGCACCTACTCTGCAGAGACACAGCAAAAACCAACGATATCCCACTAGAAAGAAAAAAACAAAACCAATTACTCACAATACAACAAAATACACATCGAGCACAAATGCAAAAAGTTTTTGACACTTAAAAACAGAAGCCAAACATACTGCTATTATTACACCATTCGCAAAAAACACATTCATGCAGAGAAATAAATCTCATTTACATTGTACAAAAAAAGTCTCTTACCAAACACATGCAACTACGCAAACAGTAACGAAACCGCAACCTGGAACAGTCTAAAGAGCAAAAGCCTTGACCTAACAAAAAAGGAGAAATAAAGCATTACAATTGCAATTCACAAGAAATAAAACAACATTATATCACGCTATGTCACTACCCAAATGGGGGCAGAAAGGCCAAATACACATAAAAAAATATATGTCCCCTGGAAGCGGCCAATTTATTTATTTTTAGATATCTGGCTCTAGTGGGCTATTCTACCCCCCACCCCCGGGCCAGAAATGCCATAAAATGCAGGTGATCTGTCCCCAGGGGGGGCAGAAAAGTCTTAAAAATTATTTAGGCCCATAAGGAAGCGACCCTTGGCCAAGGTTTCGCTTCCATTTAAAATTTAAAACTCTCCCTGGTGTCTAATGGGGTTTTCTGCCCCCCTGGCCAAATACACAAACCGATCTGCCCCCAGGGGGGTAGAATATAATTTTTTTTTAAATGGCCCCTGAAAGCAACCCTTGGCCAAGGGGTCGCTTCCAATTTAAAAAAAAAAAAATTCCCTGCCTCTAGTGGGCTTTTCTGCCCCCCCTGGGTCCAGAAACGCCAAAAAAATCAGGCTATCTGTCCCCAGGGGGGGCAGAATATACTTTTTAAAAATATTTAGCCCCTGGAAGCGACCCTTGCCCAAGGGGTCGCTTCCATTTACATTTACACAAAATCCCTGGTGTCTAGTGGGGTTTTCTGCCCCCCCTGGGGGCAGAAAGGCCAAATAAAAAAACCGATCTGCCCCCAGAGGGGGCAGAATATACTTTAAAATAATTTGCCCCCCCAGGAAGCGACCCTTGCTCAAGGGGTCGCTTCCAATTTAATTTAAAAAAAATCCCTGGCTCTAGTGGGCTTTTCTGCCCCTCCTGGGTCCACAAACGGCCAAAAATTGGCCGATCTGGCCCCAGGGGGGCAGAAAAGTCTTTAAATTATGTGCTCCCTTAGGAAGCGACCCTTGCCCAAGGGGTCGCTTCCTTAACCGAAAAAACGAATCCCTGGTGTCTAGTGGGACATTCCTGGTGCACGATCGCGACGCTGTGCGCGATCGTGCACCAGGAATGCTCCTGCATTGAGACATCAGGGAGAGGAAACATAGTTTCCTCTCCCCGATGCCTCAAGGCATCAAGATTTGGGCCCCCCACCCCACCAACAAACACTCACCCTCCCTCTGGACGCGCTGGAAAGAAATGATTTCCAGCGCGTCCAGCGCTTCCTGATGACGTCGGCGCGCGCTGTGCGCGCTGACGTCATGGGGAAGCGTGGGGGGCCGGGGTGGCAGCGGAAACTCTTCCGCTGCCATCCCCCTCTGTGGGGGCAAGATCGATGTCCCAGGGGGGGAGCGCCAGCGCTTCCCCCCAGGGGCTGTGCTCATGACGGAGCGGTTCCGTCATAAGCACAGCCCAACCGATGCTCATGACGGAACCGCTCCGTCATGAGCATCGAAGGGGTTAAATACAGATCAACATTCCTAGTCTGATTTTTATAGTGAGTTCGTCAACAACAAATACAAACATAATTTGGTCTTTCACAACAAATTACCTTAAACTTTGTAATTTCTTCTTCAAACTTCTCAGTACTACTATGTTCTACGTCTTCTTCAACACCTACTTCTATCAATGTCTCACTTTGACTGCACTCTTGTTCAGGACCAAAGTAACGAAACTCTATTTCATCACAAACTTTTTTTACATCTGATTCTGACCCATGCAAAAGAGCACTGTTTAAGTCACTTAAAATTTTTGCTGGACTTTTTGCGTAATACAATCTTCTGACTAATTTCCGCATTTGAGAGTGATGTACTGCTAACATTCTGAGATGATGAAAAACACTTTGACACACTTTTCTAGAAAGACAAGCCAGAGAATGACCTTGCAAACCAGTATTTTTTCTCACTTTGCAAGGATCTAGTCCTTGCAGCATCTTAATCTTTTGTTTAACACTTTTTTTTACTATACTCTCGTAAGAAATTTCGTAAAATATCAATAGACTCCTGTCGTATACTACAAATACTACTACAATCCCAAGTAAACACTGGGGCTTTAGTACGTCTCCCTAGAACTTCATCAGCTATCACTTCTTCTACATTTCTAGAAACCATCTTTTCTTTTTCAATTGGACAACCGTTTTTCACTTCATAAGCACGACCACAGGTATCAATTGCGTACACTAATGTATTGGTTTGAAAATAGCTCTCTTCATTAAAAAAAGGCTCTGAACTTGAACTGTGCTTCCATTCACCCAAACAAATATCACAAAAGTTAGTTCTGTTAATTAGTCTCTTCTTTTTACTTTTGGCTTTCATAAAATGTATTGGCTTATCTAATGATCGAATTCTGTTTAAAACTAAAATGAATAATTTCCTTTTTAATTCAAAAGCCTTTTCAACAATAGTTTCAATCTGTTTCTTCTTTTTATAAAATGCTGATTTTTTTATATTTCTTGGCATCTTTTAATAAATTAAGTACTACTCTATTGTAAAACATTCTTTTCCTTATTTCATCAAATTGATTATTTCTCCTTTTACCATAGATTGTTTTTTGAAAACGTGATTTCCCATTAATTTCTCCTTTTTTCTTTTCATTCTTCTTTGTTGTTGACGTATTCCTTCTACTTTCTACATTGTGCAAACTGTTTCTTGTCTTTGAAAGTCGTTTAATAAATTCTTTTGTTCTCTTACCGCAAGACTTTTTCTTTCTTCCCACATGTTGTACTTCATCTAATTCTTGCTGTTGTCTTTTCTTCAAATAATAGTCCTTCCTTTGTTGTTTCCTCTTTACTGTTTTTTTAGCCATGGTAAGTCTTTTTTAATGATGATGAAGAATATCTGTTAAAAATTTTTTTAATATTATTAATATAAATCTATAAAATATACCATTCTATTACTAAACAAACACGTTCTACATAAAAACCATTTAAACACTTTGTTTTGAAATCACAATGCATTTGCTGCAGTACACACGTACTACCTGGATAATTGTAGGAGTGAATGAGTAGTGTTTAGGTGTTTACAGGACTGCATCGGCAGTGGATAGAGGATTTTAATAGTGCATGTATTAGTACCTGGGTCATTGCATAAGTACATGGGTAGTGACTGGATGATTAGAGTACTGCAAGGAAAGAGGATGCTGAATTTATAAGTGCTTGGGTTTTGGCACAGTGATTAGATAAGGACATGGAACTGGTTGGGTGATTGGAGGACTGTACGGGGAGTGACAGTGTGATTGCTGGACTGCATGGGTACTACCTGGGTAATTGGAGGAGTCAATCAGTAGTGTGTAAGTGGTTAGACGACTGCATGGAAAGTGCACATGTGATTGTATCACTGCATGTGTTAGTGCCTGGGTCATTGCATGAGGTCATGGATAGTGACTGGATACTTAGAGTGCTGCAAGGAGAGTGCATGGTGAATTTATAAGTGCATGGGTTTTGGCAGAGTGATTGGATAAGGACATGGGACTGGCTGCGTAATAAGAGGAGTGCATAGGTAGTAACAGGGAGGTTACTAAACTATATAGGTAGCACTCAAAGGACTGTAGAAGGGCATGAGTTAGTGCCTGGGTAATTGCATGAGTACATAGGTACTGACTGGATGAGTAGAGTACTGCATGGAGAGTGCATGGTGAATTTATAAGTGCTTGGGTTTTGGTGGAGTGATTGGATTAGTACATGGTACTACCTGGGTAATTGGAGGAGTGAATCAGTAGTGAGTAGATGGTTAGAGGACTGCATGGCTAGTGCGCATGTGATTGTAGCACTGCATGTGTTAGTGCCTGGGTCATTGCATAAGTACATGGATAGTGACTGGATACTTAGAGTGCTGCAAGGAGAGTGCATGGTGAATTTATAAGTGCTTGGGTTTTGGCAGAGTGATTGGATAAGGACATGGGGCTAGCTGGGTAATTGGAGGAGTGCACAGGTAGTAACAGGGAAATTACTAAACTGTATAGGTAGCACTCAAAGGATTGTAGCATTGCATGTGTTAGTGCCTGGGTCATTGCACAAGTACATGGATAGTGACTGGATACTTAGAGTGCTGCAAGTTGACTGCATGGTGAATTTATAAGTGCTTGGGTTTTGGCACAGTGATTAGATAAGGACATGGTACTGGCTGGGTGATTGGAGGAGTGCACAGAGAGTGACAGTGTGATTGCTGGACTGCATGGGTAGTACCTGGGTAATTGGAGGAGTGAATCAGTAGTGTGTAGGTGGTTAGAGGACTGCATGGCTAGTGCACATGTGATTGTAGCACTGCATGTGTTAGTGCCTGGGTCATGGCATGAGTACATGGATAGTGACTGGATACTTAGAGTGCTGCAAGGAGAGTGCATGGTGAATTTATAAGTGCTTGGGTTTTGGCAGAGTGATTGGATAAGGACATGGGACTGGCTGGGTAATTGGAGGAGTGCATAGGTAGTAACAGGGAGATTACTAAACTGTATAGGTAGCACTCAAAGGATTGTAGAAGTGCATATATTAGTGCCTGGGTAATTGCATGAGTACATGGGTACTGAGTGGATGATTAGAGTACTGCAAGGAGAGTCCATGATGAATTTATAAGTGCTTGGATTTTGGCGGAATAATTAGATAAGGACATGGGACTGTCTGGGTGATTCGAGGAATGCAGAGGGAGTGACAGTGTGATTGCTGGACTGCATGGGTACTACCTGGGTAATTGGAGGAGTGAATCAGTAGTGTGTAGGTGGTTACAGGACTACATGGATAGTGCACATGTGATTGTAGCATTGCATGTGTTAGTGCCTGGGTCATGGCATGAGTACATTTATAGTGACTGGTTACTTAGAGTGCTGCAAGGAGAGTGCATGGTGAATTTATAAGTGCTTGGGTTTTGGCAGAGTGATTGCATAAGGACATGGGCCTGGCTGGGTAATTGGAGGAGTGCATAGGTAGTAACAGGGAGATTACTAAACTGTATAGGTAGCACTCAAAGGATTGTAGAAGTGCATATTTTAGTGCCTGGGTAATTGCATGAGTACATGGGTACTGACTGGATGATTAGCATACTGCAAGGAGAGTCCATGGTGAATTTATAAGTGCTTGGGTTTTGGCAGAGTGATTGGATAAGGACAGGGGACTGGCTGGGTAATTGGAGGAGTGCATAGGTAGTAACAGGGCGATTACTAAACTGTATAGGTAGCACTCAAAGGATTGTAGAAATGCATGTGTTAGTGGCTGGGTCATTGCATGAGTACATGGATAGTGACTGGATACTTAGAGTGCTGCAAGGAGAGTGTATGGTGAATTTATAAGTCCTTGGGTTTTGGCAGAGTGATTGCATAAGGACATGGGACTGGCTGCGTAATAGGAGGAGTGCATAGGTAGTAACAGGGAGGTTACTAAACTATATAGGTAGCACTCAAAGGACTGTAGAAGGGCATGAGTTAGTGCCTGGGTAATTGCATGAGTACATGGGTACTGACTGGATGAGTAGAGTACTGCATGGAGAGTGCATGGTGAATTTATAAGTGCTTGGGTTTTGGTGGAGTGATTGGATTAGTACATGGTACTGGCTGGGTGATTGGAGGAGTGCACGGGACTGACAGTGTGATTGCTGGACTGCATGGGTACTACCTGGGTAATTGGAGGAGTGAATCAGTAGTGAGTAGGTGGTTAGAGGACTGCATGGCTAGTGCACACGTGATTGTAGCACTGCATGTGTTAGTGCCTGGGTCATTGCATAAGTACATGGATAGTGACTGGATACTTAGAGTGCTGCAAGGAGAGTGCATGGTGAATTTGTAAGTGCTTGGGTTTTGGCAGAGTGATTGGATAAGGACATGGGGCTAGCTGGGTAATTGGAGGAGTGCATAGGTAGTAACAGGGCGATTACTAAACTGTATAGGTAGCACTCAAAGGATTGTAGAAATGCATGTGTTAGTGGCTGGGTCATTGCATGAGTACATGGATAGTGACTGGATACTTAGAGTGCTGCAAGGAGAGTGTATGGTGAATTTATAAGTCCTTGGGTTTTGGCAGAGTGATTGCATAAGGACATGGGACTGGCTGCGTAATAGGAGGAGTGCATAGGTAGTAACAGGAAGGTTACTAAACTATATAGGTAGCACTCAAAGGACTGTAGAAGGGCATGAGTTAGTGCCTGGGTAATTGCATGAGTACATGGGTACTGACTGGATGAGTAGAGTACTGCATGGAGAGTGCATGGTGAATTTATAAGTGCTTGGGTTTTGGTGGAGTGATTGGATTAGTACATGGTACTGGCTGGGTGATTGGAGGAGTGCACGGGACTGACAGTGTGATTGCTGGACTGCAAGGGTACTACCTGGGTAATTGGAGGAGTGAATCAGTAGTGAGTAGGTGGTTAGAGGACTGCATGGCTAGTGCACATGTGATTGTAGCACTGCATGTGTTAGTGCCTGGGTCATTGCATAAGTACATGGATAGTGACTGGATACTTAGAGTGCTGCAAGGAGAGTGCATGGTGAATTTATAAGTGCTTGGGTTTTGGCAGAGTGATTGGATAAGGACATGGGGCTAGCTGGGTAATTGGAGGAGTGTACAGGTAGTAACAGGGAAATTACTAAACTGTATAGGTAGCACTCAAAGGATTGTAGCATTGCATGTGTTAGTGCCTGGGTCATTGCACAAGTACATGGATAGTGACTGGATACTTAGAGTGCTGCAAGTTGACTGCATGGTGAATTTATAAGTGCTTGGGTTTTGGCACAGTGATTAGATAAGGACATGGTACTGGCTGGGTGATTGGAGGAGTGCACAGAGAGTGACAGTGTGATTGCTGGACTGCATGGGTACTACCTGGGTAATTGGAGGAGTGAATCAGTAGTGTGTAGGTGGTTAGAGGACTGCATGGCTAGTGCACATGTGATTGTAGCACTGCATGTGTTAGTGCCTGGGTCATGGCATGAGTACATGGATAGTGACTGGATACTTAGAGTGCTGCAAGGAGAGTGCATGGTGAATTTATAAGTGCTTGGGTTTTGGCAGAGTGATTGGATAAGGACAGGGGACTGGCTGGGAAATTGGAGGAGTGCATAGGTAGTAACAGGGCGATTACTAAACTGTATAGGTAGCACTCAAAGGATTGTAGAAATGCATGTGTTAGTGGCTGGGTCATTGCATGAGTACATGGATAGTGACTGGATACTTAGAGTGCTGCAAGGAGAGTGTATGGTGAATTTATAAGTCCTTGGGTTTTGGCAGAGTGATTGCATAAGGACATGAGACTGGCTGCGTAATAGGAGGAGTGCATAGGTAGTAACAGGGAGGTTACTAAACTATATAGGTAGCACTCAAAGGACTGTAGAAGGGCATGAGTTAGTGCCTAGGTAATTGCATGAGTACATGGGTACTGACTGGATGAGTAGAGTACTGCATGGAGAGTGCATGGTGAATTTATAAGTGCTTGGGTTTTGGTGGAGTGATTGGATTAGTACATGGTACTGGCTGGGTGATTGGAGGAGTGCACGGGACTGACAGTGTGATTGCTGGACTGCATGGGTACTACCTGGGTAATTGGAGGAGTGAATCAGTAGTGAGTAGGTGGTTAGAGGACTGCATGGCTAGTGCACATGTGATTGTAGCACTGCATGTGTTAGTGCCTGGGTCATTGCATAAGTACATGGATAGTGACTGGATACTTAGAGTGCTGCAAGGAGAGTGCATGGTGAATTTATAAGTGCTTGGGTTTTGGCAGAGTGATTGGATAAGGACATGGGGCTAGCTGGGTAATTGGAGGAGTGCATAGGTAGTAACAGGGCGATTACTAAACTGTATAGGTAGCACTCAAAGGATTGTAGAAATGCATGTGTTAGTGGCTGGGTCATTGCATGAGTACATGGATAGTGACTGGATACTTAGAGTGCTGCAAGGAGAGTGTATGGTGAATTTATAAGTCCTTGGGTTTTGGCAGAGTGATTGCATAAGGACATGGGACTGGCTGCGTAATAGGAGGAGTGCATAGGTAGTAACAGGAAGGTTACTAAACTATATAGGTAGCACTCAAAGGACTGTAGAAGGGCATGAGTTAGTGCCTGGGTAATTGCATGAGTACATGGGTACTGACTGGATGATTAGAGTACTGCAAGGAGAGTGCATGGTGAATTTATTAGTGCTTGGGTTTTGGCGGAATGATTAGATAAGGACATGGAACTGTCTGGATGATTGGAGGAGTGCACGGAGAGTGACAGTGTGATTGCTGGACTGCATGGGTACTACCTGGGTAATTGAAGGAGTGAATCAGTAGTGTGTAGGTAGTTACAGGACTGCATGGATAGTGCACATGTGATTGTAGCACTGCATGTGTTAGTGCCTGGGTAATTGCATGAGTACATGGGTACTGACTGGATGATTAGAGTACTGCAAGGAGAGTGCATGGTGAATTTATAAGTGCTTGGGTTTTGGCGGAATGATTAGATAAGGACATGGAACTGTCTGGATGATTGGAGGAGTGCACGGAGAGTGACAGTGTGATTGCTGGACTGCATGGGTACTACCTGGGTAATTGAAGGAGTGAATCAGTAGTGTGTAGGTGGTTACAGGACTGCATGGATAGTGCACATGTGATTGTAGCACTGCATGTGTTAGTGCCTGAGTCATTGCATGAGTACATGGATAGTGACTGGATATTTAGAGTGCTGCAAGGAGAGTGCATGGTGAATTTATAAGTGCTTGGGTTTTGGCAGAGTGATTGGATAAGGACATGGGACTGGCTGGGTAATTGGAGGAGTGCATAGGTAGTAACAGGGAGATTACTAAACTGTATAGGTAGCACTCAAAGGATTGTAGAAGTGCATATATTAGTGCCTGGGTAATTGCATGAGTACATGTTTACTGACTGGATGATTAGAGTACTGCAAGGAGAGTCCATGATGAATTTATAAGTGCTTGGATTTTGGCGGAATAATTAAATAAGGACATGGGACTGTCTGGGTGATTCGAGGAATGCAGAGGGAGTGACAGTGTGATTGCTGGACTGCATGGGTACTACCTGGGTAATTGGAGGAGTGAATCAGTAGTGTGTAGGTGGTTACAGGACTACATGGATAGTGCACATGTGATTGTAGCATTGCATGTGTTAGTGCCTGGGTCATGGCATGAGTACATGGATAGTGACTGGATACTTAGAGTGCTGCAAGGAGAGTACATGGTGAATTTATAAGTGCTTGGGTTTTGGCAGAGTGATTGCATAAGGACATGGGACTGGCTGGGTAATTGGAGGAGTGCATAGGTAGTAACAGGGAGATTACTAAACTGTATAGGTAGCACTCAAAGGATTGTAGAAGTGCATATATTAGTGCCTGGGTAATTGCATGAGTACATGGGTACTGACTGGATGATTAGCATACTGCAAGGAGAGTCTATAGTGAATTTATAAGTGCTTGGGTTTTGGCAGAGTGATTGGATAAGGACACGGGACTGGCTGGGTAATTGGAGGAGTGCATAGGTAGTAACATGGCGATTACTAAACTGTATAGGTAGCACTCAAAAGATTGTAGAAATGCATGTGTTAGTGGCTGGGTCATTGCATGAGTACATGGATAGTGACTGTATACTTAGAGTGCTGCAAGGAGAGTGTATGGTGAATTTATAAGTCCTTGGGTTTTGGCAGAGTGATTGCATAAGGACATGGGACTGGCTGAGTAATTGGAGGAGTGCATAGGTAGTAACAGGGAGGTTACTAAACTGTATAGGTAGCACTCAAAGGATTGTAGAAATGCATGTGTTAGTGCCTGGGTAATTGCATGAGTACATGGGTACTGACTGGATGATTAGAGTACTGCAAGGAGAGTGCATGGTGAATTTATAAGTGCTTGGGTTTTGGCGGAATGATTAGATAAGGACATGGAACTGTCTGGATGATTGGAGGAGTGCATGGAGAGTGACAGTGTGATTGCTGGACTGCATGGGTACTACCTGGGTAATTGAAGGAGTGAATCAGTAGTGTGTAGGTGGTTACAGGACTGCATGGATAGTGCACATGTGATTGTAGCACTGTAGCACTGCATGTGTTAGTGCCTGAGTCATTGCATGAGTACATGGATAGTGACTGGATATTTAGAGTGCTGCAAGGAGAGTGCATGGTGAATTTTTAAGTGCTTGGGTTTTGGCGGAATGATTAGATAAGGACATGGGACTGTCTGGGTGATTGCAGGAGTGCATAACTAGTAACAGGGAAATTACTGAACTCTATATGTAGTGCTCAAGGGATTGTAGAAGTGCATGAGTTAGTGCCTGTGTCATTCCATGAGTATACTAAGCATACATGCAACTGTAAAAATAGTATCAGAACACATAGATAACTCATTACATACTATCTAGTTAAGTAGATAAGTCCAACATACCACAAAGGGTAATATATGGTGGTTTATTTTTGAGTTACATCTTGACCATTTAATCTACAAATATGCAACATCATTAAACTATACCTCACAACAGACTTAAGAAAGAAGAGCAATTAACAACACATTTAATGATCTTTTTAAAACCACATATATCTTCAGCTTTCTATCTAAAATTATGTGGCATCATTCAACTATACCTTTGCTTAAACTACAAAAAGAAACCTAATTAACAGCACCTTATTTCACCATTCTATCTTTATTTATATGCCATAATTTAACTTTACCTTCTGTACAAACTAATAACAGACACTTAATTAATAACACCTCATATGATCATCTTTCAAACACCACAGTTGTGCTGCATCTTCACCAAAGTATCTATAATTATGCAGTATCATTAAACTATACCTTTGTAGAGAGAAGAAAAAATGATGCCTAATAAACTACACCTTATATGAGTATCTTTCAAAATACACTTTTGTACTGCATCTTCAAAAACTATCTAAAAATATGAAGCATCATTCAGCTATACCTTTGAACAGACTTTAAAAATATATATTATTGTACAGACTGTTTTTTAAAGAAACTTCAAGTACAATGAAACTAATTCCAATATACATCTCTACATTTAATAATATATTTCAAACAACACAGTTTTAGAATAATGTCAAATCTTTTTTAAATAAACATCAAAAATATATAACTCACCTTGCAAATAAATCTGTGGAATGAAAAATCTCACACACAGGATTTTCTTTTACACACAGTCAATATAAATCACCAGACTCAGCAAGGTAAAACCAGTAATGGCAAGGTTTCCCTCTCTTTTTCCATACAAATACACATAAGCAACAAATGACATTGCTTCCCAGAGTTTTTAAATTGTAAAACACAATTCCATTGGTCACAGATAATAACCCTTATCAACTGACTTCTTCACCCCTTCTGCGTAATGTCAGTTTCCATAGTAACAGGTCATGCAACATTCAACTTAACTCACAGGTCACAAGTTCACCACACAATGTTGCAAATGAGAACAGCAGGTGTGGTTGGCGTTGCAAAACATGACCTTATCCTTTCTGCTGTACCTTTCAAACATTTTTTACTAACCAATAAGAAACTTGCTTTTTAAACAAACTAAAATACACCCTATTTTTGAATGTACAATGCTCTGAAACAGCCAATGAAATCTCTACTTTTTTTAAAACAGAATCTTGTCCACCATTTTAGATATCTGTCATTCTATCAACTGACTACCTCAGCTACAAACATCTTTTCATTACCTACAGTCATTACTTCAAGATGCTTTCAGTGTGGATTGTTGGGCACAGCTATGTTTTCTGGTGCAAAAGGTATGCTGAACGCAGAGGTATTGACAAAGACCTAGCTTTGCAAAATGTAGACATTAAATGGATTGGACAGAGAGGATTAAAGTGGCACCAATTGATGCCTGTGGTTAAAACCTTTTTGCATCTCCAACCACCTGACCTCATGATTGTGCACTGTGGTGGCAATGACCTATGCACATTGACTGGGGTAGGTCTGGAAATGCTAATGAAGGACACCTTTGCAGAATTGATGTTGCTTTTCCCCCAAACTGCCTTTGTATACTCTAACATATGCCAAAGACAGAAATGGAAGTGATCCAATCAATTTTGTCCTCAGATTGAGAAAGCTAGAAAAAAGGTCAATAAAGCTGTTTCTGCTTACCTCAGAGACCATAGAATGGGCTCCATATATAACAACAATATACGTTTCCATATGGAGGGCATCTACAGGAGTGACGGAGTACACTTCACTGATGAAGGGAACAGTGTGTTTCTCAATAACCTGAAGCTCTGCATCCGCACTTCACATGCAGCTGCAAGAAACTCATAATAAACACAAGGGCTCTTTTTAGAGCCACCCAATAACCCAACATATAACCTAGGTTTATATAAAAAAAAATCTTAATTAGTTTTGCTTGGAGTCGCGCACCCAGCGCGACTTAGAGCCGCGCACCCATCGCGTTCACACTAGGGGGCCGTGCTGAGCGCCGCGCACCTATCGCGTTCACACTAGGGGGCCGCGCTGAGCGCTGGGCACCCATCGCATTCACACTAGGGGGCCGCGCTGAGCAGCGCGCACCTATCGCGTTCACACTAGGGGGCCGCGCTGAGCGCCGCGCACCCATCGCGTTCACACTAGGGGGCCACGCTGAGTGCCGCGCACCCATCGCGTTCACACTAGGGGTCCGCGCTGAGCACCGCGCACCTATCGTGTTCACACTACGGGACCGTGCTGAGCGCACCCATCGCATTCACACTAGGGGCGCCGCGCTAGGGTCGCGACTCCAATTTAAAAAAAAAAAATGTAAACCGTCTACTTACATTAATTTACATTCGCCCCGGGCACCCCATCCCCCGGGGCATGCCCAAATATACTTTTTTTTTTTTTTTTAAATGGAGGAGGGGGGACTGCTGCCCCCCTACTGGGACATTTTGGGCCCCGGGGACCCCATCCCCCGGGACCTGGACACATGGTTAGGGACCGTGGGGGGAGCCCCAATGCCCCCACGGTCCCGCCGGCTCCCCGTCTCCTGCGGGAGCCGGCATTGCTTTTCCACACGGGGAACTGCTAACATGCAGCTCCCCGTGTGGAAAAGCAATCTGCTTTGGATTTTGGAAGCGAGAGCAACCTGCTCTCGCTTCCAAAATCCAAAGAAGTGTTTGCTATGACAGGGCGGGAGCCACACAGATACAGCCCTGTCATAGCAAACAGCAGTGTCCCGGGGGGGGCACCCCGGGACACTGCAAGGGCCGGTCCTGGGGGTGGTGGTTCCAGGGCCATGGAGGGCTCCTGGAGGGGGCCGCGCGGCCCCCCTCCCTACTAGTGCACAGCCCCGGGAGGTGGTGGTCCTCGGGGCTCGGGGGTCTGTAACGGACCCCCTAATTTGCATTATTAATGCCCCGGGAGGTGGTGGTCCCGGGGCATGTGGGGGGGCTCGAGCCCCCCCACCCAGGTTTAATTTTTTTTTTTTTAAAAGCCCCGGGGGTGGCGGTCCCCGGGGCTGCGGGAGGGCTGCGTGCCCTCCCGCATATACTTTACATAGCCCCGGGGAGGTGGTGGTCCCCGGGGCTGCGGGGGCCCAGCGGCCCCCCGCAATTATGAATAGGGCAATGCCCCCGGGACCTGGCCCACCATGGGATCTCATTTAAATCAAGCGCGGAAGCCCGCGCTTCATTTTTAAAAAAAAAATTGGCGGGATTCACGACCCCATTGCGCATTCTGCCGAAATTATAAAAAAATATTTTTTTTTTGTCCCTGGGGATCCTTGTGGTACCCCCTTAACAGGCCTAAGGGGTCAGAGTGTTTCTACCCTGCCCCCTTTTCTTGTTTTTAAACATTTATTTTACTGTTTTCTCTACCGAGTCACAAAATGGCTGCCAACAGTTCCCAGTTTGGAGTGTTGCCAGCCAATTAGAGTGAAGCTCGTGCCCGGGAGGGTTCGCGAATCTACCGCGTCCCTAGATATCGAAAGTTTTTCTTTTTCAAATTTATCAGACACTACTGAACGGATTTACACCATTTAACAAAAAGGACTCTTTCTGAACCAAGGGCTACCTTTTTGCCAAATTTGGGGTAATTCCGTTCAGCAGTTCGGGCTGTAGCTGTGTCTAAAGTTTCCTATGGAAAATGACATGGGGAAAATGCGTTTTGGGACCCCCCTTTTTTCTCAGCCCCCGCTTGAGGAATCACCCCGAAACTTTCAAGACAGGAGCTGACCGGAGCGCCCCACTAGTTTTGAAAATTTCGCGAAGATTCATCAACCAGCGCCAAAGTTATTGGGAAAAGAAAAACGCTTTGCCTATGGAAACTAGGTCCTAACTATAACTACCTACTGGCGACTGGCAGTAGGTAATATATATATATATATATATATATATATATATATATATATATATATATATATATATATATATATATATGTATATATATATATTAGAAACAAAGTCGGTCCAAAACGCAGTGCGCACTTTCTGCTGGTGCAAGTATTTTGGGCAGACGGTCATGCCCACAATAATAGAATTATTCAAGGTTACCGCACTCCCAGGAGTTGTAAAATTGATCTTTTATTCAGCAGGCACTTCTCAAACACCACTGACGCGTTTCGACATTACGTCTTTCTAAAAATGGCAAAGTTCGAATTTGGTAAGTCCTTCTTTACTGGCTATTTATAGATTTCATTGCAACAGCATTCTGGATGTTTGAGTCAATAATGGGAAATAGCTTTCCCTCCTGGGTCCGTAATCTACAGATGTACCGCAGTCACAGACCACATCAGAATAAAACAAAGCAGTTTAAAGGATGTACCTCTTAGTTGCTAGAGACACACCCTCTTCGTGATTTCTTCGGATGGCATATATGAGAGTCTTCGCCTATGGGGCTGTCCTAGTCTGTCAGTGTTGGTACACAATGCAATGATTTGTATCACATCCATTTCCTCACGAGCAAAGACCTCTTTGAACTGCTTGTGGTTCCGGGCGCTGCTGCCAAATTAACATTAGAAACAAAGCCGGTCCAAAAGGCAGCGCGCACTTTCTGCTGGTGCAAGTATTTTGGGCAGACCATCATGCCCACAATAATAGAATTCATCAAGGTTACCGCACTCCCAGGAGTTGTAAAATTGATCTTTTATTCAGCAGGCACTTCTTAAACGCCACTGACGCGTTTCGCCATTATGTCTTTCTCAAAATGGCAAAGTTCGAATTTGGTAAGTCCTTCTTTACTGGCTATTTATAGATTTCATTGCAACAACATTCTGGATGTTTGAGTCCATAATGGGAAATAGCTTTCCCTCCTGGGTCCGTAATCTACAGATGTACCGCAGTCACAGACCGCATCGGAATAAAACAAAGCAGTTTAAAGGATGTACCTCTTAGTTGCTAGAGACACACCCTCTTCGTGATTTCTTCGGATGGCATATATGAGAGTCTTCGCCTATCCGGGCTTTCCTAGTCTCTCAGTGTTGGTACACAATGCAATGATTTGTATCACATCCATTTCCTCACGAGCAAAGACCTCTTTGAACTGCTTGTGCTTCCGGGCGCTGCTGTCAAATTAACATTAGAAACAAAGCCGGTCCAAAAGGAGGCGCGCACTTTCTGCTGGTGCAAGTATTTTGGGCAGACCGTCATGCCCACAATAATAGAATTCATCAAGGTTACCGCACTCCCAGGAGTTGTAAAATTGATCTTTTATTCAGCAGGCACTTCTCAAACGCCACTGATGCATTTCGACATTACGTCTTTCTCAAAATGGCAAAGTTCGAATTTGGTAAGTCCTTCTTATATGTATAGTGTTTATACTTACCTGTAAATGCATATGCCTTTACCAATCATGTTGTTACAATGAAATTCATTGTAAAGGCATGCGTTGTAAAGGCGTATGCATGGTCAAAGTTTGCGTTCTAATGGTCATTCGTTGTAATGGTATCTGCGTTGTGACATCCACGTTGTTATGGCATGCGTTGTAATAGCATGTGAAGTAACACATACAACCATGTTAAACCATCTGCTATTCAGTATTTTTATTTTTAAATGTAAATGACGATGAGTGTGAAATTTGTGCTTGCTGAACTTTTCAAATTTTCATTATATTAAAAATTCAAAGTTAACATAGTATATTAAAAGAGCTAAAAACAGTACTATACATGCTCTGGCTTATTTACAATCCCCTGTGCTGCCAGTGCGTAACTTTTTATATGGGAAAAAGTGACGCACCGGCAGCTCAAGGGGATTGTAAATAAGCCCCACAGGGTGATTAGTAACACACGACTTTGTATAGAAAAACGTCTAGTTCCTCTCCAAGGTGGAGGTAATATCCATAGTTTCAAACTAATACCACCTCTTGCAAACCCAGATTTTGATTTCCTTTTTCGTGAAAAACCTAGCCACCAAATTTCATATTGACTCTAATTCTTTTCTTAATTCTTAGCTCTCAGCCCTGAGAAGCCTGAACTCTTGTTGTAATGTGGTAATAGTTTCCAAAATTGTAGTTAACACTCTGTTGGTGTACATCGCTCAGTCTAGTTAGTAAACCCGGGCTAGGTCATCTGTCATTGTTCAAATTAGCAAATTACCCCTGTCTAGCAAAACACCCTTGTTTGAATATACAAATAATCCTTAGTCTTACTCAGATTGACTGACCTAAATCTACTGATCCAGCAGGAGCATGCACAATGCTTGGCCTCCAACTGACAGCAATGTTTGTCTGAGCTACCGGAGTGGTGTACTCACACTAGGGGAACAGCGAAGAAAAAGGGGGTATGGGATGAGAGAGAGAGAGAGAAAAAAGAAAGATCTTTCAGCTGTTTGTCCTCCACACATGACTCAATCTTCTCTTCTTCAACTCCATGAGTGAGAGAATCGTACTTCTGATATCACTGCAAGAAATATTTTAGACACACCCTTAGTTAGTTTAAACCCCTACTACAATCTTTTAATCAGTCAACATGTACTTCAATTTCATATTAATCATACCTAGGCTATCCTGTTTTAGGTTTAAACCTATATTAACTGTTAAAACCACACCAAAAGTGAAATAGCCCTCACCAGTTTAAACAAATATACACTGAAAAAACACCTGCACAACCGCAAACTAAATGGCATTCAAAGAAAGGATAAGGATAGTGAAAGAGTCATTTCTTCCTTAAGGGGCCAATACAACGTATCCTTGTTATACAAGGTAGCAGCAATAAAAAGACTGGGCTAAGGTTATTATGCTTGAATTTTGTTGTTTAGGGATGTCACTAAAGTATTGCTTCTTCTTCCTTTTGCTTTTTTCAGTTTTGTGGTATTTGGTCTAAAGATGCAGGGCCTCATTTATGAGGCCCCTCGCACCACTGGAACGTCACTTTTTTGTGACGTTCCGTGGCGCAGGAGCCTGCTCCATATTTACGTGGTAGCACTAAGCCACTTTCATTGGCTTAATGCTGCCTCGTAAATATGGCTCCCTTTAACGCAGTTTTCTGCATTCAAGGGGAGTGTAATGGGTGTTGCTAGGGGCATTCCCAGCAACATCCATGGCTTTTTGACACTGCCCTAGATTTACGAGAAATCATAAATCTGATGCAGCTCCTAAAACTTACGCCTCCCCAGGGGAGGCGTAAGGGAGGCACAACAAGGAGAAATATCTTTATTTCTCCTCGTTTTTCCTTTTTCTATGTGTGCTGCATTCTGCAGCACACATAGAAAGAAGAAAAGGACTCTTCTGATTGATTCTGTGCAGGAAGGTTTCCCTTCCTGCACAGAAATATTCATCCCTGCAACGCAGGCACCCTTGCACAATGGTGCAAAGGTGCCTGCGCTGGCGCACAGCAGCCCATTGTGCACCAGCCCAGGGGAAAAAGACAGGAATGCGCCATATCTGATAGATACAGCGCATTCCTACCCTTTTCTTTTATTGTAGGGCAGTGCAGCAGGAAGGCCTGCGGCGCTACCCTAGGGTAAAAACCTCATAAATGAGGCCCCAGGGTTTAGAAGTATGTTTTAGGTCTTGTTTAATTATTTTATAAACTGCAGAGAATCAGGAAATATCAAAATCATATTTGATATTTTGGCTATGTTTGATTCTTTCACTGATAGGTAAAATGGCTGGTTTCATAAGAATCTTTCCCAATATGTACCATCACATTTACCCACAGAGAATGGGTAAAACCCCTTGATACATCAGCCTCCTTTTCCAGCGAGTCAGTATTGATAGTAGGTAAATTGCCAAACACCCCAGGCTTTAAACATTCAATGCAAGGTGTAGTGACAGATATATGTGAAAAGAGTGCTGTCATCAAGCATCTGGGATAGTGGTGAAAACATGACACCAGACTGTTAGAAAACATGGAACCAGTGTCATTTGGAATGCTGCTGCAAAACGTTCTTACCAAGTTCAACAAAGATTGGAGTGATATTGTTTGTATTTGCAGTGATTCGGCAACGTATATGAAAAAGTTGTGTGATGACCTGTCAAAGTCGATACTTGAGCTGAAGTGCTTCTCTGTAAGAGATCCTTGCCACGTGCTAGATAGTTTGCTGAAAGCATCTTTACAATCTTCAGAGTTAATGAAGAATGCTAATGACTTTTAAGCCCATTCTGGTGCACTGTTTTGTTATGCGTGGGAACCAAAACGCAAATATTTCTCATTTTGTGCTTTGTGTGGCATCAAAGAAAGAGTCATCCCAACTGTGGGGCCGATTCACAGAACTAATCTGAGATAAAATCCTAAACTTTCTACTTTTGGTATCCACAGAAGGCATTTAGTAGTAGTAAAGTTAGGACTCCTAACTTTACTACTACTAAATGCTTTTTGTGAATACCGAAAGTCGTAAAGTTAGGATTTTGTCTCAGTTTAGTAGTAGCAAAGTTAGGAGTCCTAACTTTACTACTACACTCTACTGCAATCTTAGATTTTTACAGGAAAATATGAGTGCTGTAGTGGACATAAAAAAAAACTAGAGTCTGAAAACACCCTTGTGTTTATCATAGTTGGTGTAGATGTGAAACATCTCCTTGAAAGTAGGCTGGGTGATACTTTTAGTGACTTTGGCACTGCAACATGTTCCATGTTAGAGTGCTTGCCACTTGGTAAGCAAAGAATGTTGAGGAGCAATTCAGGAAATGTTATTTTGCAATGTATGAGAAATGGCTTGCCAATGATGCATAGAAATGTCCCTTCACCAACCATATGCAAAAAGGACAATTGATGGACAGAATGCAGAGCAATGTCATAAATTCACCCCAGTACAGAGATCTGGGCCTAAATCCGCCGTTTTTTTGCTCCCCATGCCATTCCAGTTTGAACACAGCCATATGCAAATTAGTCTTGACCCTGTGCCCAATGGGAACAGTCCAGCCTGAACTGCCAGGCCAGGTCCTCCCTGGACTGGAAACAAGCATCCTATGGCCAGTTTCGGGGTTTCACCCCTCATCAGCCAGAATAGCTTGACTCCAGTGGCAAGAAGAGCACGGGACCCACGTCTGGGCATACCCATCCCACTCAGGGTGACAAATGCAAAAAGAACAATTGATGGACAGAATGCTGAACAATGTCAGACATTCACCCCAGTACAGAGATCTGGTCCTAAACCCATCGTTTTTTTGCTCCGCACGCCATTCCAGCTTGAACCCAGCCATATGCAAATCAGTCTTGACCCTGTGACCAATGGGAACAATCCAGCCCGAACTGCCAGGCCAGGTCCTCCCTGGACTGGAAACAAGCAACAGCCAGGATAGCTTGACTCCAGTGGCATAGAAAGAGTTCCTGTGAGGATACTGAGACTTGCTGACATTCCAGAGGGGAGTCCATTTCCTAGTTCATTATCATGAACACAGAGTCTAGTGGGAGTTTCTGTGGGAGTCCAGCAATCCGGTGAGAAAATGGACGCCATGCTGCACAGGGCTTCGCGGTTGCAAGTAAATTGCTGCTCGAGAGTCCATGGTTGCCTTGCTACTATCATTAGCAGCAGCAGGAAATGCAGTCCTCTTTGCTTTGGCCCCAACTGATATATATATATGCTCACACCTGTGATTGTTGCTGAATTACTATGCTGACAAGCAGAGGACCACTACTCTCTGAGACACCGGAGCCAGTAAGACCATGATGAAGAGGACTTCATTGACTCCAAGACCATTCATCGACCCCAGGATGATCATTTCAGGTCTAAGAGACATATTGAAGATTATGGTGTGATCTTTTCTTATCTCATGGTGGTAGAAAAGCTCCAGGCGATATATAAGATGAAGCTTTCGTTCTTGGGGTCACAGATGACATAGGGGCACAAGTCTCGTTTGGCAACGGTCTCCAAGCCATAGGATGGTGGGAGTAGTGTTGATTCATAATCAGGCTTCCTGCCTCCTGGCAAAAACTGAGGAGGTGGCTCCAAAGGAAGAGGCACCTCAAAAGGGTAAGGCAATACATCAGACCCAGATGGACTCCAAGGATACAATGATCCGAGCCCGAGGCCGAGGAAGTTGGGGTTCCTGTGAGAAATGCAAGAGTTACCAGCTGCTGGGAGTCCATTCAGGGATAGGTTTTACAAACCCCAACCAAAGAGTCCAAACTCTGTCAAGCTTGAGGAAACAGGTTAAATGGCCAACTTACTGGAGAAGTAACTTCATGGGTGTTAGGGAAGTTGGGCTTGTATACAATGAGTCTCCGACCTTGAATCAAGGATGCCAAGGAGTAAGTGGTCCCTCATGTGCACAGGACATTCCTGGTACAGCTGGCCAATGAGATATCTTTGGTTGGGTACTTGGCCTCAAAAAGGAAAGACTCACTCCTTTCTTCTAATGACCCACTATGGAGCAGAATGTAGAAAGGTTTTGGCAAACTCACAGGACTAGAGTAAGTCTGGGGACCAGTTGTATGGGCCTCCTTTAAGATGGGGATCGCGTTTTTATTAGTCCTCTGGAACATCGTACATAATTGGGCAACAAGTACATTGTGGTGGGTGATGTCACCAGTTACTCTGAGGCTTTACGTCTGAGGGCACTGCAACACTGTAGTGGCTGGTGCTCTCCTTGGTGTCTTCTCCTGAGTCAGATTTCTTGAGATTGTGATCTCCGACAGACAATTTAATGGCCTCATACATGCTCACGCAAGGATGAGTGTGGTGTAAACTACTATTTATCCATATTCCACCAACCACACACCAATGGGTAAGTGGAAAGATGGAAAGGTTAAAATAATCTTGAAGAGTATGACAAGTTATTTGGAAGTGCCCCTGAAAAGCAGTGAGACATCCTCTTTATACTGCTGTTTGTCCCAGAAAGTGTTTCGCTGCTAAGAACTATTCTATCACCAGAGAGGCAGAGTAATTAGCTGGTGGTTTTAATACCTCCACAAATTGAGGACACTCCTTCCCCATTTATCTTCGAAGCAGAGAGGCTTGGCTGTAAGTGCCATTATCAAATTTTTATTGATAATAGATCAATAGCTTATTACAACTCTTTCCAAGCAGATCTGTATGCTGCAAAGCTGAAAAATGCTCCAGTGTAACTTGTCAAGGGTCTCTCAATGAATGTTTGTGTTACACCTTCCAGAAATTCAGTTCACTGGCTACGGCTACATGAGAGTACACTCGTTTATTCAGGCAATACCATCTACAGATTACTAAACAACCTGACCCACAAGTACCTAAAAGATAAAATGATCAGTCTCTTCTACCAGGGATTTGAAGAGCCATAAGATCAACCTCTTGAAGATCCTCCCTCTAATGGTGATAGGGCCGTTTTCTATCGAGGCTCCTTCTTTGTGAATTCTCCATTGAATTACACCGCGCTCAATCATTTCATATTTCAAGACCACTCTGAAAACATATTTCAGTAGAAATTGACTTTTTAAGACCTATGCCAAGAGACATCATCACAGAAGTAGTGTAAGCATTATAACTGCAGTCACTTTCAGTCTAACTTTTATAGTGATTACAGCAAACAAATGATGGACGGAATGCTGACAATGCAAACATTCTCCCCCAGTCAAAAGATCTGGGTTAAATCCATCGTTCTTTTGCCCACTACGCCACCCCAGTTTGGACCCAGCCATATGCAAATCAGTCTTGACCCTGTGCCCCATGGGAACAGTCCAGACCGAACTGCCAGGCCAGGTCCTCCCTGGACCGGAAACAAGCATCCTGGGACCGGTTTCAGGGTATGTCACCCTTCTTCAGCCAGGCTAGCTTGAATCCAGTGGCACAGTGAGCAAGGGACCCACGTCTGGGCATACCCATCCCACTTAGGGCGAAAAGTGTTACAGCAAACAAATGATGTACGGAATGCTGACAATGCAAACATTCTCCCCCAGTCAAAAGATCTGGGTTAAATCCATCGTTCTTTTGCCCACTACGCCACCCCAGTTTGGACCCAGCCATATGCAAATCAGTCTTGACCCTGTGCCCCATGGGAACAGTCCAGACCGAACTGCCAGGCCAGGTCCTCCCTGGACCGGGAACAAGCATCCTGGGACCGGTTTCAGGGTATGTCACCCTTCCTCAGCCAGGCTAGCTTGAATCCAGTGGCACAGTGAGCAAGGGACCCACGTCTGGGCATACCCATCCCACTTAGGGCGAAAAGTGTTACAGCAAACAAATGATGTACGGAATGCTGACAATGCAAACATTCTCCCCCAGTCAAAAGATCTGGGTTAAATCCATCGTTCTTTTGCCCACTACGCCACCCCAGTTTGGACCCAGCCATATGCAAATCAGTCTTGACCCTGTGCCCCATGGGAACAGTCCAGACCGAACTGCCAGGCCAGGTCCTCCCTGGACCGGAAACAAGTATCCTGGGACCGGTTTTAGGGTATGTCACCCTTCTTCAGCCAGGCTAGCTTGAATCCAGTGGCACAGTGAGCAAGGGACCCACGTCTGGGCATACCCATCCCACTTAGGGCGAAAAGTGTTACAGCAAACAAATGATGGACGGAATGCTGACAATGCAAAAATTCTCCCCCAGTCAAAAGATCTGGGTTAAATCCATCGTTCTTTTGCCCACTACGCCACCCCAGTTTGGACCCAGCCATATGCAAATCAGTCTTGACCCTGTGCCCCATGGGAACAGTCCAGACCGAACTGCCAGGCCAGGTCCTCCCTGGACCGGAAACAAGCATCCTGGGACCGGTTTCAGGGTATGTCACCCTTCTTCAGCCAGGCTAGCTTGAATCCAGTGGCACAGTGAGCAAGGGACCCACGTCTGGGCATACCCATCCCACTTAGGGCGAAAAGTGTTACAGCAAACAAATGATGTACCGGAATGCTGACAATGCAAACATTCTCCCCCAGTCAAAAGATCTGGGTTAAATCCATCGTTCTTTTGCCCACTACGCCACCCCAGTTTGGACCCAGCCATATGCAAATCAGTCTTGACCCTGTGCCCCATGGGAACAGTCCAGACCGAACTGCCAGGCCAGGTCCTCCCTGGACCGGAAACAAGCATCCTGGGACCGGTTTCAGGGTATGTCACCCTTCTTCAGCCAGGCTAGCTTGAATCCAGTGGCACAGTGAGCAAGGGACCCACGTCTGGGCATACCCATCCCACTTAGGGCGAAAAGTGTTACAGCAAACAAATAATGTACGGAATGCTGACAATGCAAACATTCTCCCCCAGTCAAAAGATCTGGGTTAAATCCATCGTTCTTTTGCCCACTACGCCACCCCAGTTTGGACCCAGCCATATGCAAATCAGTCTTGACCCTGTGCCCCATGGGAACAGTCCAGACCGAACTGCCAGGCCAGGTCCTCCCTGGACCGGAAACAAGCATCCTGGGACCGGTTTCAGGGTATGTCACCCTTCTTCAGCCAGGCTAGCTTGAATCCAGTGGCACAGTGAGCAAGGGACCCACGTCTGGGCATACCCATCCCACTTAGGGCGAAAAGTGTTACAGCAAACAAATGATGTACGGAATGCTGACAATGCAAACATTCTCCCCCAGTCAAAAGATCTGGGTTAAATCCATCGTTCTTTTGCCCACTACGCCACCCCAGTTTGGACCCAGCCATATGCAAATCAGTCTTGACCCTGTGCCCCATGGGAACAGTCCAGACCGAACTGCCAGGCCAGGTCCTCCCTGGACCGGAAACAAGCATCCTGGGACCGGTTTCAGGGTATGTCACCCTTCTTCAGCCAGGCTAGCTTGAATCCAGTGGCACAGTGAGCAAGGGACCCACGTCTGGGCATACCCATCCCACTTAGGGCGAAAAGTGTTACAGCAAACAAATGATGTACGGAATGCTGACAATGCAAACATTCTCCCCCAGTCAAAAGATCTGGGTTAAATCCATCGTTCTTTTGCCCACTACGCCACCCCAGTTTGGACCCAGCCATATGCAAATCAGTCTTGACCCTGTGCCCCATGGGAACAGTCCAGACCGAACTGCCAGGCCAGGTCCTCCCTGGACCGGAAACAAGCATCCTGGGACCGGTTTCAGGGTATGTCACCCTTCTTCAGCCAGGCTAGCTTGAATCCAGTGGCACAGTGAGCAAGGGACCCACGTCTGGGCATACCCATCCCACTTAGGGCGAAAAGTGTTACAGCAAACAAATGATGTACGGAATGCTGACAATGCAAACATTCTCCCCCAGTCAAAAGATCTGGGTTAAATCCATCGTTCTTTTGCCCACTACGCCACCCCAGTTTGGACCCAGCCATATGCAAATCAGTCTTGACCCTGTGCCCCATGGGAACAGTCCAGACCGAACTGCCAGGCCAGGTCCTCCCTGGACCGGAAACAAGCATCCTGGGACCGGTTTCAGGGTATGTCACCCTTCCTCAGCCAGGCTAGCTTGAATCCAGGGGCACAGTGAGCAAGGGACCCACGTCTGGGCATACCCATCCCACTTAGGGCGAAAAGTGTTACAGCAAACAAATGATGTACGGAATGCTGACAATGCAAACATTCTCCCCCAGTCAAAAGATCTGGGTTAAATCCATCGTTCTTTTGCCCACTACGCCACCCCAGTTTGGACCCAGCCATATGCAAATCAGTCTTGACCCTGTGCCCCATGGGAACAGTCCAGACCGAACTGCCAGGCCAGGTCCTCCCTGGACCGGAAACAAGCATCCTGGGACCGGTTTCAGGGTATGTCACCCTTCTTCAGCCAGGCTAGCTTGAATCCAGTGGCACAGTGAGCAAGGGACCCACGTCTGGGCATACCCATCCCACTTAGGGCGAAAAGTGTTACAGCAAACAAATGATGTACGGAATGCTGACAATGCAAACATTCTCCCCCAGTCAAAAGATCTGGGTTAAATCCATCGTTCTTTTGCCCACTACGCCACCCCAGTTTGGACCCAGCCATATGCAAATCAGTCTTGACCCTGTGCCCCATGGGAACAGTCCAGACCGAACTGCCAGGCCAGGTCCTCCCTGGACCGGAAACAAGCATCCTGGGACCGGTTTCAGGGTATGTCACCCTTCTTCAGCCAGGCTAGCTTGAATCCAGTGGCACAGTGAGCAAGGGACCCACGTCTGGGCATACCCATCCCACTTAGGGCGAAAAGTGTTACAGCAAACAAATGATGGACGGAATGCTGACAATGCAAACATTCTCCCCCAGTCAAAAGATCTGGGTTAAATCCATCGTTCTTTTGCCCACTACGCCACCCCAGTTTGGACCCAGCCATATGCAAATCAGTCTTGACCCTGTGCCCCATGGGAACAGTCCAGACCGAACTGCCAGGCCAGGTCCTCCCTGGACCGGAAACAAGCATCCTGGGACCGGTTTCAGGGTATGTCACCCTTCTTCAGCCAGGCTAGCTTGAATCCAGTGGCACAGTGAGCAAGGGACCCACGTCTGGGCATACCCATCCCACTTAGGGCGAAAAGTGTTACAGCAAACAAATGATGTACGGAATGCTGACAATGCAAACATTCTCCCCCAGTCAAAAGATCTGGGTTAAATCCATCGTTCTTTTGCCCACTACGCCACCCCAGTTTGGACCCAGCCATATGCAAATCAGTCTTGACCCTGTGCCCCATGGGAACAGTCCAGACCGAACTGCCAGGCCAGGTCCTCCCTGGACCAGAAACAAGCATCCTGGGACCGGTTTCAGGGTATGTCACCCTTCTTCAGCCAGGCTAGCTTGAATCCAGTGGCACAGTGAGCAAGGGACCCACGTCTGGGCATACCCATCCCACTTAGGGCGAAAAGTGTTACAGCAAACAAATGATGGACGGAATGCTGACAATGCAAACATTCTCCCCCAGTCAAAAGATCTGGGTTAAATCCATCGTTCTTTTGCCCACTACGCCACCCCAGTTTGGACCCAGCCATATGCAAATCAGTCTTGACCCTGTGCCCCATGGGAACAGTCCAGACCGAACTGCCAGGCCAGGTCCTCCCTGGACCGGAAACAAGCATCCTGGGACCGGTTTCAGGGTATGTCACCCTTCTTCAGCCAGGCTAGCTTGAATCCAGTGGCACAGTGAGCAAGGGACCCACGTCTGGGCATACCCATCCCACTTAGGGCGAAAAGTGTTACAGCAAACAAATGATGTACGGAATGCTGACAATGCAAACATTCTCCCCCAGTCAAAAGATCTGGGTTAAATCCATCGTTCTTTTGCCCACTACGCCACCCCAGTTTGGACCCAGCCATATGCAAATCAGTCTTGACCCTGTGCCCCATGGGAACAGTCCAGACCGAACTGCCAGGCCAGGTCCTCCCTGGACCGGAAACAAGCATCCTGGGACCGGTTTCAGGGTATGTCACCCTTCTTCAGCCAGGCTAGCTTGAATCCAGTGGCACAGTGAGCAAGGGACCCACGTCTGGGCATACCCATCCCACTTAGGGCGAAAAGTGTTACAGCAAACAAATGATGGACGGAATGCTGACAATGCAAACATTCTCCCCCAGTCAAAAGATCTGGGTTAAATCCATCGTTCTTTTGCCCACTACGCCACCCCAGTTTGGACCCAGCCATATGCAAATCAGTCTTGACCCTGTGCCCCATGGGAACAGTCCAGACCGAACTGCCAGGCCAGGTCCTCCCTGGACCGGAAACAAGCATCCTGGGACCGGTTTCAGGGTATGTCACCCTTCTTCAGCCAGGCTAGCTTGAATCCAGTGGCACAGTGAGCAAGGGACCCACGTCTGGGCATACCCATCCCACTTAGGGCGAAAAGTGTTACAGCAAACAAATGATGTACGGAATGCTGACAATGCAAACATTCTCCCCCAGTCAAAAGATCTGGGTTAAATCCATCGTTCTTTTGCCCACTACGCCACCCCAGTTTGGACCCAGCCATATGCAAATCAGTCTTGACCCTGTGCCCCATGGGAACAGTCCAGACCGAACTGCCAGGCCAGGTCCTCCCTGGACCGGAAACAAGCATCCTGGGACCGGTTTCAGGGTATGTCACCCTTCTTCAGCCAGGCTAGCTTGAATCCAGTGGCACAGTGAGCAAGGGACCCACGTCTGGGCATACCCATCCCACTTAGGGCGAAAAGTGTTACAGCAAACAAATGATGTACGGAATGCTGACAATGCAAACATTCTCCCCCAGTCAAAAGATCTGGGTTAAATCCATCGTTCTTTTGCCCACTACGCCACCCCAGTTTGGACCCAGCCATATGCAAATCAGTCTTGACCCTGTGCCCCATGGGAACAGTCCAGACCGAACTGCCAGGCCAGGTCCTCCCTGGACCGGAAACAAGCATCCTGGGACCGGTTTCAGGGTATGTCACCCTTCTTCAGCCAGGCTAGCTTGAATCCAGTGGCACAGTGAGCAAGGGACCCACGTCTGGGCATACCCATCCCACTTAGGGCGAAAAGTGTTACAGCAAACAAATGATGTACGGAATGCTGACAATGCAAACATTCTCCCCCAGTCAAAAGATCTGGGTTAAATCCATCGTTCTTTTGCCCACTACGCCACCCCAGTTTGGACCCAGCCATATGCAAATCAGTCTTGACCCTGTGCCCCATGGGAACAGTCCAGACCGAACTGCCAGGCCAGGTCCTCCCTGGACCGGAAACAAGCATCCTGGGACCGGTTTCAGGGTATGTCACCCTTCTTCAGCCAGGCTAGCTTGAATCCAGTGGCACAGTGAGCAAGGGACCCACGTCTGGGCATACCCATCCCACTTAGGGCGAAAAGTGTTACAGCAAACAAATGATGGACGGAATGCTGACAATGCAAACATTCTCCCCCAGTCAAAAGATCTGGGTTAAATCCATCGTTCTTTTGCCCACTACGCCACCCCAGTTTGGACCCACCCATATGCAAATCAGTCTTGACCCTGTGCCCCATGGGAACAGTCCAGACCGAACTGCCAGGCCAGGTCCTCCCTGGACCGGAAACAAGTATCCTGGGACCGGTTTCAGGGTATGTCACCCTTCTTCAGCCAGGCTAGCTTGAATCCAGTGGCACAGTGAGCAAGGGACCCACGTCTGGGCATACCCATCCCACTTAGGGCGAAAAGTGTTACAGCAAACAAATGATGGACGGAATGCTGACAATGCAAAAATTCTCCCCCAGTCAAAAGATTTGGGTTAAATCCATCGTACTTTTGCCCACTACGCCACCCCAGTTTGGACCCAGCCATATGCAAATCAGTCTTGACCCTGTGCCCCATGGGAACAGTCCAGACCGAACTGCCAGGCCAGGTCCTCCCTGGACCGGAAACAAGCATCCTGGGACCGGTTTCAGGGTATGTCACCCTTCTTCAGCCAGGCTAGCTTGAATCCAGTGGCACAGTGAGCAAGGGACCCACGTCTGGGCATACCCATCCCACTTAGGGCGAAAAGTGTTACAGCAAACAAATGATGTACGGAATGCTGACAATGCAAACATTCTCCCCCAGTCAAAAGATCTGGGTTAAATCCATCGTTCTTTTGCCCACTACGCCACCCCAGTTTGGACCCAGCCATATGCAAATCAGTCTTGACCCTGTGCCCCATGGGAACAGTCCAGACCGAACTGCCAGGCCAGGTCCTCCCTGGACCGGAAACAAGCATCCTGGGACTGGTTTCAGGGTATGTCACCCTTCTTCAGCCAGGCTAGCTTGAATCCAGTGGCACAGTGAGCAAGGGACCCACGTCTGGGCATACCCATCCCACTTAGGGCGAAAAGTGTTACAGCAAACAAATGATGGACGGAATGCTGACAATGCAAACATTCTCCCCCAGTCAAAAGATCTGGGTTAAATCCATCGTTCTTTTGCCCACTACGCCACCCCAGTTTGGACCCAGCCATATGCAAATCAGTCTTGACCCTGTGCCCCATGGGAACAGTCCAGACCGAACTGCCAGGCCAGGTCCTCCCTGGACCGGAAACAAGCATCCTGGGACCGGTTTCAGGGTATGTCACCCTTCTTCAGCCAGGCTAGCTTGAATCCAGTGGCACAGTGAGCAAGGGACCCACGTCTGGGCATACCCATCCCACTTAGGGCGAAAAGTGTTACAGCAAACAAATGATGTACGGAATGCTGACAATGCAAACATTCTCCCCCAGTCAAAAGATCTGGGTTAAATCCATCGTTCTTTTGCCCACTACGCCACCCCAGTTTGGACCCAGCCATATGCAAATCAGTCTTGACCCTGTGCCCCATGGGAACAGTCCAGACCGAACTGCCAGGCCAGGTCCTCCCTGGACCGGAAACAAGCATCCTGGGACCGGTTTCAGGGTATGTCACCCTTCTTCAGCCAGGCTAGCTTGAATCCAGTGGCACAGTGAGCAAGGGACCCACGTCTGGGCATACCCATCCCACTTAGGGCGAAAAGTGTTACAGCAAACAAATGATGTACGGAATGCTGACAATGCAAACATTCTCCCCCAGTCAAAAGATCTGGGTTAAATCCATCGTTCTTTTGCCCACTACGCCACCCCAGTTTGGACCCAGCCATATGCAAATCAGTCTTGACCCTGTGCCCCATGGGAACAGTCCAGACCGAACTGCCAGGCCAGGTCCTCCCTGGACCGGAAACAAGCATCCTGGGACCGGTTTCAGGGTATGTCACCCTTCTTCAGCCAGGCTAGCTTGAATCCAGTGGCACAGTGAGCAAGGGACCCACGTCTGGGCATACCCATCCCACTTAGGGCGAAAAGTGTTACAGCAAACAAATGATGGACGGAATGCTGACAATGCAAACATTCTCCCCCAGTCAAAAGATCTGGGTTAAATCCATCGTTCTTTTGCCCACTACGCCACCCCAGTTTGGACCCAGCCATATGCAAATCAGTCTTGACCCTGTGCCCCATGGGAACAGTCCAGACCGAACTGCCAGGCCAGGTCCTCCCTGGACCGGAAACAAGCATCCTGGGACTGGTTTCAGGGTATGTCACCCATCTTCAGCCAGGCTAGCTTGAATCCAGTGGCACAGTGAGCAAGGGACCAACGTCTGGGCATACCCATCCCACTTAGGGCGAAAAGTGTTACAGCAAACAAATGATGTACGGAATGCTGACAATGCAAACATTCTCCCCCAGTCAAAAGATCTGGGTTAAATCCATCGTTCTTTTGCCCACTACGCCACCCCAGTTTGGACCCAGCCATATGCAAATCAGTCTTGACCCTGTGCCCCATGGGAACAGTCCAGACCGAACTGCCAGGCCAGGTCCTCCCTGGACCGGAAACAAGCATCCTGGGACCGGTTTCAGGGTATGTCACCCTTCTTCAGCCAGGCTAGCTTGAATCCAGTGGCACAGTGAGCAAGGGACCCACGTCTGGGCATACCCATCCCACTTAGGGCGAAAAGTGTTACAGCAAACAAATGATGGACGGAATGCTGACAATGCAAACATTCTCCCCCAGTCAAAAGATCTGGGTTAAATCCATCGTTCTTTTGCCCACTACGCCACCCCAGTTTGGACCCAGCCATATGCAAATCAGTCTTGACCCTGTGCCCCATGGGAACAGTCCAGACCGAACTGCCAGGCCAGGTCCTCCCTGGACCGGAAACAAGCATCCTGGGACCGGTTTCAGGGTATGTCACCCTTCCTCAGCCAGGCTAGCTTGAATCCAGTGGCACAGTGAGCAAGGGACCCACGTCTGGGCATACCCATCCCACTTAGGGCGAAAAGTGTTACAGCAAACAAATGATGGACGGAATGCTGACAATGCAAACATTCTCCCCCAGTCAAAAGATCTGGGTTAAATCCATCGTTCTTTTGCCCACTACGCCACCCCAGTTTGGACCCACCCATATGCAAATCAGTCTTGACCCTGTGCCCCATGGGAACAGTCCAGACCGAACTGCCAGGCCAGGTCCTCCCTGGACCGGAAACAAGCATCCTGGGACCGGTTTCAGGGTATGTCACCCTTCTTCAGCCAGGCTAGCTTGAATCCAGTGGCACAGTGAGCAAGGGACCCACGTCTGGGCATACCCATCCCACTTAGGGCGAAAAGTGTTACAGCAAACAAATGATGTACGGAATGCTGACAATGCAAACATTCTCCCCCAGTCAAAAGATCTGGGTTAAATCCATCGTTCTTTTGCCCACTACGCCACCCCAGTTTGGACCCAGCCATATGCAAATCAGTCTTGACCCTGTGCCCCATGGGAACAGTCCAGACCGAACTGCCAGGCCAGGTCCTCCCTGGACCGGAAACAAGCATCCTGGGACCGGTTTCAGGGTATGTCACCCTTCTTCAGCCAGGCTAGCTTGAATCCAGTGGCACAGTGAGCAAGGGACCCACGTCTGGGCATACCCATCCCACTTAGGGCGAAAAGTGTTACAGCAAACAAATGATGTACGGAATGCTGACAATGCAAACATTCTCCCCCAGTCAAAAGATCTGGGTTAAATCCATCGTTCTTTTGCCCACTACGCCACCCCAGTTTGGACCCAGCCATATGCAAATCAGTCTTGACCCTGTGCCCCATGGGAACAGTCCAGACCGAACTGCCAGGCCAGGTCCTCCCTGGACCGGAAACAAGCATCCTGGGACCGGTTTCAGGGTATGTCACCCTTCTTCAGCCAGGCTAGCTTGAATCCAGTGGCACAGTGAGCAAGGGACCCACGTCTGGGCATACCCATCCCACTTAGGGCGAAAAGTGTTACAGCAAACAAATGATGTACGGAATGCTGACAATGCAAACATTCTCCCCCAGTCAAAAGATCTGGGTTAAATCCATCGTTCTTTTGCCCACTACGCCACCCCAGTTTGGACCCAGCCATATGCAAATCAGTCTTGACCCTGTGCCCCATGGGAACAGTCCAGACCGAACTGCCAGGCCAGGTCCTCCCTGGACCGGAAACAAGCATCCTGGGACCGGTTTCAGGGTATGTCACCCTTCCTCAGCCAGGCTAGCTTGAATCCAGTGGCACAGTGAGCAAGGGACCCACGTCTGGGCATACCCATCCCACTTAGGGCGAAAAGTGTTACAGCAAACAAATGATGGACGGAATGCTGACAATGCAAACATTCTCCCCCAGTCAAAAGATCTGGGTTAAATCCATCGTTCTTTTGCCCACTACGCCACCCCAGTTTGGACCCACCCATATGCAAATCAGTCTTGACCCTGTGCCCCATGGGAACAGTCCAGACCGAACTGCCAGGCCAGGTCCTCCCTGGACCGGAAACAAGTATCCTGGGACCGGTTTTAGGGTATGTCACCCTTCTTCAGCCAGGCTAGCTTGAATCCAGTGGCACAGTGAGCAAGGGACCCACGTCTGGGCATACCCATCCCACTTAGGGCGAAAAGTGTTACAGCAAACAAATGATGGACGGAATGCTGACAATGCAAAAATTCTCCCCCAGTCAAAAGATCTGGGTTAAATCCATCGTACTTTTGCCCACTACGCCACCCCAGTTTGGACCCAGCCATATGCAAATCAGTCTTGACCCTGTGCCCCATGGGAACAGTCCAGACCGAACTGCCAGGCCAGGTCCTCCCTGGACCGGAAACAAGCATCCTGGGACCGGTTTCAGGGTATGTCACCCTTCTTCAGCCAGGCTAGCTTGAATCCAGTGGCACAGTGAGCAAGGGACCCACGTCTGGGCATACCCATCCCACGTAGGGCGAAAAGTGTTACAGCAAACAAATGATGTACGGAATGCTGACAATGCAAACATTCTCCCCCAGTCAAAAGATCTGGGTTAAATCCATCGTTCTTTTGCCCACTACGCCACCCCAGTTTGGACCCAGCCATATGCAAATCAGTCTTGACCCTGTGCCCCATGGGAACAGTCCAGACCGAACTGCCAGGCCAGGTCCTCCCTGGACCGGAAACAAGCATCCTGGGACCGGTTTCAGGGTATGTCACCCTTCTTCAGCCAGGCTAGCTTGAATCCAGTGGCACAGTGAGCAAGGGACCCACGTCTGGGCATACCCATCCCACTTAGGGCGAAAAGTGTTACAGCAAACAAATGATGGACGGAATGCTGACAATGCAAACATTCTCCCCCAGTCAAAAGATCTGGGTTAAATCCATCGTTCTTTTGCCCACTACGCCACCCCAGTTTGGACCCAGCCATATGCAAATCAGTCTTGACCCTGTGCCCCATGGGAACAGTCCAGACCGAACTGCCAGGCCAGGTCCTCCCTGGACCGGAAACAAGCATCCTGGGACCGGTTTCAGGGTATGTCACCCTTCTTCAGCCAGGCTAGCTTGAATCCAGTGGCACAGTGAGCAAGGGACCCACGTCTGGGCATACCCATCCCACTTAGGGCGAAAAGTGTTACAGCAAACAAATGATGTACGGAATGCTGACAATGCAAACATTCTCCCCCAGTCAAAAGATCTGGGTTAAATCCATCGTTCTTTTGCCCACTACGCCACCCCAGTTTGGACCCAGCCATATGCAAATCAGTCTTGACCCTGTGCCCCATGGGAACAGTCCAGACCGAACTGCCAGGCCAGGTCCTCCCTGGACCGGAAACAAGCATCCTGGGACCGGTTTCAGGGTATGTCACCCTTCTTCAGCCAGGCTAGCTTGAATCCAGTGGCACAGTGAGCAAGGGACCCACGTCTGGGCATACCCATCCCACTTAGGGCGAAAAGTGTTACAGCAAACAAATGATGGACGGAATGCTGACAATGCAAACATTCTCCCCCAGTCAAAAGATCTGGGTTAAATCCATCGTTCTTTTGCCCACTACGCCACCCCAGTTTGGACCCAGCCATATGCAAATCAGTCTTGACCCTGTGCCCCATGGGAACAGTCCAGACCGAACTGCCAGGCCAGGTCCTCCCTGGACCGGAAACAAGCATCCTGGGACCGGTTTCAGGGTATGTCACCCTTCTTCAGCCAGGCTAGCTTGAATCCAGTGGCACAGTGAGCAAGGGACCCACGTCTGGGCATACCCATCCCACTTAGGGCGAAAAGTGTTACAGCAAACAAATGATGGACGGAATGCTGACAATGCAAACATTCTCCCCCAGTCAAAAGATCTGGGTTAAATCCATCGTTCTTTTGCCCACTACGCCACCCCAGTTTGGACCCACCCATATGCAAATCAGTCTTGACCCTGTGCCCCATGGGAACAGTCCAGACCGAACTGCCAGGCCAGGTCCTCCCTGGACCGGAAACAAGCATCCTGGGACCGGTTTCAGGGTATGTCACCCTTCTTCAGCCAGGCTAGCTTGAATCCAGTGGCACAGTGAGCAAGGGACCCACGTCTGGGCATACCCATCCCACTTAGGGCGAAAAGTGTTACAGCAAACAAATGATGTACGGAATGCTGACAATGCAAACATTCTCCCCCAGTCAAAAGATCTGGGTTAAATCCATCGTTCTTTTGCCCACTACGCCACCCCAGTTTGGACCCAGCCATATGCAAATCAGTCTTGACCCTGTGCCCCATGGGAACAGTCCAGACCGAACTGCCAGGCCAGGTCCTCCCTGGACCGGAAACAAGCATCCTGGGACCGGTTTCAGGGTATGTCACCCTTCTTCAGCCAGGCTAGCTTGAATCCAGTGGCACAGTGAGCAAGGGACCCACGTCTGGGCATACCCATCCCACTTAGGGCGAAAAGTGTTACAGCAAACAAATGATGTACGGAATGCTGACAATGCAAACATTCTCCCCCAGTCAAAAGATCTGGGTTAAATCCATCGTTCTTTTGCCCACTACGCCACCCCAGTTTGGACCCAGCCATATGCAAATCAGTCTTGACCCTGTGCCCCATGGGAACAGTCCAGACCGAACTGCCAGGCCAGGTCCTCCCTGGACCGGAAACAAGCATCCTGGGACCGGTTTCAGGGTATGTCACCCTTCTTCAGCCAGGCTAGCTTGAATCCAGTGGCACAGTGAGCAAGGGACCCACGTCTGGGCATACCCATCCCACTTAGGGCGAAAAGTGTTACAGCAAACAAATGATGGACGGAATGCTGACAATGCAAACATTCTCCCCCAGTCAAAAGATCTGGGTTAAATCCATCGTTCTTTTGCCCACTACGCCACCCCAGTTTGGACCCAGCCATATGCAAATCAGTCTTGACCCTGTGCCCCATGGGAACAGTCCAGACCGAACTGCCAGGCCAGGTCCTCCCTGGACCGGAAACAAGCATCCTGGGACTGGTTTCAGGGTATGTCACCCATCTTCAGCCAGGCTAGCTTGAATCCAGTGGCACAGTGAGCAAGGGACCCACGTCTGGGCATACCCATCCCACTTAGGGCGAAAAGTGTTACAGCAAACAAATGATGTACGGAATGCTGACAATGCAAACATTCTCCCCCAGTCAAAAGATCTGGGTTAAATCCATCGTTCTTTTGCCCACTACGCCACCCCAGTTTGGACCCAGCCATATGCAAATCAGTCTTGACCCTGTGCCCCATGGGAACAGTCCAGACCGAACTGCCAGGCCAGGTCCTCCCTGGACCGGAAACAAGCATCCTGGGACCGGTTTCAGGGTATGTCACCCTTCTTCAGCCAGGCTAGCTTGAATCCAGTGGCACAGTGAGCAAGGGACCCACGTCTGGGCATACCCATCCCACTTAGGGCGAAAAGTGTTACAGCAAACAAATGATGGACGGAATGCTGACAATGCAAACATTCTCCCCCAGTCAAAAGATCTGGGTTAAATCCATCGTTCTTTTGCCCACTACGCCACCCCAGTTTGGACCCAGCCATATGCAAATCAGTCTTGACCCTGTGCCCCATGGGAACAGTCCTGACCAAACTGCCAGGCCAGGTCCTCCCTGGACCGGAAACAAGCATCCTGGGACCGGTTTCAGGGTATGTCACCCTTCTTCAGCCAGGCTAGCTTGAATCCAGTGGCACAGTGAGCAAGGGACCCACGTCTGGGCATACCCATCCCACTTAGGGCGAAAAGTGTTACAGCAAACAAATGATGTACGGAATGCTGACAATGCAAACATTCTCCCCCAGTCAAAAGATCTGGGTTAAATCCATCGTTCTTTTGCCCACTACGCCACCCCAGTTTGGACCCACCCATATGCAAATCAGTCTTGACCCTGTGCCCCATGGGAACAGTCCAGACCGAACTGCCAGGCCAGGTCCTCCCTGGACCGGAAACAAGCATCCTGGGACCGGTTTTAGGGTATGTCACCCTTCTTCAGCCAGGCTAGCTTGAATCCAGTGGCACAGTGAGCAAGGGACCCACGTCTGGGCATACCCATCCCACTTAGGGCGAAAAGTGTTACAGCAAACAAATGATGGACGGAATGCTG